>OZ012740.1:406070110-406472610 GCA_963859935.3 Lathyrus sativus | reverse complement strand
GGATATGTCCATCCCACAGATGGGAATGGCAAGAAGATTGACAGAAAATCTATGACAGATGCTCAGAAGAAAGATTTTAGAAATCATCACAAAGCCAGGACTATATTATTGAATGCAATTTCACATACTGAGTATGAAAAAATTACAAACAGGGAAACTGCTTTTGATATGTTTGAATCCCTAAAAATGACTCATGAGGGAAATTCTCAAGTTAAGGAGACAAAAGCTCTGGCTCTGATCCAGAAGTATGAGGCCTTCAAAATGGAAGACTCTGAATCTGTTGAAGCCATGTTCTCCAGATTTCAGATACTCACAGCTAGGCTGAAAGTTCTGGACAAGGGATACTCTACATCAGATCACGTAAAGAAAATCATCAGAAGTCTGCCTACCAGATGGAGACCAATGGTGACTGCCTTGAAGATGGCTAAAGATCTGAACAAGATCTCTCTAGAAGAACTCATCAGCTCACTGAGGAGCCATGAGATTGAGCTTGAGGAAAATGAACCTCAGAAGAAAGAAAAAGGTAAATCTGTTGCTTTAAAATCTAACAAAACTGCTAAAGCTTTGCAGGTTATTCAAGAAAGCTCTTAAGAATCTTCTTCTGAAGAAGAAGATGAATTATCAATGTTGTCCAGAAGGATCAACAGACTCTGGAAGCACAAGGGAAAGAAGTTCAACAACTTCAGAAGATCTGATAATAGAAAGGAATCTTCTGGGCACAGAAGATCTGGCAAGAAAGAAGTTGTGTGCTATGAGTGCAAAGAACCTGGGCATTACAAGAATGATGCCCCAAACTTCAGAAGGAAAAACCCAAGAAGAAGTTTAACAAAAAGAAGAAGGTTCTGATGGCAACATGGGATGACTCAGATGAATCTGAATCAGAATAAGAATGTGCTAATGTTGCACTGATGGCCAGCACAGAGGATCAAGAGGAAGGTACCTCAGGATATGAATCAGATTCTGAATCTGATGATGACGCAGAAGAGGTAATGGCTAAACTTACCAAAGAAGAACTTATAAAAGTTTTAACAGAAGTTCTTAAAAGTTATAACAATATCAAACTCAAATACAAGAAGCTGAAAAGCAATCTTGAATCTGAGATTGATCTTCTGAAGACAGAACTTGTTGAGCAAAAAGAAATTAATCTGAAAATCAAAAATGACTTTGAAATAACTCAATAAGAATCTGAATTTGAGACTAAGTCATGTAAAAACATTTCAGAAAAATATGACTCTAGCTTTCATAGATTTCTTACTAAGAGCATAGACAGGAGCAAGATGGCTCCCATGATCTATGGTGTTAGTGGAAACAACAGAAGAGGTATTGGATATGAATCTTCATCTGGAAGCAATCCAAAAACTGTTGACAAACTTTTCATCAAGAAGACACCTCTGTATTCTCAATTTAAATTTGGTCACTTAAATGACATTAAACACACAAGCTCTGAGAAGAATACTTATGTGTTTAAACCCAAGGCAAGTCAGAATAAACATTATGTTGAAAAACAGAAGTTTAGACAAACCTACAAACCAACTAACCCCAAAGGACCCAAGAAGATCTGGGTACCTAAAAACAAAATAATTCATGTTGCAGATGTTCTTAGCAGCAAGGTCAGGACGCCAATCATGGTACCTGGACTCTGGATGCTCACGACACATGACAGGAGAAAATTCTATGTTCCAAAGCCTGGAACTTAGATCTGGAGGTGACGTGAAGTTTGGAGGGAACCAGAAGGGCAAGATCATTAGATCTGGCACTATTGGAAATGGTAAACTTCCCTCTATTACTAATGTTTTACTTGTTGAAGGGTTAAAGCATAACTTATTGTCCATAAGTCAATTAAGTGACAATGGTTATGATATTACCTTTAATCAAAAATGTTGTAAAGCTATTAGTCAAAAGGATGGCTCTATCCTATTTAGTGGTAAGAGGAAAAATAACATTTATAAAATAAATCTTTTAGAACTTAAAGTTCAAAATGTTAAATGCCTCTTGTCTGTTAATGAAGAGCAATGGGTTTGGCACAGAAGATTGGGCCATATTAATATGAGACGTATATCTCAGATTAATAAACTTAATCTTGTCAGAGGACTCCCTAATCTGAAGTTCACTTCAGATGCTCTTTGTGAAGCATGCCAGAAAGGGAAGTTTTCAAAAACATCTTTCAAATCAAAAAATGTAGTTTCTACTTCTAAACCACTAGAATTACTTCATATTGATCTGTTTGGACCAGTGAAAACTGCATCCATCAGAGGCAAGAAGTATGAATTAGTCATTGTTGATGACTTTAGTAGATGGACATGGGTAAAGTTCTTAAAACACAAGGATGAGTCACATTCTGTGTTCTTTGACTTCTGCAAGCAAGTCCAGAATGAAAAGAATTTCAAAATTATAAAAGTCAGAAGTGATCATGGTGGTGAATTTGAAAATAAATATTTTGAAAAATATTTTTCTGAAAATGGCATTGCTCATGATTTTTCCTGTCCTAGAACTCCACAACAGAATGGGGTTGTAGAGAGGAAAAACAGAACTTTGCAAGAAATGGCCAGAACCATGATCAATGAGACAAATCTGGCAAAACATTTTTGGGCAGAAGCAATCAACACAGCCTGTTACATTCAGAACAGAGTGTCTGTTAGACCTCTTATGAAGAAGACTCCTTATGAACTGTGGAAGAACAAAAAGCCCAACATTTCATATTTTCATCCTTTTGGATGTATTTGCTATATGTTAAACACTAAGGAAAATATGAGCAAGTTTGATTCCAAAGCACAGAAGTGTTTCATGCTTGGATATTCTGAACGCTCTAAAGGCTACAGAGTATACAACACTGAGACACAGATTGTGGAAGAATCCATTCATGTCAGATTTGATGATAAGCTTGACTCTGAAAAGCCAAAGTAGTTTGATAACTCTGCAGATAGGGAAGTAGTCTTTATTGACTCTGAAGTTCCAGAAGCAGACAAAATTCAAGTGAAGGAACCAGAAGCAACTCCAGATGTTACTCCTTTAACTTCTCAGATGAATAATCTAAACATTTCTGAAGAGTCAACTATTAGAGGATCATCATCCAGAATTAAAGCTTCTCATCCAGAGGATGTCATTATTGGAAAGAAGGATGATCCCATCAGAACAAGATCCTTTCTAAGATCATCTGAAGCATCACTATTTGGACTAGTGTCAGAAATTGAACCATCTTCTATAGATGAAGCTCTGCAAGACAATGATTGGATTATTGCCATGCAAGAAGAGCTAAATCAATTCAGCAGAAATGATGTATGGGATCTAGTTCATAGACCTCAAGGACTCAATATAATTGGTACAAAATGGGTCTTCAGAAATAAGCTAAATGAGAAAGGAGAAGTTGAGAGGAATAAGGCAAGGCTGGTTGCTCAAGGGTACAGTCAGCAAGAAGGTATTGATTACACTGAGACATATGCTCCAGTGGTAAGGTTAGAATCTATACGCCTTCTTATTTCCTTTGCTGCACAAAATAACATCACTTTGTATCAGATGGATGTTAAAAGTGCCTTTCTTAATCGTATTATAGAAGAAGAAGTTTATGTCCACCAACCTCCTGGTTTTGAAAATGAAAAATTTCCAGATCATGTTTTCAAATTAAAGAAATCTCTATATGGATTAAAACAAGCTCCCAGAGCTTGGTATGAGAGATTGAGCAATTTTCTTCTGGAGAAGAATTTCATCAGAGGCAAAGTGGATACAACACTTTTTTGTAAAACAATTAAGAAAGATCTTCTAATTTGCCAAATTTATGTAGATGATATTATTTTTGGATCAACAAATATTATGCTTGGAAAGGAGTTTGCTACATGTATGCAGGCAGAATTTGAAATGAGTATGATGGGAGAACTCAGATTCTTTCTAGGAATCCAAGTTAATCAAACTCCAGAGTGCACCTACATTCATCAGAAAAAATATGTTAAAGAACTTCTGAAGAAATTTAACATGTCTGACAGCAAGCTGGCAAAGACTCCAATGCATCCTACTAGCTCACTTGGCAAGGAAGAGGTAAGTAAGAAAGTAGACCAGAAGCTCTACAGAGGTATGATTGGCTCTCTTCTTTATCTTACTGCTTCTAGACCTGACATATTGTTCAGTGTTTGTCTGTGTGCTAGATTCCAATCAGATCCTAAAGAATCACACTTGACAGCTGTCAAGAGGATTCTAAGGTATCTGAAAGGTACTTCTAATGTGGGTTTGTGTTACAGAAAATCTGATGATTTCAAATTAGTTGGATTCTGTGATGCTGACTACGCTGGAGACAGAGTAGAAAGAAAAAGTACTTCTGGAAGTTGTCAATTTCTAGGAAGAAATCTAATCTCCTGGTACAGCAAGAAGCAACCCACAATTGCACTTTCAACCACAGAGGCTGAATACATTGCTGCTGCTGGATGTAGCACGCAGATGCTCTGGATGAAGAGTCAACTAGAAGATTATCAAATTTTTGAAAGTAACATTTCTATCTTTTGTGATAATACTTCTGCTATATGTTTGTCCAAGAATCCCATTTTACATTCTAAGGCAAAACATATAGAAATTAAGCATCATTTCATCAGAGACTATGTTCAGAAGGGAATCATAAATTTAGCCTTTGTTGATACAGATCATCAATGGGCAGATATTTTTACAAAACCCCTTGTTGAAGATAGATTCAATTTTATTCTGAAAAATATTGGTGTGGATTTTTGTCCAGAATAATATTTATCAGAAGCAAATTTTTACAGATGCAAAAAATGCTTAATGCTCTGGAGTATTACTTCTGATTGCTTATTTTATTCTGATCTATATTTCTTTTGTGAAACTCTGAACTAACAATCTTTAGAAGATCTGAACGTTGGTTGACGTTTCATTTCTTAAGAGAATTCAGAACACATGCAAGCAAACACGTGTCACACCAAATCTGAAGAGGTGGCGTGTACATAATTGAAGAGACGTTTGAGGTGAAGTTTGAATAGTGAGAATCTTGGTTTTCCCCCCAAAATTGTCAGAAGCAATTAATGTTTTGAAATGATTATTATTTTCTTCATTTAATGCTTGTTAAAACGTGCATATTTCTGACTGTTGATTTGCCTAAGTGTTTTAGTATATATACTTGACTTGTATTCACTTTCACACTTTTCACACTCTCAGAAATTACATGCGTTTTCATCTCATCTTTTCTCTGCATAAAAACCCTATACCTAAGCGTTTGACAAAGCATTCTTCAATGGCAACTTCATCATCAACAGCTGCTCAATTCCAATCTTCTATGGCTGCTGTAACTTCATAAAACATGGGTGTTGCTCCCTATTCTCCACCCAAAAGAACTCTTCTAACCCCTGTTGATAAGTTGGAAGTTCTATGTGAATCTATGGTAGAGTTTGATTCTCTAGCAGAAAATGGGTTTGAGTTTCGTTCCATCATTGGAGCTCAAGGATGGGTTAAGTATTTTGATAGGCTCTTTGGACCAGTTTACCCTCTCCTTGTGAAAGAATTCTGGATCCATGCATCAGTTTACCCCAAATTCATCTTATCTTCTGTGCTGGGAAAAGAAATTATTATCACAGAAGATCTGATAAGAAAATTAATAGGTTATGAATAAACAAATGGTATTTCTCACTTGCCAGCTGGGCGTGTGGACATGGATGAGGTATATGAAGAAGTAATGACTGCTGGTCAAGCTTCTAACAAATTCAAAGATCTGAAGCCTGATTACAAGATCTGGGCCAAGATCTTCATGGGATGCATCCACCACAGGGAGTCAACAAATTCTCCAGACTATGTCAATAATGAACAGCTCTATTTCATGTATTGCCTTAGTCAGAGCACCAAGGTAGATCTTCCATACATTCTGTTTATGCATCTATGGAACCATATCAATGCATCTAGAGAATATGTGAAATAGAAAGGACAGAAGATCAGAACTTGGATCCCCTTTGGAAGGTTGATCTCAGATCTTCTTACTGAGAATGGTTTAGTAACTGCTCTGTACGCTGCTGGAGTTACAGAGGAATTAGAATTTACAATGGGAAAGCCTCTGAATGCTAAAAGTCTTCTGAGACTCAAAATTGTTGATGAACTCACAACAGCTCCCAAGAAGCTGAATATGTCTGAATTGAATAAGAGGGTTCCTGTAGATGACTTTCCTTTATTCTTTACTGAAGAGCCCAGACATATAGTGGTTATGTATATTGATGAATGCAAGAAGGAAGGAAAACCTGTTCCTGCTAATGTGATTCAGCTAGCTAGACAACCATTACCAGATGCAGGAGAAGAAGAAGCACAACTCCAGAGGAAAAGGACTCAGCCTGTAGAAGAATCTGCACCTGCTCAGAAGAAGGTCAAGATTGCTGAGAAGCCCAAGAAGCTCTTGAAGAGAAAAGAATCTGAAGAAGCTGCTTCTGTACCTACCAAGAGGATCAAAATAAAAGGTACTAAATCTTCTGTATCTTCTGCAAAACTTGTTATTAATGATTCTAATGTTAAGTCTGTTCCAAATCCACCTTCAACACAAACCACTTCTGTCACTGCTCCCAGCTCCATATCACCACAAAAACAATCACCTATTCCAACTCAAACTACAACACAAACAATTCCAACACCAACAGTTTTTGTACCAAAACCATCTCAACCCAAAATTCATATCAAACAGTTTGTTCCACGAACACAACCATCAGAACCACAACAATTTGTTCAACAACAATCATCTGAACAACCAGAAAAACAAAAAGAATCTCAACCAGAAAAAGCCTCTGACAATCCACCATCAAATAATCCACCTTCTGAACCCATTGCACCTGTTACTTCTGAACCTACAAAAGTAACTTCTGCTCCAGTTTCATCAGAACCAATAACTATTCCTTCTGATTCACCCATCTCTGAACAACCATCCAAACCATCTGAAATTCCTTCAGAACCTACCAATACTTCTGAACCTCACATCCCTGAGACAGAAGTTCTTGATGTCACACCTTTAAAAACGGTGTTTCAAGTATCTTCTACCTCTTGTACACCAACCACATCCTCTAACTCCTCGGAATCAGAAATTCACCCAGATTTTCTAATCTCTCCATCTGAAAAATACTCTGAGATAAACCAACCTGAATCTACCATACCTTCTAAAGCTTCCATTCCAGATCCTATTCCTCCACCTGCACCATCATCTGAGATTTTAATCCCCAATTCCAATCCAACATCTTCTATATCCTGTGCCCAAGTTTCATCTCTATTTCATAATCTGTCTTATGGTTTCAAACTGAAAGACTTTTATGACAGAGTTGAACCTTCTGAACCCATCAACCCTCTGAAACCAAAATCCACAATGATCCTTCCATCTGTGATTCTTGATTACATTAAATCTATGACAGATGTAGAACCTTTAGCAACCATATCATATTCTGCAAAATCTGATAAAGCTGTTGTTTCAGCTCTGCAAATTGCATCTGATAACACTGTTGCCTCTATTGAACCACCAAAATCTGTTTTCAAACCTTACTCAAATGCACCTTTTGATGTTGTTACCCCTCACAGAAGAGCAAAACCTCATTTGCTTAATGCTTTAGTCAGATCTAAAGAAAAAGCTCCTGAGATACCCTTCATTCCATATTATCCACCTCCTCTGATTTCCATCCCAAAATCACTTTTTCCACCAACTCCCCAACCTAAACCTATAAATCTGGTAACCTTGTTACGACCAAAGCCCAGACTTAATGTTGATCATTTATTTCAAACATTTTTGCAAGAAATACAGATGTATTTAGGTACTGTTCAGAAGAAATGCTCAGCAACAATGGATGCCAAAGAATCTGACATCATCTGGGATGGATTCATCAACAGATTCAACACTGTAGCTTCAAATCTGAAGAACGTCTGTTCTGATGATGCAAAGCTCAGAGTTGCTGAGGCTGCAAGGACTTTATTCTGGACTCTCAACAAATCTGAACCTCTGCTTCATTTAGATGCTCCTCCACCATCAACAGAATCTACTGATAATGCATTGGCTATGTCTCTGGTAGACCCTTCTTCCAATTTCATTGCTCCAGGATCTACAGAACCTCATCTTAATTCTTCATCTGAGATAAAGAAAGAACACCCATATTTTGAAGATAAGATTGCTGCTCTGGAAGCTGGACAGTCAGAGATAAAATCCTGGATGGCTAAGTAGGATAAGAAGTCTGAGGATATGACAGAATGGATGTCAAAGCAAGATGAAAAAAAATGAAACTATGACTAAGTGGATGTCCAAGCAAGAGCAATCATCCTCTGAGATTATAGATCTATTGAAGATGCTTTTGTCCAAACACTCTTAGATTTTTTTCATTCTAATGTTTTTGCATCTGTTGTTTGCATCTGTACCTTATTGCTATATCTTCTGATGTTTGCCTATGTACTCTTGATCTGATCTTTTGAATGAATCAAAGTTTTCTCCATTGAATTATCTTATTTACTGTTTCTTTTTATTTGTCTTTTTAAAAGTTTTTACTTTTCGCTTATGACAAAAAAGGGGGAGAAAATATAGATCTGAACTGTTTAATATAACTTCACCAGAATGAAACTTCAGACATATCTATTCTATCTAACATTTAAACTGACTATTTCAGAACATTTGATAAGTACATTATATAAAAGAAACTCTGAGTCTCTCAGATCATTTGTCTATTTATCAAACTCTGAATCTTAAATCTGCAAGACATTCTGACCTTCAAATGTTATAAGAACAAACAAGATCTAACTCTGAAGATTACTCAAGACAAAAGGGAAGTTTCTATTCCTTATTTGTATTTAACTCAGGGGGAGATTCATCATCTCAGGGGGAGTTATAATTCTATTATGTTTAGTTAAACAAAATTTCTGATACTTTTTGTCATCATCAAAAAGGGGGAGATTGTTAGAACACAGATTGGTTCTTAATAATATCTCTTTGTTTTGATGATAACTGTTAGGAAATTTTATATTTAAAAATTATATACTCTAAAATTTGCTTGTGAGTTTTACTGCAGATTGAAATGAAATTAACTCTCTAGAAGCAAATCTGAATTGTATACAAGAAGTTATCTAGACTCTGAAGCGCCAGATGCACTCATTAGAAGATTCTGATTGCTGTTTACAGAAGATCCTGAGCGTAGTCTCCAGAAGGATCTGAAGCAAGAAGCTCCAGAAGATTCTGAAGCTAGTCAGAAGCATCTGAAGCAAAGAAGAATATTGCATGAAGAGTTTCTCAAAGCATAATTTCTACAGAAGTTTCTGAAAGTATTAAAGCTGCCAAGTACTGAAGTTCTGTGTCAAATATGCTCTGATGATCAACACGCTGAAAGCACACATGCTGCAGAAGACTCTGATACAGCAAGGTTCTGAACATCATTAGAAGACTCTGACTCAATCAGATTCTGAAGAACTTGCTGAAAACTGAAGAAGAAATATTCAAAGAATATATCTGTTGGAACAAATCAAACGTCTCTTTCCTCGTTTGTGCTAGACACAAGAACACAGACAAAAAGGATTTTTCTGTGTTATCTACTTCTAGGAAAGGTCACTTGATGTGAAGACAAAAAGGCTCAGACCTTTTTGTGACTCTCTTCTCAACGCTCAGCTTCCTTGGATCAGCTGCCTATAAAAGGAAGACTCCACCAAATTCTTCAGTTACACAATTTGCTGAAAAGAAATCATATTATTCAAAGCTCTCATTCTTTCATATTCTTCTTAGAATTTCTTGTACTTAAACTTAAGAGAAAAATCACTGTTGTGATAAAAGCTTTTTAGAAGCATTAATACTCTTGTATTTGATTTACATTGATTGTAAAGGATTTCCTTAAGAGGATTCAGTTGGAATCAGTAGCTCTTGAGAAGACTAAGAACAGTTGTTCTTAGATGTTACTATTGTAATCTGTTTGATTAAATAGTGGATTAAGTCCTTGTTGAGAAAGGCAAATCACTCTAGGAAGGGTGGACTGGAGTAGTTGATTTCAACGAACCAGGATAAAAATAATTGTGTTATTATTTTTAAAGTCTTAATCTTTCATACCTATTCAACCCCCCTTCTAAGTATTATCTCACCTTCAACCTTTTCCCCTTTTTCATCTGTAGTTAGCCGAACTACGTTGACTCTGACTTTCCCATTGCACGAGGGAATACGTAGGCCCAGAGCGGCGATGCTCTGCTGAGTCACTTTTCTTTTCTTTTGTCCCTGACTTTTAGTTAGATGGTAAACCCCTTTTAGATAGACAACCAAGCGTGGATCCCGTCGAGTACGACGGACGTGAGGGGTGCTAATACTTTCCCCTTGCGTAACCGACTCCCAAACCCGAGATTTGGTTACGATGGCCAATCTTATCACGATTCGCATGTTTTCTATGCTCGTTTCCTTTGCCTCGTTGGAATAAATAACGAACGGTGGAAACTCGTCTGTCATTGCCGGCACCTTTTTTCACAGTAGCGACACATCTGTCGTTATGGAGTGCCCGAACGAATCATTACTGATAATGGTTCAAATTTGAATAACAAGATGATGAAGGAACTGTACCAGAGTTTCAAGATTGAATATCACAACTCTTCTCCATATCGTCCGAAGATGAATGGTGTTGTCGAGGCAGCCAACAAGAACATAAAGAAGATTATGCAGAAGATGGTTGTTACCTACAAAGATTGGCACGAGATGTTTCCCTTTGCATTACATGCATATCGTACTTTGATACGTACTTCAACTGGGGAAACTCCTTTCTCGCTAGTGTATGGTATAGAAGTTGTGCTACCACTAGAAGTCGAGATTCCTTCCCTGAGGGTGTTGGTTGATGTTAAACTTGATGAGGCAGAATGGGTGAAAGCCAGATTGAATCAGCTTAGCTTGATTGACGAGAAGAGCTTGGCAGCTATCACCCATGGCCGGCTATATCAGAGCAGGATGAAGAAAGCATTCAATCAGAAGGTACGCCCTCGAAGCTTTCAGGCAGGTGACTTATTGTTGAAGCGGATTCTCCCTCCATAAATAGATCACAGGGGCAAATGGACTCCCAACTATGAAGGCCCATATGTGGTCAGGAAAGTTTTCTCCAGAGGCACCTTACTACTTTCAACTATGGATGGCGAAGATTTTACGTCCCCTATGAACGCAGACGCGGTTAGAAAATACTTTGCTTAAAATAGACCCGCTGGATAGAAAAAGAAAATCCAGGCAAAAATGAGGCATCCCGGCGAACCATAAAAAGATTGGGTTCGGGCAAAAGTTAGGGATAAAAAAGGAAAAAAATGTAAACCCGTAAAGTTGAAAACCTGAAAAGGCGACTTCGGCAAAACTGGGTATCCCGGTGGATCGAAAACCCGCAAAGGCGATTCAGGAAAAAGTTAGGGATTGAAAAGCAAACGACTGTAGTCTGTGTCTGACCCCATGAGCACAGTGGATTCTTGGAGGACCCGAGGGTTAACAGTCAGTTTTTTTTCAGAGGGTGAAGCATTGGAGAAAACATCGAAGTCATGCGAGTCATAGTCGAATCGACACATGATGGTTGTCTGTACCACATTGCCGACATCTGTATATATTTGTTGCATTTCTGTATTTTTTGCGCAACTTTCTCTTTTCTGTATTTTTTGCCGACATCTGATAATATTTTTGTGTCTACTAATGCTGATGATAATGAGAGTGATGGATCTGAAGATGAAGATTAAGAAGGGTTGACTGGTGTGATCTTTGTTTTTTGGTTACTTTGTTTTGTCTGCTTCTACATAATGTTTTTTCTTACACTTAAAAGTTTTGTTGGTTTGTACTTTAATTGGGTCTTTGTACCCTTAACTTATCTTGGCTCTATTATTTGATTTATGATACTTTATTTCCCTTAGCTTATGTTCTCAACTTTTGGCTAAAAAGGGGGAGAAGTTTGGTGTTTGGTGTGTGTGTGTGTGTGTGTGTGAGTTGTTGTTGTTTGGATGTTTGGGCTGTTATGAGTGAGTTTATGATTACAAGTCGCTGGCTGTTAATTTGAAGAGTTTGTGTTGATTTGAAGAGTTTGGGTTGTTTTATTGATTTGTAGAGTTGTTGGTTATTGTGTTGAGGGGGAGTTTGTGTTTACTCCTATTTTGGGTTTTTTTTTCTGTTGTGCTCTCTGTTTTTAGAGCTCTTGTGATCTGCTGGATGTTTTAACCAAAATTTGCCAAAGGGGGAGTTTGTTAGTTCCTGATTGGCAGGCATTTTGGTAAAACTTGGTGTTATCACAAGATGTCCTACGGGATGTCTTGACATATGTTATTAAAATTCTAACAGGTAGCTTTGTTTGGTGTTGCAGGATTTAGTTCATGATGTCAAGCATGATGTCCTGACGTTTGTGAATAGAACATTATGTGAGAATATGTTTGTTTGATTGTTATTTTTTGTGCAACTCTTTGCGCTGCTATAATTTGTCTTTTATGGTTCAAACTTGCGTGGATTTAGTTCTTATTCAAAAGTGTTATTTTATGCATATATCGTGGAATATTTATGGAACCGTGTGAGCTATTTTTCTGGAGGAAATCTTGAAGATCTGAAGAGTAATTTGATTGGAGCTGATTGGATAAATCAAATATGTTTTGGTTTTTCTCTTTGATGCTAATTATTGAAATTGATTTGTTCATGATCAGATGTTATTTTTGCCAAAGCCCAAGCTCATCCTAGGGTTTCTATTTAAAGAATTCACAATCCTATTTTGCAGTTCAAAGAAGCTAGGTTTATGATAGTGCATTACGCAAGCTTTAGAGTTGTCTAGCAATCGTGTGTTTGTGTTAGTGTGTGAGCCACTCACTCATTACTTTAATGTGTGAATTGGATTAAGTTTTGTATTGTAATTTGTTCACTCAAAAGCTTATAAGCAAGAGTGTATTGTACTTGATTGAAGCCTTTAAGCAAGATCAAGTTGTGTCTTTGAATAGTGTCTTCTAAAGTTTTATTATTTTGTTGTTATCACTGCTGTGATTGAGGGGGAGTGAGAGGTGTCTCTTATCTAGGAGTGTCCTAGGTAGAAATTGCAAAGGTAGAGATTAGGTGAGAAGATGGTAAACTAGAGAGAGTCTAATGTGTATCTTTAAACTAATTCTACTTAGTGGATTTCCTTCCTGGCTTGGTATCCCTCAGACATAGGCGTGTTTTCACCGAACTGGGTTAATAATTGCTTGTGTCATTTTATTATTATTATCTTTTTGTCCTTGTTCTTATTGGTGATTGTGCAGATATTAGTGTCGTAACATCGTCTTCGACATCTGATATTTGTTACCAGAATTTCAAATTAAACAAATCTTAGAAAAAACAGTTGCGACCTCTAGGAAAGATTGGTCTTCCAAATTACATGAAGCTCTATGGGCATATAGGACAGCCTATAAGACCCCAATAGGAACCACACTGTTTAATCTAGTTTATGAAAAATCATGTCACCTGCCGGTAGAACTATAGCATAAAGCATATTGGGCCATTAAGACCCTTAACTTAAATTTTACTACCGCAGGCAAAAAAATAATTTTAGACATCCATGAACTAGAAGAGCTTAGGTTATACGCTAACGAAAATGCCCGCATCTATAAAGAACGAACAAAAAAAGGGCATGATAAGCGTATCATCGCTTTAGGTGGTCTGTCCCTTTGAGATAATGAAAGTTTTTCAAAATGGCGCAATAGAAATAAAAGGAAAATCTAGTGAATCGTTCATAGTTAATGGGTAGCGCTAGAAACATTACTATAACATTGAAAACAGAGACTACTCTGCCAGCCTAAAGCTTGCTGAGTTGCACACTCATCCCCAATATTAGGAGAATTTAAAATTATGTCGAGCTTACGACATAAAAAAAAAGTGCTTAGTGGGAGACACCCCGCTTTTTAGTTTTACTGTTTATTTTTCTAATCTTTTATTTTTAATTTCTTTTATATGCTTTTCATTTTTCTGTTCCAAGAATTATCATGAAATCTTATCCATTATATTTAGTCATTACTAACTTGTGTTCATTGTCCACTTATATACAGGCTAACTTAACATTAGTTAGTTACTAACTTTAGCGATGAACCGAGTTGACTATATGGGCATTACTTTCAGAGGCAGAGCTCAGAGAAGGAACTTCGAAGCCCTTGCTCAAAGAGAGATGTCACTTACTATATATCTAGATGGACCCACCATGACTAAATTAGGTATTCGGGACAGTGTTATCTACCTTCTCAACCAAATTGGTTGGGAGCATTCTGCTATCAATAGGAGATTTAGTTCCTAATGTAGGCTTACCCTAGAGTTCCTTAGCTCATTGGTTTACCAGCCCGACCACGGGTATGGATTTAGTAGTGGCCTTATCAACTTTAGGATATTTAACATGGACTACCATTTTAACCATCGAGAGATGGCCGAACTCCTAGGATTTCCAAGAGGTCCCGTTTCTTATACCATAGTACAAGAGGAACTAGTAACCAACCTTAAGTTAGAGTATTTCTGGGGTAGCATCACCGGAAATAATCATCCTGAACCCAACACTATGTATTCTAAAAGCATCCATAACCATGCCATCCGATACCTTCATAAGTTTCTTGCTCACACCCTGTTTGGTAAAGAGGAAAATATATACTTTGGGTCGAAAGACGAGCTTTTCATGCTTTATTGTGCTTCTCAGGCTCGACCCGTTAATAGGGCTTCCTTTATGATGGCCAATTTTAAACTTATAGCACAAGCCGACCACTGACCGATCATTATAGGAGGCCTAGTAACCATGACTGCCAATGCCATTGGACTGAGACAACTGCTTCTTAGCATTAACCCCTTAGGTGCTATATGACCAATGGATATTCCATTTTGCCTCAATCGTGGCATCATTAAAAACCTTGGCCCTGACACCTTTGAACTCCTGATTGATAACTAGGTTATCCGTCTCTTTACCTTACCGAACTATGAAAGAACTAGTGTCTAGAATCTGAATAATTGGTTGTATAACTTAGATGAACCAGAAGCTCCACTTTCACCCCCTGAGACTCCACAAATATACGACCATCTCTCTGATTCTGGCTCTAGCACACCTGTTATGCCTGCCGCCCAACAAGTGGATCATACTGCTACCATTCGCATGCTGGAGACGAATGTTGTTGGCCTCAGAGGTGAAATTACAACTCTACAGGTGGATTTTCATGAATTCATGGATGTGGTGACGGAGCAGTTGGATCACGTTTATCAGCATCTTTTCTCTATTGCTTCCCCTCCTCCTCCTCCTCCTCGTGGATAACTTTTTAGATATTTTTGCATTCCCATCTTCACACTTTCAAATAGTAAGGACACTGTTTGTTTTAAGTGTGGGAGAGGAACTGTATTTTTCGGACAAGTTTATTTATTTTCGGACAATGTTATTTTGCTGTTTTCGCAATTTACGGATTTTTTGTAATTGTCTTCGTTTGAGACATCTTATTTTATTTATTATAGTGATTAAAAATTTAATTTCCTTTCAAAATTCTAGTCTTCCATTTCATTTTCTTCAAAATTTCAAAACAAAAACAATTTTTTTTTCTCTTTCTCCATATTAAGAGGTGGAACTCACCACCTTGTCTTTAAAAATGGAAGTGGCACTCGCCACCCTTGCTTGTGGCACTCGCCACACACCCTAGCAAGAGGTGGCAGTCGCCACACATGCCTCATAAAGAAAGTGGCACCCGCCACTTACTTAGGTGGCCCACCTTGTGCATGTCTGTCACCTAAATCCCACCTACACCATGCATACTCCCATGTGCCTTTCAATAGCTTGCATGCATGACACACATCCTGCTACCTCTGATTTTGTTGACCATAATAAAAGCAAACCAACCACATTAACCCGTATAACTCCCTTATTTATACCACCCTTACCAACATGTCAAACCAACAAAACCAAATACTCGTTCGAAAATCAGAGAGAAAGAAGAATATTATTTTCAAGCTACTGTCATGGCGAGCTACCAAGTTATCTTTAGAGAAGGTGAAGCGGGTGAAAAACAAGTCGAGCTCTTTGCAGCACTACTAAATAGAGAAATCGAGTTGACAAGGTATGCTGATATACTTTGTTTAGAAGCACTAGAAGTTAAAGACATTGTTGATTATATGCTAGAAAAATTGGGTTTGACATACCTTTTATCATTTAAAGATCTTGTCTATCTGCAACCTACTCTCAAATTCCGTAGCTCGCTCATCTATGATCTCAATGGAAACCTTCATTTCCATTTGTTTAACATTGAATATACATTTACTTTCGACGGATTAGTCATCTTATTAAAATGTCCCTATGGAGATGAAGCGAAATACGATGTGCCGATGGTGCGGGCTGGCTATATGCATATAAATACTTTTGGAAAGCGATAACAGGGGCAGTAACCCATATTTGCGAAGGCAATATAGTCTCCTTAATCCAAAACCTGTCGGTGCGCTATTTGCACCAACTTTTGGCCTGTACCATTTTAGGTAGGTCAAATTCGAATAAGGTGAATGAAGCATAATTTTTCTACCTGTTTACCGCATTAGCAACTGCCGAGAAGATAAACATTGTCCCGTTTTTTTCTCCCACATGAAAGTGATAGCCACCGCTAAAAAGGGAGCTATAGTTTTTGGTGGCCTGATAACTACTCTAGGCCGAATTCTCGGATTAGAAAATAATTTTTCATCTTTAACGCCCCTACCGCCAAGAACTATAGATATAGACATGGTTAAGAGTATGAAAATGGTAAGGAGATGGCGAGACGGGAACTTTGATTTAATGATTAATAACCAAGTGTTCCCAGATTTTATTTTGTCGAACCCTGCTTGCACAGATGTGGATAACCATGATAATTATTGCTATATTTATAACCCAATCCCTGCGCGCATTCCTAAGAATGTTGCTGTTGGCGGGGACAATACTAACGCACCTCCACACACTACACGTGTCGCTTCTGAAAATGTTGCAGGTACATCCTTAAGGCGCAGACCAAGAATAAGTGAAGACACGCCAGCCACTTTAGACAAAATATATGCTGAGATGCTACGACGGAGCAAATTAGACACTCAGTGAGATCAGAGAATTCAGAGCATCGAGGCCCAGCAAGTCAAGATGATGCAGATTCTTCAAAAAATGCAAAGCGAACAAAACAACATGACAGGATTAATCGCGGAGATGGCAGATTTATCAGTACGTGTGGCAAACCCATAAGATCCACCTGACCACCCTGGAAATGGTAGGCGAACACGAACTCTCGGCAGAGGCTGCAGATAGAAGAATTTCCAGGTTCCACCTTCTTTTCTTACCTTAATTGGTTGCATTGGGGACAATGCTCGATTTAAGTGTGGGAGAGGAAGCTTTACCGCTTTTATTTACTGTTTTCTTGGTAGATTTAAAATTTTTGATTTTCTACTTAATCTTTTCATTTTAGTGTTAATAAAATCAAATTCATGTACTGTTGAGTCATTATACATATTTTGCGTCATTTATCGGATTCTCCCAAATTCTTGAGCCACAACAGAAAATTTTTAATTGTTGGTTTAAAGCATGACACAGATCCAGAAAGTATATTGCTTCATTTAGACTGAGTTCGAGAGATTTAGGAAAGTATTAATAATATCGGTATCGTTCCGACACCCTGAACCCCCTGAATATGCTGATGAATTTGAATACTTATTATGCCAAAGCCTTAAATTTTAGAGTAACCTCTTGATTAGTTTATATTAGCAGTCAGCACCATCCTGAAGCACAACCTAAGTAATAAATTGGTGCAAATACGTGTTTGATCTCAAAAATAAGAATCGAATAAAATTATTAGAAAAAGTGAATGAAGGATATGCTCTTACTAAGTTAGGTTGTCCTTATCCGACCATTTAGCCCAACGGATCAGACTCTTGAAATTTAGAAATACATAAGAAAAAAGAATATGAAAAAGTTTTGAAAAAGAGATCATTGAACACTAACATGTTTATTTACCATGGGCATGCAAGGATAACTGGCTAAATGTGATTACGCGAGAATGAAAAAGAGGTGAAAATGAATAGGCTGAGTTATAATAACATGATTCTAACTTGTCTGCACAGAGAGGGAGTTTTTTTTATTGCACTTAGTAATTTTGTGTCACTATGATATCCTTAGTATTTTTAACCAGTGCCTATCTTTCATACGAAAGTTTCACAACGATGTATGATATGCGCTATGTCATGTTGAATTCTATGCCTAATATGTTTTATTTTCTTGAGGACAAGTATGTGTTTTATTTGCTTGAGGACAAGTAGATGTATGATCTGCGCTATGTCATGTTAAATTCTATGCCTAATATGTTTTATTTGCTTTAGTGATAGCATGAAAGCCATGTCTGGCTAAACCTCTTAGTATCGGTATGTAATTACGATCGATCGAAAGGGGTTAAGTAAATCGTTACATATATTTAACAGATCTAGTTCTTCTGGTCTCAGTTTTTTTTAATAACTTAATAACTTTTGTTACGAGAGTAAAAAGGTAACGAAGGTTAAGATCAATAAAGCGAGAGTTTGAGGTCTTAACCGGATAGCTGAAACTGAACATTAGTCTTAAATATAGTGAGAGCGTTTTAGGGTTAATTAGGATCTACTTATTTTTAAAAAGTGTTTTTAAATACAAATGAGAGAGCAAGAGCCTTCATTCTAATTTTAGAGTATAGTCTAATTCAATAAACACGAGACACTTAATAAAGGATAACAAGTGTTGTACGCCACGAGCTTTAAGTACATGAGGAATGATGAGTGGGGAGGTCTCTCTTCACATTATCTAGAGTGTTTAGCATATGCCCTTTGGGCGATATGCGACACATTCGCCCTTATGTCATAATCTTTAGTGTAACATGAGTTTCCAAACTAACTTAATTCACTTCTTCTAAAAAACACAAACAAAACTCAAACTTTTTTTTATCCTTCGGGATTATTTCAAACCTCATTTTTGGAAAGAGTATGTTACGTTTCTGTTCTACCACAAACAAGCATCGTCCCTAACTGCTAGAAAGGAGATGTGACATTGCTCATAAAACACTTGAACCAACCTTTTTCCCGTATTTTCCCGAACTACATTTGCTCTGATTTCTCACACCTGTTGAGAATACGTAGGCATAGGATTGCGATAATCCTAGCAAGCACTCTTTTATCTTTCCCACCCCTTTTCCCAAAGGACATGTGACGTCTGTTCTACCGCAAACAGGTAACTCCTAAGTCTCCAACGAGCGAGCAGCAATATACCTAAACTAATAGAATGCATATGTTAGCATCGTCTACCCGAACTCCCCTTTTTCGTAGTTTGCTGAACTATGGCTGCTCTGATTTCTCATATCTGTTGAGAATACGTAGGCATAGGATTGTGATGATCCTAGCGAGCACTTTTCTTTCTTTTCAACCATTCATCCAAAAGACATGCTACATCCGTTCTACCGCAAACAGGTAACGCCTAAGTCTCCAACGAGCGAGAATTAATACAACTAAACTGCTAGAATGCGTATGCTAGCATCGTCTACCAGACCTTCCCAGCAAATTGTAGCCTGAACTACGTTTGCTCTGATTCTTCATTCCCAGATGAGGATACGTAGGCACGAGAATTCATATCCTTGACGAGCACACTAACAACTAACTTCCTCTTTCTCTTGCCCCCGTGCAATCGAGACCAACCCCTTTTTTTCAAACCTTCTCATCCTTCGGGATTATTTTAAACCTCACCCCAAAAGAGTACGTTACTTTTCCGTTCTACCGCAAACAGGCATCGTCCTTAACTACTGGAATGGAGATTTAACGTCACTCGCAAAAATACTTAACCAACCTTGTCCTGTAGTTGGCTGAACTACGGTTGCTCTGATTTCTCATATCTGTTGAGAATACGTAGCCACAAGACAACGATGTCTTGGCAAGCACTCTTCTTTCTTTTCCACCCTTTACCCAAAGAGTACATTACTTTTCCGTTCTACCGCAAACAAATATCGTCCCTAACTACTGGAATGGAGACTTAGGAGTTTTCCGAACTACTCATCAAAACCCTTAACTAAACCTCACCTGTAGTTTCCCGAACTACATTAACTCTGACTTTCCCATTGCACGAGGGAATACATAGGCATAGAGCGGTGATGTCCTATCGAGCCTGTTCTTTCCATTCACCCCATTTAGTAGTAGCTTTTAGATATTTTTCACCCATAGATTAGACAACAAGCATGGATCCCATTGAGTACAACAGACATGAGGGATGCTCATACCTTCCCCTTGCGTAACCGACTCCCAAACCCAAGATTTGGTTGCGATGACCTTGTCTTTCCCTTTCTCTTAGGTTTTCTTCGATCGTTTCCTTTCCCTCTTTTAGGATAAATAACGTTTGGTGGCGACTCTTCTATTTATTTGTCGGCCCTTTTTCATAGTTGCAACACCCAAAACAAATTTTAACAAGGTTTATCTCCAAACCCAAGGGGAGCTAAATCATGTGAGAAAATTAGAAATATTTTAGAGAGAGAGAATGAGATAGAGGAAGGTGTAATATCTCACATTTTTTGATGATTAGAAATGAAAGGGTAGGGTTCTATTTATAGTCCAAAGGATGGTTCAAAAAAGGAAATGATCAATAGGAAAAATTGATTACCTAATTGATTAGGTCCTGAGTCTAATTGATTAGGTACCATAAATAATCAATTTATTTTTTTCAATTTGGAAGGTTTTGATAGAGAGTCATTACCTGTCATTAATATAATGTCATAATCGATTATAGAATCATTTTTCCTTTCATTAAGATTTTGTCTAATAAGTTAAATAGTTCAAAAATGTGTCCTAATCTTTCTAACAGTTTCCAATTCATCTGGATAGGCTTCAAAATAGTTTTAGGTGATTTTATTTGAAAAATATAGGCTTTGAAAATAGTTGTAGTGAGTGTGTGATTTAGCCATACTACTTTACAAAAATGTCCTTGTGTTTTAACAAAACACTGATCACTTAGACATGATCAGGTGAGCTTTCACACTTCCACTTTTTCACATTCTTTAGCTTCATGTCTCTTGCCAAATACACCAATCATATGAGCACTTCGCTTGAATATTCTTGTGGATGATGCTTGAGATATCTTCAATTCTAATGCCATCATCAGAGAGTATCATTGGCGATCATTAAACCCTAATCTACAAACTTATTTGGAGGAAAGGCTCGATCAAATATATCATGCTTCTTTCACCACTTGAACTATTTTTAGCACTTTCTTGTATTCAAGTGTTGTTTTCATTATAGTCACTTTAAAGGTTGTCACATCTTTATGAGTTGTCATCATGAAAACCACGATGTTATATGGGATATGCATATTTACTTACTTTTACCACTTTCTAATTAAACCTGCAAGCACATAGTTCCATGAAATCGATAGTTCGTCTTACACCTTTATAGATTCAGATCACTCGACATAAACTTGACAAAATTTTGTCTAATTGATTAGATAGTTTGAAAACTTGTCCTAATCATTCTGGCAGTTTTCAATTCATCTAGATAAGCTTTAAAATATTTTTAGGTGATTGTATTTGAAAAATTGAGGCTATAAAAATAGTTTTAGTGAGTGTGTAATTTAGCCGTACTACTTTATGGGTGTTTTTATAAAACATTGATCACTCAGACACAATAAGATGAGCTTTCACACTTCCTCTTTTTCACACTCTTAAGCTTAAAGTTTATTGTTGAATACACCAATCATATGAGCATTTCACTTGAATATTCTTGTGGATAGGGCTTGAGATATCTCCAAGTCAGATTCCATCATTAGAGCATATCACTAGTGATCATCAAAACCTAATCTTCAACTTTATTTGAAGGAAATACTTTATTCAAGTATCTTGTATATCTTTTCCATTTGAACTAGTTTTAGCACTTTCTTGTACTCAAGTGTTGTTGTCATCAAAGTCAATTTAAAGGTTGTTACATCTTTAGGAGTTCTCATCATGAACACCATGATGTTATTTGGGTTAGGCATACTTATTTTCTTTGACCATTTTTTGATTAAACTTGCAAGCCCATAGTTCCATAAATTTTAGAACTAGTCTTACACCTTTACAGATTCAGATCACTCGACACTGACTCGCCAAACTTTCATCATTCCTCTCATTCACAAATCTGAAGATTCTAGTTCCTTGCTACATTATCTTTTACTTTAGCACTTCATTAAAACCTTGAATCTTCTTTTGATGATGCTTGGGATAACTCTTCTTGATAAACACCATCATCAGACACACTACTTTATCAGAGATCTTCAATTGCTTAACCTAACACCGCTTAAAATAAGGCAAAGTTCTATAGAGAAAGACTTTGACATCATGGTCTCCAAGTACTACGACTTAATCACCATATCTGATGATGACTTGACCAAATAACTTTGTCATAATCAATACCAGATGGACTAGATCAACACTTTTGATAAAGACTTCCCTTAAGATTATTGTCAACATCAAAATCAAACAGATTGATACAAACATCATACCTGCAAGCACATAGATCTAAATCTAATTCATTCTAGAGGACTTTCTATTGGGTAAAATACTCACACACATCAAGCTTATATTGGCAGAACTTGTAAAGTTCTTCTTGAATATCAACGATGCAAAAGATATCACTCTGCGAGAAACAAATGAGAAGATTCTTCCAAATCCCAACAGTATAATCGATCAAAAGAATGGATTTTGAAATTATTTCTAAAATTGAGCGGTGGATCCATGAAAGGACCATGGTGTTGCATCAAACCCATGATGCATGAATGGGATTAAAATTGGGGGTTTAGGGATTAAACCATCAATGAATTTTTGCTTGTTCTTAGAGATTAGGGCAAGATGCATGGAACAATTATGAGTATGATAATTCGTGTTATCAAGAGAAGATGAAACAAGAGTCAATTAAGGGCATTTGTAATGATGAATATAATATAGATTTGTAGAGTTAGTGAAAAAACCAAGATGATTTATGGTTGCCGCAGAAGGAGAAGATGATTTCAAATAAAATAGGGAATTGAAGGGAAAAAGATAAAGTTTTACAATGACAACCAAAGATTAGTTGAACTCTGATACCATATTGAGGTGAAGAGAAGTTTATATAAGGTAAAACCAAGACCACAAATGAAATAAAAAACAAAACTTCTCATGATTGATAATATGCAGTTACTTGGTATATTTTCATCAAGTGCAGTCTAACTGTCTTAATAAGATAGTAACGAATACAAAAAAAAACTAACAAAATAATCAACTGTAACCGAAAACTAAAGCAGTTAAAGTATATATATTTACAGTCCAACATGTTTTAGTGAGTTTCCTTTTCATTAAAAGTATTTTGAACATAGAAGTAAAGTTTCATATGACCACGTGACAAAAAAAAAATTTAGGTGTTTGCAAATAACACTTGCTCATAATTTTCTTTTAACTATTTCTAGGCTAGACCATCATAATTGCATTTTTAAAATATATAGATGAGCAAAAGTATTTACGAAAAAAAAAAAGTTAAATATAAACCTTTAATTAATCAAAAAGAGATATGATTGACATTTATATCAGCAGATATTAGTGTATATGTAATGTAAAATAAATATGTATGTATGTACCTAATTTAATTTTCTTCACTTATGAAATTGTAGATTTTAATGTACATCTGTACCTACTAAAGTGACAAAATATAAATTAAAAAATATAAAATCATCATATCAATCAATATGTTTTTATTTCATTTATGTTTGACACTTTTAACTCATTAATATCATAAACAAATTGTAAATATTCAAAGAGTTTAAAGATTCATTCATAATAGTTTTGTATTTCCTAAATTACTAGTGTTTTTCCATAAATAATAATAATATTAATTAATCATAATAATAAACGTAAATAAAATGTAGATTAATTTACAATATCTCTCTGGTCTATTTTAAATCAAATATAATTGGACAAAAGTTACCGTTTGTTTCAATAACTTTTTTGTTGTTGTTGTTGACACAGTACAGTGCCCCAAGTCCAACACCTTCTGATGTTACGCTTTGCAAATTGTGTGATCCAATGCTTCATTCAATGAATGAATCATCGACAAAAAAAATAGTGTGGGATAATAGAATATGTAAAAGAGTGTATTCATGTGTCATAGTGAAATCAAATGTCAACTTGTGAACCATCAATCCAATCCTGTCCGTCCATCAGAATTAGACAATGACGTAGTAGTATGTATGTTATGGCCAGCTCGATGGGACCCCACAATTCCTATTCCAGACAATTATCTTGGGGCTTGGGCTCACGAAACCCAGGGCCAGGCCCACCCTATTCGATCAGATTAACCAATCATTCACAAATTGCCACGTCAGGATCCAGTAATGGCTATGAGTGGGGAATAGGGTGTACCATGGTATGGGTGTGTCAGCCTGCAGCACCTGATCAGCATGCATGGCATGAACCCTTAACTCCATCCACCCCACTCGTGCACATTATTAATTTCTTTCTAATTTCAACCAATTGAATTAACTTTGGAAGATATCAAAACATGGTCGATATATTGATGGTGTATATATTACCCCCGTTTTTTAAGGAATTGAATTTGAAAATGTGATGATGAAAATTGTGATTTCATTCAATGCCTAAAAAGAAAATGGGATTTCATATTTTCAAAGTTTTAAAATATTATTTAATACAATGATTAATATATTATCCAACTAATTATTACTTGTGAAAATTGTGATAGAGTATGTCACTATTAATATATATAGTATAAATATTTTTTTATATTTGAAGAATATATTTTATATTTATTATGTATTCACTATTAAAAAAAACACATTTAATCTCGAACGCAAAATACATTTAAGTTCAACTACAAATGCGAGATAACGAAAAATATAATAAAAATTGCACATTTTACCTCTTAGTTTTAAAAAAATCGATAGGTATATGAAAAGGTCATGGATTCGATCTCAAATGACACCGTTTTGAAATTCTGAAATGACGAAAACACATGTCCTTCGGTTTTGTAATTTCACCGATGAATATACCATATTTTCACCTCGGGTATCTCATAAAATCGATTGGTAAAACAAGTTTGAGTTTATTAAATCTAATGTGGATTGCTTATTTCACTAAACTCTATACTGAACATATAACTTCTCAAAATTAATTAGAAAAATAATTATATGAACAATTGAGTTATATTTGAAGATCAACTTACATTGATTAGTGATTTTGAAGCTTCATGCAACTCATCATTCATCTCACGCTATTTTATGGTTAAAATCTCTCCGATGTTTCAAGTTCTTTATTCAAGATTTCCTTTTCTACTAATTTATTTTTGAAATCATAAAACTTGATGCTTTGAAAAATAAACAAATATGGAAGAAAGTTGAAGAAAAAAAACTAGAAGTATTTGAGAGATTTTAACTATAAAACAACGTGAGATGAACGATGAGTTGCAGAATGTTAGAAAATCATTATTCCGTATAAGATAAGTTTCAAATACAACATAATTTTGTATATGGTTATTTTCAAAATAAATTTACTATGTTATATGTTCAAAGAGGGGTTAGTGAAACAAACAATTCACATTAGATATAAGAAACTCAACTAGACGGAACAAGATGAAAGCTGCACAAAGAATCACAAAAACATAATCTCAATATCAATATCAACAACAAGAAAACAACAACAACATCAAGAACAACAATGTTAATAAACAACAACAATATCAATAACAACAACGTCAATAACGAATCTCTAGGATTTAGGGTCTCAACAACAAGAATAACAATATCGACAAAAACAACATCAATAACAATAACAAAAACAACAAGAAAAACTCTAGAGTTTCGGATCTCAACAACAACAACAATATAACAAAAATATTAGTAATGATGTTCGGTATACTAGATATCTAAAGAAGAAGTAAAAGAAAATGATTTGGATCTCTGAAGTAGAAATAAGAGTCCTAAACACATAATCTTCGTATAAAATATGGTATGTGTTTATGGATCTGGTTGCTTAGGGCTCTTTTAATGCGCCACTTTTAATGAGATAAAAAAATAAATTGAGGCTGCTGGAATTCAAAGCATGTACATTGAATAGGTTTACCCCTCGGTTTTCCAAATAACCGACGAAATATATTGTATATTTTTTTAATAAAAAACCGGTTGCGTCCAGGTATTTGACCTCGATTTTTCAATATGTGGGGTGAAATTGTCGTCATGAAATATATTATTTGTAGTAGGGATTTAATTATTCAAAAACTCAACTTGTTTGAAATTTTATTGACAACCTGGTGGGACAATGTTTGACCATGCTTATGAACTCTCAGGCCAAACTCTTAATTACTATGGTTTGTTTCCCATATGAACCAGATGGTGAAAACTAAAAAAAAAAATTTGACAACGAGAATTCAATGGAACTCTATTTGGAACAAGAATTTTCACAAGTGTCGATGGAGCAATTTCTCAATGCTGAAGGTGAGAAAAATACACAAGAAAGGGGAGGGGGTTGAATTGTGTTTTGCAAAAGTTAGATTTACTTCTGAACCAGAGTTTAGATTCTAAAAACTGAGTTCATAATCTGATAAGGTGCAGCGGAAATAGAGACAGAAGTAAAGTAAAAATAGCAAAGAACACATAATAGTTATCCTAGTTCCTCTCCCAACTGAGAGTACTTCATTCCCCTTGTCAAGCAAGAGATTTTTCACTAAAATCAGTCGAATTACACTTGCTTATACACACTTGTATAAGACTTTTCTTTTTGCTTAAACCACTTGTCCAAGATTTCCCTTGCTTAGAGCTCGTGTCTAAGACTTTACTCTGCTCAATCACCTCCTGACCAAGACTTCTCTTGCTTAAACCATCTTCCTAAGACTTCATCTTGCTTAGAGCTCATGTCTAAGACTTTCACCTTGCTTAGAGCTCGTGTCGAAGACTTTTACCTTGCTTAGAGCTCGTGTATAAGACTTTTACCTTGCTTAGGATTGTGTCTAAAACTTTAATTTAAACAGCTAGTTTAAAGAAGAAATAACTTACAAAAATACTTGATAAAATATCAGAGGTGTTCAAATATTACAACACACTATCACAAAGATTCTTAATCAACACAAGAGTAAGAACTCTTAATATAATCAACTTTCTTAAAGTAGTGCGTGTATTTCTTAGTTTTATTTGCAACGTTATTTCTTAGTGATCTTCAAATCTTCAGCTCCTTTTTATTGCCAAGGAAAATAATGTTGTTGGAGATCTCCAACAGCTACAAACATAACCAAATCTTTTAATACATCTTCTTTTCCAATGAAGCAAGTGTTGGAACTTTCACTCATAAGAATATATGTGAAACAAGGCCTTTGTCTAGAGGATACAACTCTGTTTCAAGTACAACACAACTTGTAGAATATATTGTTAATAAATCTTGAGTCTCGTGTTAGCAGAATTGATATGACATTACTCAGCATCAGAGGCAAAATAGCATGCGTCTGAGCTGGAGTGTACTAGCAACTGCTTTTCTGACCAGACGTTCTTGAGAGAGTGTGACCAGAATTGAACCAAAGTCATTCCAGTTTCAGAACTAATTCCATCAAGTAAATATAATGCTGCACACATAAACTGGCTAGTTAAAGATCCAAATTATTTTTTCAAATACTTTGTTATCGTCAAAACCTTGGAAGATTCATGGCATGAACCAAACATGTTTCAACAATCTCCTCCTTTTTTATGATGACAACATTAAGTATTTTAAAAAAAACAAGAAGTAAAGATGAATTACTCAGCAACTTTTAGAGTCTGAGGTTTGTATGCTCCCCTTGAGTCAAACAGTCTAAGAAATGAGGCTTATAAGCTCCCCCTGAGTCATGTCTGTAATGTCTAGGAGTTGAGGTTTATAAGCTGCCCTCCATACAGAATAATAAATATACGCCAAGGGTGGGATTTACAAACTCCCCCTAAATAGGATTGCTAACCACATTCGGAACCATTATTATCCCAAAATACTTAATCCATTATCTCCCTTTGTCATCAATCAAAAAGAGAAGAGAAGAAAAAAAAAGGACTTTAGAAAGAATTAAAGTTTTTTTCTTATCAGAGAAAGTCATTTTTTCCTCTGTACTCTAGGCCTTAGAATGTTCACCATAAAATGGTATCAAACTTTTTCCTTAGGAGAAAGAGTAGAAGAACTATCAGAAGGGCCTTTGTTACCATAAATGATGTGTAAATTATTTTCTGAGTTGTTATAACACACATAATCAGTTAACCATTTTGCTCATTCTGATGAATATGAGCATTGGCCCAAAATTTCGTTCACAAACTAAAATATTGTGAAGGATTGTTCATCATCAATTCCTTTAAAAAGAGCTATAAATTCTTTTTAGAAGGTCTGGATCGAAAAATTCTTCTTTAATGAACTACTAGAACATTTTCAAGAAGAAGCATTAAGATGAAGAATTGAATTTACAGAATTATCTTATGTCGAAGATAATCTATGAGAAGAAAACAACTTAGCAACATAGCACATGAAATGCTAGAATTTAAGAAACTATGTAATAAAATGTTTGGACAACCTTAAGTCTGAATAAAAACAAGTTAAAATCTTTGTCAGAAAATTCTCCTTTTAATGAACCAAACTTTTTAGAGCAGATTCAGAAAATCAGAGTATTAAAACAAGGATTTTATTTTATCATAACTTATGAAATAGTCCAATAGTTAACTCAAAGGACATAACAAGAATTAACTTATTAGTGTATGCTTTAAAGAAAGTAGTCGAGGAAGAGAGATATCATGTAACCCTTATTAGTGTATGATTTCAATATGCTTGGTTCTATAATGCTGAATTGAATTCTTTGTTAGACAGATAGCAACAGTATTATCACAAAATATTGGAATTTTGTTCCTAAAAATTTGATAGTCTTCAAGTTGATATTTCATCTAGAGTAGTTGAGTGAAGAAATTAGCATTTGAGATGTATTCTGCTTCTGCTGTGGATAAAGCAACAGTTGCCAGTCTTCTACCACCCCAAGAGATAGGGTTTTCACCTATAAATTGACAGGAATCACTAGTGGACTTCCTTTCAATTTTATCTCTAGCATAGTCAGCATCACAGGATCCAACCAGTTATAATCTAAGAACGTTTTATAAATAAGTCCAAGATTTAATGTTCTTTTTAGATACCTAAAGACTCTCTTAACAACAGTTAAATGAGTCTCTCTAGGATCTGCTTGGAGCCTTGCACATAAACATACACTGAACAAGATATTAGGTCTAGAAGCAGTGAGATAGAGTAAGGAACCTATCATACCTTGATATTTGGTTGGATCCACTTTGGAATTGCACTCTTTAGCACCAAGGATGCATGAGGATGAATAGGAGTGGACAAGACTTTGCAATCATCAAGATTAAATTTTTTCAAAAGCTCCTTTGTATACTTAGACTAGTGAATGTAAATACCTTTAGACTTCTAATTAATCTGAATACCAAGAAAGTATTTTAATTCACCCATCATGCTCATCTTAAATTCAGCCTGCATAATCTTGAAAAACTCTTGACAAAGAGATGCATTAGTGGAACCAAAAATTAGGTCATCAACATAAATTTGAATAGTCAAGATTTCTTCCTTCAAAGTTTTCCTGAAAATAGTAGTGTTAACCTTTCCTTTAACAAAACCATTTTCAAGCAAAAAATTACTCAATCTTTCATACCAAGCTCTTGGAGCTTGTTTCAGACCATAAAGAGATTTTTTAAGCTTGTAGACATGATATGAGTGATTTAAATCAATAAATCCTGGAGGTTGTTTGACATACACTTCTTCAGTAATGACTCTATTTGAAAAAGCACTTTTCACGTCCATTTGATATAGAATTATGTCATGGTTGATGGCATACGAGAGAAGCAGTCTTATGGCTTCTAACCTTGCAACAAGAGCAAAGGTTTCAAAGAAGTTTATTCCTTCCTGATGTCTATAGCCTTGAGCCACAAGTCTAGCTTTATTTCTAACGACTTCACCAAGTTTGTTAAGTTTGTTTTTGAAGACCCATTTGGTCCCAATGCTGTTTTTCTCTTGTGTTCTTGGAACAAGATCCCACACATCATTTCTTTGAAGCCGATTAAGTTCATCTTGCATAGCCACGATCCAACCATTATCAGTTAAGGCATCATCAACAGAAGAAGGTTCAATCAGTGAGATAAGTATGATCATTGAGTGATCATTTTTGAAGGTAGATCTGGTTATCAATGGCTCTTCCTTATTACCAATGATCAGTTCTTTTGAATGTGATACTTTATACTTAAACAATCTCTTAGGTTGAATAGAGGCTTTTGAACCATTGTGAGCAATCACTGAATCAGTAGAAGAATGACCAGTTAGAGTAACTTCAGTTTCCACAGCTTCTGGTATAGCTTCAGATATAGTGACAGATTCAAGATCATTATTCACTACATCTTTTTCTTTAGGGACATAAGCCAAGGAATGTTCTTCATGATTCTGAAATCCTGCAGAGAAATCATTATGAACAACATACTCTGACTTATTATGGTCAGGTAAATTGTCATCAAATTTAAAGTGCATAGACTCTTCAACCATTTTAGTTTCAGAGTTATACACTTTGTATGCTTTTGAGTGTTCAGAGTACCCTAAAATGATACCCTTTGGAGCTTTAGCATCAAATTTCTTTAGGTAGACCTTGTTATTCAGGATGTAACAGGTACATTCGAATTGATGAAAATAAGAGATACTAGGTCTTCTACCTTTAAATAATTCATATGATGTTTTATTCATAATTGGTCTGATACAAATTCGGTTCTGAATATAACTAGTGTTAACAGCTTCTGCCCACAAGTACTTAGGGAGTTTATTTTCATGAATCATTGTCCTTGCCATTTCTTGCAGAGATCTGTTATTTCTCTCAACAACTCCATTTTTTTGTTAAGTTATGGGAGAAGAGAACTCATGGATAATTCCATATTTTTCACAAAAGGATTCAAATGATTCATTCTCAAACTCACCCATAGGGTCTCTTCTGACCTTTAGAATTTTCAATTCTTTCTTAGGTTTTACTTGATTGAAGAAGGTGCTAAACACTTCATATGTTTCGTCTTTGGATTTGAGAAACTTCACTCAATTCCATCTGCTAAAATCATCAACTATGACCAAACCATATTTTTTCCATTGATTGAGGTAGTCACAATAGGACGAAATAAATCATTGTGAAGCAATTCCAAGGGTCTAGAAGAAAAGACAATGTTTTTGTTTTTAAAAGAAGTTTTTTACAATCTTTCTAACTTGACATGCTCCACAAAAAGCATCTAAGTGATAATCAATATCTGGCAGCCCTTTCACAAGTTTTAGCTTGGAAAGTTTAGAGATTAATCTCCAGTTAGCATGACTTAACCTTTTGTGCCAGACCCATTTTTCATCACTCATTGTCATTAGAAAAACGACCTTTTGAATAGCCAATTCAGAAAGATTGATTTTATAAACATTCCCTTTTCTTTTCCCTTTGAATACTATAGTTTCATCAGAATTGACAATTGAGCAGAAGTCCTTATCAAACAATACATTGCAACCATCATCACACAACTGGCTTATACTAAGTAGATTATATTTTAGGTCATATACAAGCCATACCTTATTAATGATAGTTTGAGAATTACATATCGTACCTGTTCCGATGATCCTTCCTTTCAGGCCACCTCCAAAACCCACATTTCCTTCCTCTTTCAGATTCAGGGTTTGGAACATACGCCTTTCTCATGTCACATGTCGTGAACAACCACTGTCCAGGTACAAGGATTGAAATTCCATCTGTTCCTTTGGGCATATATGCAGCAAAGATTATTTGAGATTTAGGTACCCATACATGTATGGGTCCTTTCGGGTTAGTTTTAACAGAATTTCTCCTATTTTGTCCCTTTACCCTTTACCCTGTGAGAAGGTTTAGCTTTACTCCTATCATTTTTCTTCAAAATTTTTTGACAGGAGTTATTCTTAACCTTATCAGCATATTTGAGCTTATCATGTGATTCAGATGTTTTAAACATTGATGTCATCAGATTATCTGACTTATCAGATTTTATTATAGTAATGCCTTTAAACTTCTGATCAATAGGTTCAGTTGAATTCATTGTTTAGCAGCATGGACAAAATGGTTACTTAACACAGTTTGAGCAATACTAGATGAACAGAAGTCTTGAAGCACTTTTGAAGAGTTATTAGAACTAGAGCAACCTTCATCATACCCTAGTCCTTCCTTATTATATTTTCCTACTCCAAAAATCATAGATGCAAGTTTGGTGCGATCAATGCCAGATGTAATAAATTTATGAAAACCTAATCATGTTTACCCAGAGATGAACACTCATTTTGAGATATATTAACTTCTTTTAATTCTTCTTTTAAAATGGAGTTATCTCTTCTAAGGAACTTAATTTGACTAGTTTGATTCTTGCAATGATCTAGAAGATTGTTAGCATAAGAAATAAAGTTAGAGTAAGAGAATACCTCATCTTCATTTTTAGACTTAGATACAAGTCTTTCTTTAGATGAGTGAGCATCAGTGCTAAATTAGCATTATCTTCCTTTTCTGACTCTTCTTCACCTAGTTCTTCCCATGTTTCCATGAAATTCTTTTTGAATCTATTTCTGAAATTATCCTTCTGAAAAATTCCTTTTCTCTGACTATCCTTCAGAGGTTCAAGAAAATTACTTATGAAATGACCTGGTTTGTTGCAATTGTATCAGATTTTCTCTTCATATTTGAAGTTAATCCTCTTGATGTTTTTAGAGAATTTTCTGCTTCTTCTGGCCATTTGTTGAATTCCTCTAATGAAGCATGCCATGTCTTCGTCATCAGATCTTCCATCACATTCTTCTTCAAACAATTAATCAGCTTTGTTGTTCTTTAAAGATCTTCTGGACTTGTCACCTGATTTTTTAGAGGCAGATCTCAATGCGAGAGACTTAAACTTTTTAGAAGTTTTATCTCCATTGAATTCCATCACATGACTTTGAAGATTGCTAATTATACTTTCAAGGGACACGTATTCAGATCTTTAGCTTCCTAAATAGCTATTGTGAGGGCAAATCCACATATACCATACGTACTTGTGTTTTGATGATGTCAAAACGCAATCATGGAAGAATCGGTTTTTCGGCTCTACCATCACAAGGCAAATGCATATCACACCTCTCATATCTCTCTTGTGTGCATCTCATGTCTATCAAACTTGCCATATTGAGTCCAATATATGTGGTAGATCATTGATTATGTCTAGAAGCATAGAATCCACAAAAATAAGCATTTTTGTAAAACTACAGGTTTTGAGTCGACCAGAGGTCGACGCATGGTAGGCGCATGGAAAAGTGTAAATTCCCACGGGTCGGTGCATGCTGACCTATGGTCGATGCATGCTATTAAGATTTTGAATTTGTCTAAAACTGCAGGCTATGCGTCGATGCATAGTCCTGCTATGGTCGACCGTTTGCTTCATTTTTTACATACGTTGAAGACTTTCCACTTAGTTTGAAAAGTGGTTATGTCTGTTGGTTTTTGGGTGACTATAAATAGAAGTTTTGTTCATTTCTTCAACAACAATTGAAACATTGAGTCAATTGCACATAAACAAGAAAAGTGAAATAGGTTCCCTAGTTCTCATCATATTCATCTTCAATATTTCATAACACAACAATTACACACAAGAATTCTTGTTGTGCAATGTGGTTTGTTCAAGGTGATAACGTCCGAATCCGTCGATTGGGAATCCGGTTCGGGTTGAGTTTGTGGCAGGTTTTTCTTGAATAAAACCTTGAAGGTTTTTTCCTCCAAGATTCATTGAATTTGGGGGGTTTTGGTACGAATCGTCTCTACAACATTCAGCTGAGCGAAGGTGATTGAGGAATGGTGGGTTTCGTCAATCTAGTAGCCGCAATCGGTGAATTGCCTAGGAGAGATTCAGGTTCGATTTGTTTGTGTTTGAGATCAGCCGGGCTGGAGTTTGAAGAACGCAAGGTTATTCAACAAAGAGGCTGTAATCGGAGGTCTATCCACAACAATCGAAGGACTTGATTCGACTCGAATCAAGGAACAAGGAGAGAAATCATCATCAACAACCAGAGAGTTTGTTTGTATATTTTGCTTGTCTATCCTTATATAAACATTTCAACTACAACAGGTGATATCTATAGTATATGATCTCAATTCTATTGTTAGAATTGAGGGCATACGTACCCCGAAGCGAGGACGGCGGGGGAACTGCCTCAATAAATCATTGTGCCATTTATTTTTCAGCACTTTCATTTTTGCTTGATAATTGAGTAATTTTAGTATAAGCAATTTTATCAATGTTAGCATTGGTTTGAGTAAGTGCTTAACACTAATTTTAACTCTAGTACAATAGTGTATTGTACAAGGAAGCTAGAGTTACTTACTCAAGGCAAAACTCACTTGGAGTGCTACGCACGCCAAGTGTTTGATAAATTGTCTACACCAAAATTCACTTGTATTGTTTACATATTGTGTTGGCATTGTGTAGCATTGGAACTAGTCTTACTAATTAGTGATATTAATCAATTGATAATGTGACTAGTGTGGTGATTCTATTTGCTCATTATCACATCCATAAGGCTAGACGCATATCCGGTCTTCTAATAACGGTTCGTTATAGACGATATTTTTCCACGGCCATTTCCGCAATTTAAACAAATTTTTAAAACCAATTTTTAATTGGTAGCGCCGATTGATTTTTTAATTGGGATCTATTCAACCCCCTTTCTAGATTCGTGCCATCATCTAACAGCTGTTACTTTAGGTCTAAAATTCTGAGGGAGACTTCCTAGCATTCTCTTCACATGATCAACTGTTGAGTAACTTTTTTTCAGCACTTGAAGGCCTGAGACAAGAACTTGAAACCTGGAGAACATGGTTTCAATATCCTCATCTTCCTTCATTTTAAATAACTCATACTTTTGTATCAACAAGCCAACTTTGGCTTCTTTGGCTTGTTGTTTTCCTTGATAAGTAGAACACATCGATTCAATAATAGTCTTAGCAGAAGACTTATAAATGATTTTCAAATACTCAGCATGTGGAAGTGCATCAACCAGAATACCTCTGACTCTATGGTGTTTTTTTGTAGATATTCTTTTGAGCTAGATCAGAGCTTTTTTGTCAGCAACCATACCAACATTGTCTACAGGAATGTCAATTCCATCCTCAAGAATATCCCATAGCTCATCATTAAGTCCAACGATATATGTGTACATTTTGATTTTCCACCATTCAAAGTCAGTAGAGTTACCATTAAATATAGGAGGTTTTGCAGTATAATGATTTCTCTCAGAGCTATTGTATTAATAGGGAATCCCCCTTAACATACTAGGAGTAGTAACCTCAGGATCCATATTTTTCTCGTTGGATCTTTGACTGTACCATTGTTAAGTGTTACGTACAGACCTTGATCTGATACCAACTTGCTGACCAATTTTTGTGACCCCACCAATCCTGAGATGGTGAGATTCCCGTGAACCGTGCTTATGCCACTTTCAAATTTCTAATATTTATCCTACGATTCTTAAAAGGAAGGAGAAGAAATATAAACTAACCCTGCGTGCAACTGTTTTCCCTACAAATACAAATAGATATGAAATTAGGGGTTGGTAACACCCTGAGTATCTATAGTACTCTATAGGAACCTTTTGTACACTTTTTTACTATAACTCATTTCATACTTAAGTTGTTTACTTTTGATTGAGAAAGTCTTAACCTATGAGTGAGAATGAGAATATGAGATGTTTTTATTGTTTTTGTTTTATGAAAGGTACGAGGACCTAAGGGGTTTTATTTAAAGGTGTGCTTGCTAAGATCTCGCAATCTTATGCCTACGTATTCTCAACAGGAAATTGAGAAATCAGAGCGTTCGTAGTTCCACCTAACTATGGGTGGAATTAATATTTTGTTCAAAGCCCAAGATGATGAAGCTAAAAGGGTATTTTTGTATCTTGTTCAAAGCCCAAGATATGAAGCCAAAAGTTTTGTTGGTTTGAAAAAAGAGATAAATTGTCATTCTAAAGGGAGATATCCCACCGATTTATCACAAACATTTGAGAATGATAACATAAGGGAAGAAGCTTTGAACTTGGATGTTAAAGAATCCTAAGCAATGTCACATCTTCCTTTATGAGTCTTTGCATACTAAAAGAAGGACCTTTAACTTGGATATAGTATCAACAATGTGCCACTTACATCACTTAGATGAAAGAAAAGTTTTGGACCATGATAAGAGAAGGACTCCAGCTTGAATTTTGAATCAAAAAGTGTACCACTTATATCACTTATATGGAAAAACGTTTTTAATGTTTGATTTTGAATTGTGGTGTATAAAAGAGATATCTTCCTATAGAGATGACTCAATGTCTCATCTCTAGGGAGAATTTGGTTTATTTGAGTATCTTGTTAAAAGCCCAAGATGTTGAAGCTAAAATATTTGTATCTTGTTCAAAGCCCAAGATGTGAAGCTAAAAAGTTTATTATAGCCTGAGAGGAGGTTGACTTAACTGGGGGGAGTTTACATTGATGGTCTTTGTATAAAGCCCAAGATGGAGGCTATGGTGCTTTTAAAAATCTTGAGGGTCCTTGTATGAAGCCCAAGAGGAGGCTGGTGATGAAGTTGACTTCGTCCAAGGGGAACTAGGGTTTGACCTAAGTTGTAGTAGAGGGAACCCTAACATTTGAACTGAGTCTAAACTAAGGATGATGTGTTATAAATATCAAGAGAAACTTAATATGAATAAGTATATGACAAGTATTTAACAAGTATAGACATGAATTGAAAGTGAAAGGTCTTACACTCTAATAAAGGCCCATGTATAAGCATGGTTGACTTAAAAAAGTGTGTGTGTGTGTGTGTGTGTGTGTGGGGGGGGGTTATTATACCCTTATAGAGGCCCAAAGGTTTGAAAATGTAATGGGTCTTACACTCTTATAGAGGCCTAAAAGATTTTTTTGAAAAGATAATGGGTCTTACACTCTAATAGAGGCCTAAAGAGTTTTTGAAAAGGTAATGGGTCTTATACTCTAATAGAGGCCTAAAGAGTTTTTTTTTTTTGAAAATTTAATGGGTCTACACTCTAATAGAGGCCCAAAATTTTTTTTTTGAAAAGGTAATGGGTCTTACACTCTAATAAAGGCTTAATGTTGTTTTTTGAAAAATACATGTGAATGTGCATCAAACAAAGAGATATATTAATCATGCTAAGAGTTTATGAAGGAAATACTTAAACATGTGAGCAAATATTTAATCCATGGGAGAAATCACAGATAATTTCAAGAAAGTATATGCATTCAATATGAATCGAGGATCCAATGAATATAATAAGGGTAACATTTAAGCATACCTGAACAAAAAGGACATGTTCATGACAACAACATGTTGATGAAGGTGTAAACATACAAGAGATGGCATGTGAGAATACTTAAAGATGAAAAGTTTAATGTTTAAACATCATGTGAACAAGTTAAGGCATTACTTGAACATTTAAGCATGGATACAAGTTGAACATGTTAAGACAAGTTGGTAATAAACAAACATGGATATTAGGGTTCAAACATGGTCATAAGTAAGTAAGAACATCACAAAGAGTTTAGGCATACAAGTATGTATTCATAGTCATTTTCAAGACAAAATTCAAGTGTATAAGAACACATAAATATGTTAAAAGCAACACAAAGAAAAACATGCACATCATGGTCATGTAAACATGGAAAGAACATCTCATGTTAAGGCAAAATATTCAAGAAAATAGCTCATGGTATGAACAAAGTTCAACATATACTTTTAACATGTAAACATGCATCAAAAAGGTATAATAATACAATGCACAAGTTCACAACATCAAACAACATTTCTACAAAGTGTATGTGATCCATACAAAGCAGCATGTACAAGGGAAAGTAAGGGAATACTTAAAAGAATCAAAAGAACTTCATGGAAACCATAAAATGAACATATACTTTTAACATTCATAAATGAATCATGAATAATTATTTTTTGTGTTTTATTTTCATAAACAGAAAGTTATGATCAATTGAATTTACAAAGTGATAAAATGATAAAAAAATGAGAAATTTATGATCAATTGAATTTACAAAGAAAAATAAGAAAATAAGTCATAAAAAGTAATAGGGAATGGTCCCCATGGGTGTTGAACCCATGATACTGCTCTCGCAGCTCAAAACACTAGCCAGTCCAACCACACATGCATGGTGATAAAAAAAGGGAAAGAAAAGTATAATATGTGTTATCAAGTTGAATAATCAGAAAAATAAAAGAATTGGGACGAAGGAGGATTCGAACCCCAGTTCAGGCAGTGACAAGGTACTAACGTGCGCAGGTTGAACCACTAGGGTGGTGATACATCCATTGTATCACCCCCACCCATTAAATTATATGCCTAGAAATGAACTAAATTACTGACCTCAAGAAGGCGCCATGGTTGGATTTTGCCCAAGAAATTTAGGTTTTGAACCTGATGCAAAACCTATCTTAACTCCTTCATTTCTCCATGAAAATGGATGAAACAAAGATGAAACTTCCTTAAAATTTCCTAAGGAATCCAAAGGTGGTGGTGGTTTTTTCAAATAATGATTTCATTTTAAAACTCGAAGGCTACACTAAAAATGACCTATTCTTGCATGTTCTATTTCAAACTCATATAGAGTCAATAATAACACATAAAAATAGTTCAAACACCACATATATGGCTTACTAGACATGTTCAAACTCAAGGAACATCAAAGCACAACATATTTTGCAAAGTTCAAGTTCTTTAGGTACTTACCTCTTGAAGCACAAAGCCAAACATCCAAGATACTTGCTACAGAAGTAAATGAATGCCTTGGAAATTTCAAATAAACCACTAGGAATCTTTTAGGATGCTTGAAATCAAAAGAAAATCTCTGGAACAGAAAGTGGCCTCTTCTTGCAAAATGGTCAAAAGTGACCAAAATGGAACCTTCACCAAATGATGTTATAGTTGAGAAACTATTGTTGGAACATCTTATGGATGTTATTTAGAGTGTGTTTAAAGTGTTGGATAGTTTTGAAATGGACAGAATCAAGACATGGCTTGTGAAATGCAAAAAGTCAAAGATATGAGGTTTTGACAGTTGACTTTCTAATTCTGGTGTTTGGAGGGGAAGATGAAGGTTTGAACACATTCAAGGGATGATTTGTGATGTGTTTGGATGGTTGTTTGAGTGGTTTAAGCTCTGGTTTTTAAAATTCGATTCTCACTCTTTGGAAATTTGAAAATTTGAAGTGAAAGAGGAAGAATGAAAAAACAAGTGTTGTGATTATTTTGGTGTGTTTTGAAACATCAAGTTTGTTTTGGAGGAATAGTTATGGTTTGAAGGATGAGCTCAATGCTCAATGGTTTTGGAAATGCATCATTACTTCCAACTCAAGGTACCTTATCTCTTCCACTAGCCTAGCACTTATTTTGACCAATTTCACATTCTGCAGAGGTGTTAATTGTTGTTTAAGAGTGCATCTTAACTGGTGAGAGTGGTTTCTTTAACAATGCACTATTCCACATAAATTCCTCTTGAATTCAAGGCTTAAAGTGATGATGTCTCATCATTTCAAAGGGATTCCTCTTGACTTAGTGGCTCTATCTTGCAGGTTTTGAATGATTCATTCAGATATTTATTGAATGTGAATTGTATTATCATCACACTTGGACTCAAGAAATCGTGCACCAAGGGTAATGTTAAATTTGCTTTACCAAAACAGTTTCATCAATGCATATTGTGCACTCCATATCTCCTTGCTCAAATGGAATTAGATTGTTTTCTTGGATATTTTGGAAAGCTAAGATGTCATAATTCAACTTTGATGTTTGTGGTTTACCTTGGACCATTGTGGGTCATGGAGAAAAATATCCTCAAAGTTGGCTAAAACACAAAACATATTCTGTCCAAAATTTTTCTAAGTGTCGAGGGTAAAAAAGTCTTAAAATCCTAACTTCATGGCCTTGTATCTCAAAATCTATGCATTTTTTAGGAATCTACCCTAAGTGACAACGTTGTAGTATGTAACAAGATCTTCAATTTGATCATTGGATCAAAGAAAATTGTTTCTTTTTTTAGAAGTTATGCCTTTGCAAAGTTTGCACAAAATTAGGGTTTTCTTCATAACATAGAAATTTTTTCATTTCTTCATGGTTGCCCTCTTTACAAGTAACCTCACTTTTCTTGATTTTTCTTGATCAATCATGATTCAAATCACATATTAACATTTTTATTGACTTGAAGAAACCATGGTTTACCAAAAACATCAAAGCTTGATTTTGGGCACAATTAACTTTTGTATAAGATGAACTTTGATTTTGTAATCTCTTATTGAAATTAAACCCTTGGCCTATTTCAACACCATGGATGGCCTCCAAGGGTGTTTTTGAGTTCCTTGAATCATATCCCAAGGTTTGAGATCATGTCTTGGTCAAAAGTCAAAGGTACAATTGTCTTTTCATCAAAACCCTAGTTTGTGGCCTAGATGAATTTGAATTCTTTCCTTGTTTATAAATAAATTTCTTTCGATAAATCCAATCGTATGTATGGACTAATTTAAGTATTTTGAGGTCCTTGAAACATATATTGAGGTATTGGATCACGCCTAGATTAAAATTTCATTTTGGAGGCATTGATCAACCAAAACTCTAATTGGTGCACTAGATGAACTTGGGGATTGATTGACTTAAAGTGATATATACTTGTGCTTGACTCTTGATGGATGAGATCTATTGATCTTCATTGGATTAATAAGGGACTTGGTAAGTTTAAGATCATGCCCCTTCTTGATTGAGCCTTTACCTGAGTTTCTTTTGAGGTTTGAAACCCTAATTAGTAATCAAATGAAACAAACAACAATTTTTGTATATCCAAATAGGTTAGTGAAGCATAAAAGTATACACATGTATGATGCTAATGAAATGAAAATGATGTGGGATCTTAGGGTCAAAAATTAGTTTATGACAGATGCCCCTATTTAAGGTTCTCCTATCTGGAGAGGTGAAGATTGACATCTTAACTTTGACTAGATATGAGAGACTTAAATACAACTAAGAATGCACGAATTATGGATCCTAAGATACCATAAATGATGTGATGATTATGAATGCAAGACATGATACTTGTGAGGATGACACCATGATAGGGTGTAAACCAACTAACTACAAGTACACAACCTATCGTGTAGTTTTAAAAGATATCGATCCCACAGAGACCAATAGTCAAAGATTATTGTTCCTAGTTGTTACAGTGTTTAGCTAAGGCAAATGAAATAGATTAAAAGGAAGTAAATGAAATAAAGGATTTAAATAAAATAGATAAATAACAATGCTGCAATGTAATTCACATCAATCGACAGTGCTCTGATCATCTTTACTAAGATAAATTATGGGGAAATGTTTCCTACTTAGAAAAGAACTAATTTAACAGTAATTGTCACTTTCGTGTGTTTAAAACTGAACCTACTCTCCTAATTTATACTCTCTGTTTGTCACTTACGGAAAGTGCTTACCACATTAAAGTAGTAAACTCACTTTTAAGAAATTAGACTCTTTACTTAATAGAAAAGTAATTTTGATTGGAATTATTAACTTAAAAGGATCCCTTAGCTTTTGCTTGAGTACCAGATCCTAAGCCTATAAACGCGTCCGCAAATAGTTTTAAAACCTTCTTCTAGAAAAGTTAAAGTTTCTTAATTGGTTAACAAGATGCTTTCGCAGTCTTTGTTAACCAAAGAAAAACCAATTTTAGTCTTCAGTGCCGAACGACTTTCGATCTTGCCCGATTTTTTTACTGCATCATTTTCGTGAAGGCAGATTAAAATAAGTTCAGAAAAGTTGTGTTTAAACCAAAACATCCCACAAAGGTAATCCAAGGGAGACGACATGTAGAGCTTCGTCTATTGACGCTCCTCACATGTCAGCATAAAGTAAATTAGCCAAACATGTTTATGAAAAACAAAACATAAACAGTTTTAATTGCAGAAGTCAACATAGGGTAAAGAAAAGTAATTAAGATGCAAGGAATCAATGCGATTAAATAAGGCAAGTAAAATAAAGGTAGATGCTAAATAAATAAATAAACCTACTCCAAACGGAGTCTTGAATCTAATACAAACTATAGTGCTGAAAGTAAATCTTGACAGGAAGTAAACGACTGAAATAAATTGTTGCAGAAATAAAGGGTGCTCCAAACTTGATACAGTCTCAATCAACACTACAATTCCTCTCCGATGTGAAAAGAATATCGCTTTAAAAATTTGACGATTGTCATACCCTAATTTTTGAACCTAAGATCCCACATCATTTGCATTTCATTAGCATCATACATGTGTATATTTCATGAATCACTAACCCATTTGGATATACAAATATTGTTGTTTACTTCATTTAATTTTTGAATTAGGGTTGTGAGTCTCAAAAGAAACTCATGCAAAGGATCAATCAAAAAGGGGCATGATCTTTAACTTACCAAGTCCCTTATTCATCCAATGATGATCAAAATATCTCATCCATCAAGAGTCAAGCAAAAGTCTACATCATTTCAGGTCAATTAAGCCCCAAGTTCATATGGTGCACCAATTAGGGTTTTGGTTGATCTGTGTAACACCCCACTTCCCAAATTAAAATAAAATACGATTAAGTCCAATAATTATTAGAGTTTCCATTCCAAAAGTGGGATATCACATTCACCAAATTTCAACAAAACATTCATTAGGTGGTTTACAAAATATACAGCGGAAACAAACATTTGTACATCACTCTAGGCCATCCGCCAATTTACATAGAATATTCCTTATGATAATTCATCAAAATAAGATACGTCACATGAATACAACAAATTTATCATAAAACAAATAAACTCCCATGTCTCGTGTTACGTATCAGAGCATCCTAGGACTCGACTCGCACACCACTATCCAAGCTAGCTACGCACCTGGATTATCTGCACTTCCGAAGAAGCACAGACCACAACAACAACAAAGGGGTGAGAAAACATGATCAAAATTATCGGTAATAAAATACATGAATAAAAGGCAGTAAATAAACAAATCATCACCCCACCAACATCAAACAGGACCTACTGTCCAATTATCAACACAACATATCATAATGCAAGAATGCAACCCAACACATGCATGCGGTACCGACTCATCATCATTGATGGGCACCGGGCCATCAACCCTCCACAAGGGAGTACATCATAAACAGGATAGGTCACGTACGCTCCTCCTGAGACATGATCTATCCCCACAATTCTCCACAAAGGAGTACGGGTGAATCACTTACGCTCCTCCTGAGACATGATTCAACTCCGCAATCACTGATGGACACTGGGCCATCAACCCTCCACAATGGAGCACCTCATAAACATCATAAGAGAGTACGGTTGAATCACTTAAGCTCCTCCTGAGACATGATTCTACCATACCAAGACACCATGCTATGCACAACACCAAATGACAACACAAAAACATCAAGCACACTAAGTGCACATGATCCTACTGATCACATCACCATACATCAGATATATAAATATATGTATACACCAATCAATTATGTTAATCAAATTAAATAATAGGGAAATCACATTTGAACACCGAGTACACACGATCCTCCCGATCACCTCACTATGCATCATATACATATTATATATATATGTCTTACCCACCAATTAATTATGTCAATTGAATTAAATATTTCATAATTCACCTTTCCACATCAAGTATACTCTCTTTACCGCTAAACAACATCTCTCGACCTATCACAACCCAAAGAATCCTACAAAACGAATCACAAGGCAAAACAGCACAAAAATACATTCTGTCACGCTCGCTGGCTCACTCGCCTAGCGAGGCCTCAGCGAACGCTCGCTGCCTCATTCGCCTAGCGAACCTGCTAGCGAATGCAGACAGTGGCTACTGGAAGTGTTTGCTACCCAACTCGCCTAGCGGATTCCTAGCGAATGCTCTCTACTAGCTCGCTCAGCGAAGGTGCTGGCGAATGTCTGCGATTTCACAAAACCCTCACTGTTCAGAAATTCATCAGAAGCTCAAAACCCGTCCGATTCTCATCACACCAGTATCAGCAGTCTTAGCCTAGAATTCTACGAGTAAACCACACTATTTATTCCAAACTTTACCCGATAAAACCCCAATTCTACCGATTAAATCATTTTCGACCTAAACGGTAAACCACACCAATTCACGCAAATCATTCCAACAATCACCTTACAATCACATGCAAGGAGTTCACCATAACAGCAATGATCAGAAAACACAACAACATACTAATCATAATCATCAAATCCCTATGGGGTTAAGGAATCCCCAACTATCCAATTCATGCAATTACCAATTTTAACCTGTTTCTCCCCCTTACCTCGACTAGTTGCTTCGATCGATGAAAAACTCTCAAGAATCTGACAGCCTTTGCCTTCTTCTTCTTCTTCCTATTGTTCTTGTTCTTCTCTCCTTACTCTTCTCTCCCACTTGATCGTGTCCTTCTTTCTAAACTCACAAAATACCCCTTATGACACTTATTCCTCATTTCTTTTAATTCCAATAATAATTCCAATAATATTAATAATAATAATAGTAATAATAATAATAATAATAATTATTATTGTATTACTATTAATTATCAAATTATTATCATTATCAATTATTTTGTATTAATATTAAAGGCCATAACTCTTAAATAATCCCCACCAAAGACACGCCGAAATAAAATAACACCGGAAAGATTAAATAATTAAAATGGGTGTTACAACTCTCCCCCACTTTGATTATTTTCGTCCTCGAAAGTTACCTGATGGACACAATTCTGGATACGCTTCCTGCATCCTGCTTTCCAATTCCCAGGACACACTGCCTCATGCAGCACCTCCCCAAGCCACTTTCACCAAAGATATTTCCTTCCCTCGGAGTTGTTTCATCTTACAATCCTCTATCCTCAACGGCATCGTTTCAATGGTAAGATTCTCCCTGACTTGAACTTCATCTCTTTGAATCACATGAGATGGATCCGAGACATATCTTCGAAGTTGCGACACGTGAAACACGTCATACAAATTCGACAGTTTAGGCGGCAACGCCACCCTATAAGCTACAACATCAACTCTTTGCAAAATCTGATACGGCCCAATAAACTTAGGATCCAACTTCCTGGACTTCAACACACGACCCACACCAGTCACTGGGTTGACTCTTAGGAACACGTGATCACCTTCACTGAATTCCAGCTCTTTCCTTCGGTTATCATGATAACTCTTCTGTCTCACCTGAGACGCTTTCATTTTCTCACGAATCATCTGAATTGTCTCAGTAGTCTGCTGCATAATTTTCGGTCCCAATAACTACATTCTCGCCCGTCTCATACCAACACAGAGGAGTCCTGCATCTCCTACCATATAAAGCTTCAAACGGTGCCATTCTGATACTAGAATGGTAACTGTTGTTGTACGTGAACTCGATCAACGGTAAATGCGTATCCTGCGCACCTCCCATTTCCAACACACAAGCCCTTAGCAAATCTTCCAGCGACTGAATAGTCCTCTCTGACTAACCATCAGTTTGCGGATGGTAAGCCGAACTCAGCTTCAACTTAGTACCCAAGGCTTCCTATAGACTCTTCCAAAATTCCGAAGTAAACCTCGGATCTCTATCCGACACGATACTCGAAGGAACACCATGAAGCTTCACTATTACTCGAATATAAATCTCTGCTAGCTTCTCCAACGAAAAACTTATATTGATCGACACAAAATATGCAGACTTCGTAAGTCGATCCACAATCACCCAAATAACATCAAATCCTCTCTCCGTATTCTGCAACCCTGTAACAAAATCTCTGGTTATACAATCCCATTTCCAAACCGGAACTTCCAACGGTTGCATCATTCCAGAGGGTCTCTGATGTTCCACTTTCTACTTCTGACATACCAAGCAGGCGTAAACAAATTGAGCTATATCTCTTTTCATACCAGACCACCAAAATATTTTCCTTAAATCGTGGTACATCTTCGTAGCTCCCGGATGGATACTCAAACTACTACGATGTCCCTCATTCAAAATTGACTTCTTCAGCTCATCATTATCCGACACACAAATCCTGCCTCTGAATCTCAACACACCTGTGCTATCCAACTTAAAATCACCATCGGCGTCACTTCCTACTCCCGACATCAAATCCACTAACTTCATATCTAGCTTTTGGTTCTCTCTAATCATATCCAAGAAATCATTTGTTCACTTGCAACTTGCCCAACATCACACCACCTGCCGTAAACTCACAAACCATGCTCAAATCTCTGAACTTCTCAATTAGCTCCATTTCTTTTACCATTAAGGCCGACATATGAGTTGTTTTCCTGCTCAAAGCATCGGCTACCACATTCGCCTTTCCTGGATGATAAATCAAACTGAAATCATAATCCTTCAAGAATTCCAACCATCTTCTCTGTCTCATATTTAGCTCCTTCTGATCAAACAGATATTTCAGACTCTTATGGTCACTGAACACCTCAAATCTCGAACCATACAAGTAGTGCCTCCAGATCTTTAACACAAAAACTACCGCAGCTAATTCAAGGTCATGAGTAGGGTAATTCCTTTCATGCATCCTCAGTTTCCGCGAAGCATACGCCACCACCTTACCGTTCTGCATAAGAACCCTGCCTAATCCCATCTTAGACGCATCACAATACACCACAATAGGTTCACTCGGATTTGGCAATATTAACACCGGTGCCCTAGTCAATCTCTTTTTCATTTCCTCAAAGCTTTCTTCACAAGCAGTATCCCATACAAAAACTTGATCCTTCCTCGTCAACTGGGTCAATGGCAACGCCAAACTAGAAAACCTCTCGATAAACCTTCTGTAGTAACCTGCAAAACCCAAAAAGCTTCTAATTTTCGTTGCTGTCTTCGGCGGTTCCCACTGCAGCACTGCACTCACTTTCGATGGGTCCACCGCTACACCGTCACCAGATATCACATGCCCCAAGAAACTCACAGTCTTCATCCAGAACTCACACTTTGATAACTTAGCAAACAACTTATTATCTTTCAGCACTTGCAACGCAATTCTCAAATGTCCCGCATGCTCTTCTTCGGACTTAGAATAAATCAGTATATCATCAATAAACACAATAATAAACTGATCCAGATAAGAATGGAATATTCGGTTCATATACTCCAAAAGGCATTACTGTATATTCGTAATGTCCATAACAAGTTCTAAACGCCGTCTTCTGAATATCACCCTCTTTCACTCTGATCTGATGGTAACCCGACCTCAAGGCAATTTTACTGAACACCCGACCTCCCACTAACTGATCCATCAAATCATCAATCCTTGGAAAAGGATACGTATTCTTAATGGTCACCTTATTCAACTGATAGTAATCGATGCACAAACGCATACTACCATCCTTCTTCTTTACCAACAACACTGGGGCTCCCCATGGCGACACATTCGGTATGATAAACTTCCTATCCAACAATTCTCCATTCTGAGATTTCAATTCAGCCAACTCCACTACCGACATACTGTACGGCGCCATAGATATAGGTCTTGTACCAGGAACAAGATCAATGCTAAATTCAACTTCTCTTGTCGAAGGCAATTCCGTAATATCATCAGGGAACACTTTAGGAAATTCATTCACCACCGCTAACTCTTCCATTGACGCCTTGCTGTCAACAAATAATTATGCAAATAAAGCAAACATTTTAGCTTCGTCTTCTAACAAGGTCCTCAATTCCTTATTAGACAAGGAATTCACCAATGCTTCCTCTTCTAGAGTGAGGAACAATAACACCTTCCGAAAACAATCGATGTAGACTCGGTTGAACTCCAACCAGTTCATACCCAGAATAACATCCAGCTTACCAAGTGGCAGACAAATCAGATCTACTCCAATGTTCCTACCGAAAATAGTCAGTGGACACTTCAAACACACCAAAGAAGTAGTCACTGAACCAATAGAGGGAGTTTCAATAGTCACCTGATGCTCAAGAGTAGACGGCACCAATCCTAATCTCTTCACACAATCAACAGAAATGAACGAGTGGGTTGCACCCGTATCAATCATAGCAGTTAAGGGAACATTATTGATAAAATAAGTACCTTTGATGGAACGCTCCTCGCCAGCAGCTTGAGTTCCTACCACAGCAAATACTTTACCACTGGCCTGAGGCGCCTGAGACTTCTTCGGCTTCTCGCAATGGGTACTGATATGACCTTTCTCACCACAGTTATAATAGGTAGGCATAGCAGTCCTGCAATCCGCCATCACATGGCCTGGCTTACCACACTTGAAACACTTCTTCACCTCATCAGAACAATCATTAGCACGATGCCCCACACCACCGCATCGGAAACACTTCACACCAGCAGACACTCTCCCTTCTATGGACTTCTTATCACCAGAAGCCTTATGTTTTCCCTTATCAGCAGGAACACTGTACGGAGTACCACCAAATCTCTGCTTACCCTTTCGATCATTTACAGCCTTATAGTGTGCAATTCTGGCCCGATTGTCATTGTCAAAAATTTTACTTCTGCTTACCAGCTCAAGATAATTCCTGATCTTCTGACAAGCGATCCCCATCTTAATCTCCGGACGCAGCCCGTTTTCAAACTTCAAACACTTGGAAGTCATTTCCTCTTCAGTATTGTAATGAGGACAATACTGTACCAACCCTTCAAATTTAGCAGCATACTCTGCTACAGCCAGATTACCCTGCTTCAGCTCCAGAAACTCTATCTCTTTAGCACTTCGTATATCTTCCGGGAAATACTTTTCTAGAAACCTAGTTCGAACCACATCCCAAGTAATAGCAGTTCCTGCAGCCTCCAACCTCTGGCGACTGTTGTCCCACCAAGCATCAGCTTCACCTTCTAACATATGAGTACCAAAGCTCACTTTTTGCTCATCATTACAACCCATTGTCTTGAAAATCTTCTCAATTGCCTTCAGCCATTTCTGAGCAGCTTCAGGATCCAAAATTCCCCCTTCAAACGTCGGTGGCTTGTTACTCTAAAACTGTGCCAAATCTCTTAATTGCGCACCCGCAGCTTGCTTCTGATTAGCAACCACTTGCGCCATCGCTTGCATAGCTGCAGCCAAAGCAACATCATTCATCCCTGCCATACTGCTCAACCATAACAACGCTAGGTTAAAAAGGCACACCAACACTATCCTAAAGACAGACTCAACTACTACACTGGCCGGACGAACCGACCTGCTCTAATACCAACTTGTAACACCCCACTTCCCAAATTAAAATAAAATACGATTAAGTCCAATAATTATTAGAGTTTCCATTCCAAAAGTGGGATATCACATTCACCAAATTTCAACAAAACACTTCATTAGGTGGTTTATAAAATACACCGCGGAAACAAACATTTGTACATCACTCTAGGCCATCCGCCAATTTACATAGAATATTCCTTACGAGAATTCATCGAAATAAGATACGTCACAGGAATACAACAAATTTATCATAAAACAAATAAACTCCCAAGTCCCGTGTTACGTATCAGAGCATCCTAGGACTCGACTTGCACACCACTATCCAAGCTAGCTACGCATCTGGATTATCTGCACTTCCGAAGAAGCACAGACCACAACAACAATAAAGGAGTGAGAAAACATGATCAAAATTATCGATAATAAAATACATGAATAAAAGGCAGTAAATAAACAAATCATCACCCCACCAACATCAAACAGGACCTACTGTCCAATTACCAACACAACATATCATAATGCAAGAATGCAACCAAACACATGCATGCGGTACCGACTCATCATCACTGATGGACACCGGGCCATCAACCCTCCACAAGGGAGTACATCATAAACAGGATAGATCACTTACGCTCCTCCTGAGACATGATCTATCCCCACAATTCTCCACATAGGAGTACGGGTGAATCACTTACGCTCCTCCTGAGACATGATTCAACTCCGCAATCACTGATGGACACTGGACCATCAACCTTCCACAATGGAGCACCTCATAAACATCATAAGAGAGTACGGTTGAATCACTTACGCTCCTCCTGAGACATGAATCAACCATACCAAGGCACCATGCTATGCACAACACCAAATGCACAACACACAATCCTACTGATCACATCACCATACATCAGATATATAAATATATGTATACACCAATCAATTATGTTAATCAAATTAAATAATAGGGAAATCACATTCGAACACCGAGTACACACGATCCTCCTGATCACCTCACTAAGCATCATATACATATTACATATATATGTCTTACCCACCAATTAATTATGTCAATTGAATTCAATATTTCATAATTCACCTTTCCACATCAAGTATACTCTATTTACCCCTAAACAACATCTCTCGACCTATCACAACCCAAAGAATCCTACAAAACAAATCACAAGGCAAAACATCACAAAAATCACATTCTGTCACGCTCGTTGGCTCACTCGCCTAGCGAGGCCTCAACGAACGCTCGCTGCCTCATTCGCCTAGCGAACCTGCTAACGAATGCAGACAGTGGCTACTGGAAGTGTCCGTTACCCAACTCGCCTAGCGGATTCCTAGCAAATTCTCGCTACTAGCTCGCTCAGTGAAGGTGCTGGCGAATGTCTACGATTTCACAAAACCCTCACTGTTCAGAAATTCATCAAAAGGTCAAAACCCGTCCGATTCTCACCACACCAGTCTCAGCAGTCTTAGCCTATCATTCTATGACTAAACCGCACTACTTATTCCAGGCTTTACGCAATAAAACCCCAATCCTATCAATTAAATCATTTTCAACCTAAACGGTAAACCACACCAATTCATCCAAATCATTCCAACAATCACCTTACAATCACATGCAAGGAGTTCACCATAACATCAATGATCAAAAAACACAACAACATACTAATCATAATCATCAAATCCCTATGGGGTTAAGGAATCCCCAACTATCCAATTCATGCAATTACCAGTTTTAACCCGTTTCTCCCCCTTACCTCGACTAGTTGCTTCGATCGATGAAAAACTCTCAAGCATCCGACAGCCTTGGCCTTCTTCTTCTTCCTCTTGTTCTTGTTATTCTCTCCTTACTTTTCTCTCCCACTTCGTCGTGTCCTTCTTTCTAAACTCACAAAATACCCCTTATGACACTTATTCCTCATTTCTTTTAATTCCAATAATAATTCCAATAATATTAATAATAATAATAATAATAATAATAATAATAATAATTATTATTATTAGATTACTATTAATTATCAAATTATTATCATTATCAATTATTTTGTATTAATATTAAAGGCCATAACTCCTAAATAATCCCCACAAAAGACACGCCGAAATAAAATATCACCGGAAAGCTTAAATAATTAAAATGGGTGTTACAATCTGGCCCTCCAAAGTGAATTTTTCATCCGGGCATGACCCAATACCTCAAGATATGTTTCAAGGACCTCAAATTCCTTATATTAATCCATTCATATGATTGGATAAGCAATGCAAGGATTCAAATTCATCTGGACCATAAACTAGGATTTCTAATAAAAAGTCAATTGTATCTTTGACTTTTGACCAAGACATGATCTCAAACCTTGGGACATGATTCAATACATTCAAAAACACCCTTAGAGGCCACCCATGATGTTAAAATAGGCCAAGGGTTTGATTTCATAAGAGATCACAAAGTTCAAAGTTCATCTGATACAAAAGTAAAATGTGCCAAAAGTCAAGTTTGACTTTTGAAGTTTTTGGTCAACCATGGTTTCTTCAAGTCAAGAACAATGTTAACATGTTATTTGAATCATAATTGATCAATAAAAAAAAGTGAGGTTACTTGTAAGAAGGGCAACAATGAAGAAATGAAAATTTTCTAAGTTATAGATAAAACCCTAATTTGGTGCAAACTTTGCAAAGGCATAACTTCCAAACCAAGCAACTATTTTTTTGATCCAAATACCAAATTGAAGAGCTTGTTACATACTACAACTTTATCACTTAGAGTCCATCTCTAAAAAGTGCATAGATTTTGAGATATGAAGCCATGAAGTTAGGGTTTCAAGACAAACCTTAAACATCAAAGTAGAAGTACAACATCTCAGCTTTCCAAAATGTCCAAGAACATAATCTAATTCCATTTGATCTAGGAGATATGAAGTGCACAACATGCCTTGATGAAGTTGTTTTGGTAAGGCAGATTTGACATTACTTGTGAGGCACGATTTCTTGAGTCCAAGTGTGATGATCACACACTGCTCATTTAACAAGAATCTGAATGAATCATCTAAAACCTGCAAGATAAAGCCACTAAGTCAAGAGGAATCCCTTTGAAATGATGAGACATCATCACTTTAAATCTTGAATTCAAGAGACATTTATGTGGAATAGTGCATTGTCAAAGAAACCACTCTCACCAGTCAAGATACACTCTTAAACAACAATGAACACTTCTGCAGAATGTGGAATTGGTCAAAAGAAGAGTTAGGCTAGTGGAAGAGATAAGGTCCCTTGAATGGAAAGTAATGATGCATTTCTAAAAACCATTGAACCATGAGCTCAGCCTTCAACCCTCACTATTCCTCCAAAAAAACTTGCTCCCCTATAAATAGAGACCACATATAATGTTTCAAAACACACCAAAACAATCACAACACTTGTTTACTAATTCTTCTTATTTTACTACAATATTTCAAAGTTTCAAAGGAGTGAGATTCAAAATTTCAAAACCAGAGCTTAAACCACTCAAACAACCATCCAAACACATCAAAATCAACCCTTGAAGGTGTTTAAACATACTTGTATCCTTGAATGTGCGTTTGAATACATACTTGTATGCTTAAACTCTTTGTGATGTTCTTACTTACATAAGACCATGTCTAAACCATAATATCTATGTTTGATTGTTACCAACTTGTCTTAACATGTTCAACTTGTATCCATGCTTAAATGTTCATGTATTGCCCTTAATTTGTTTACATGATGTTTAAACTTTAAACTTATCATCTTAAAGTAATCTCAAATGCCATCTTCTGTATGTTTACATATTCATCCACATGGTGTTGTCTTAAATGTGTCCTTTTTTGTTCAAGTATGCTTGGTTGTTACCCTTATTATGTTCATTGGATCCTCGATTCATCTTGAATGCATATACTTGCTTGAAATTCTCTGTAATTGCTCCGACAGATTAAATCTTTGCTCACATGTTCAAGTATTTCCTTCATAAACTCTTATCATGATGAATATATCTCTTTGTTTGATGCACATTTTCAAAAACCTTTGGGCCTCTGTTAGAGTGTAAGACCCATTACATTTTCAAAACCTTTTGGGCCTCTGGTAGAGTGTAAGATCCATTTCATTTTCAAAAACCTTTGGGCCTCTGTTAGAGTGTAAGACCCATTACATTTTCAAAACATTTTGGGCCTCTGATAAAGCGTAAGACCCATTACATTTTCAAAAACCTTTGGGCCTCTATAAGAGTGTAAGACTCATTAACTTTTCAAAACTCTTGGGCCTCTGTTAGAGTGTAAGACCTTACCCTCCTCCTCAAAACTTTCTTCAATTTCTCAAAACATTCAATCTTTCAAAACTCAATCTTCAACTTTCATCAAACAAAGCCCTACTGGCATTCAAAATTTAAAACTCTTCGGCCTCTATAAGAGTATAAGACCCACCATTTTTTCAAGTTAACCATGCTTATACATGGGCCTCTATAAGAGTGTAAGACCTTCCACTTTCAATTAATGTCTATATTTGTTAAATACTTGTCATATGCTTATTCAATATTAAGTTTCTCTTGACATTTATAACACCTTAAATACTTGTCATATGCTTGTTCAAACATTAGGGTTCCCTTAACTACAACTACAACTCAGTTCAAACCCTAGTTCCCTTTGGATGAAGTCAACTTCACCATAGCCTCCTCTTGGGCTTTACCCAAGCATTCCAGCCTCCATCTTGGGCTTCATACAAGATATCATCAATGCAAAACTCCCCCCAGTTAAGTCAGCCTCCTCTCAGGCTATAATAAACTTTCAGCTTCACATCTTGGGCTTTAAACAACATATAAATTAACTTTTTAGCTTCAAATCTTGGGCTTTGAACAAGATACTCAAATAGATCAACTTCTCCCTAGAGATGAGACATCGAGTCATCCCTGCAGGAAGATATCTCTTCTATACATCATAATTCAAAATCAAACATTAAAAACGTTTTTTCATATAAGTGATGTAAGTGGCACTCTTTTTGATTCAAGATCCAAACGGGAGTCCTTCTCTTATTATGGTCCAAAAACTTTCTTTCATCTAAGTGATGTAAGTCGCAAACTTGTTGATACTATATCCAAGTTAAGGCCCTTTTCTTGGGATGCAAAGACTCATAAAAGAAGATGTGTCATTGCTTAGGATCATTTAACATTTAAGTCCAAAGCTTCTTCCCTTATGATATTTTTCTCAAATGTTTGTGATGAATAGGTGGGATATCTCCCTTAAGAATGAAAATTTGTCTTTTCTTTCAAACTAACACAACTTTTAGCTTCATCATCTTAGGCTTTGAACAAGATACAAATTCCACCCATAGTTAGGTGGAACTACGAATGCTCCGATTTCTCAATTTTCTTTTTAGGATACATAGGCATAAGATTGCGAGATCTTAGCGAGCACACCCTTAAGTAAAACCCCTTAGGTCCTCATACCTTTCATAAAACAAAAACAATAAAAACATCTCATATTATCATCCACACCCATACGTTAAAACTTTCCCAATCGACAGTAAACAACTTAAGTAGATGAAATAACTGAAAGTAAAAAGTGTACAAAAGGTTCCTATAGAGTACTATATATACTCAGGGTGTTAATAGCTTCCCTTAGTATAACCAACCCCCGATTCCAGATCTCTTTGCATTTGTAGGGATAACACTTGTATGCAGGGTTAGTTTAGATTTATTCCCCTTCCTTTTAAGCATCATAGGATAAATATTAGAAATTCGAAAGTGGCATAAGCATGGTTCACGAGAATCTCACCATTTGAGGATTGGGTGGGGTCACAGAAATCGGTCTTTAGAAAAATGGCGACTCTGCTGGGGACTGTCCCATCCCTTAAGGAGGTTAAGCCTATTTTGTACTTTTTTTACTATTAATGTTAGTATCATATCATTCTTCGTTATTACTGTCAATATTATCTGCTTACTTGCCATACATGTTTAAATACATTTGTTTTGGGAATGTGATTAATGTACACGTGGTGAGAAAAGTCCTAACTTAGACTTGAGAACATACTTTAAGATAAGAGGTGGTATAATCAAGAAGGCTTATAGGGAGTGAATCCCGAATGAGCTGACTTGAAAATTCGCCAGCTCAATGGAGGTACCCTCTTGGAATTACTGATATTGAGTGAGAAAGTCATGAATACATTACCTTTTCCATTGGGAACCTAAGAAACTGAGTATTTTAGTAACCTTTTACCCATTTGGCAATTTTAGAATGTAGTGTGATAACTATCGGGAATAGTTGATACGCGATACTACACTCAAATGAGATTCATCTTCAGGATATTACAACTTTCATAAGTTAATCGGTTTGATGTTAATATCCTAAAGAGGGGTCAGTGATTTTGGGAACCTTATTAGGACCCGTTCTATCAGTACAAAATGAACCCCTAGTACACACCTCTGGGATGGGTAGATCCATGACTCCATGCTCGTGACGATAAACCCTTAAACCCATGTTTGTAAATATTTGTGTTTGTGCATACATGCATTCATGCATTCATCAAAAAATTTCAAATTTTTTTTCAAACTTTTCAAAAGAACTAAAAAATATGGTTGTTCCAAATATCAGAAACGGTGCTATGGATTTTGGTAGAAGAAAAACTCAAAAGTCCACTTTCAAAAGTCCAAAACGAGAAGATCTAAGGAAATTTGAAAGATTGGTTACTAACCCTGAAGCTTTTAGAGCTAAGTATGGAGGACTTTTGTCTCTTTTAAAAGTCAACATGGTGTAAGGAGTCCTGTCTACATTGGTTCAGTTCTATGATCCAGTGCATCACTGCTTCACATTTCCAGATTACCAGCTTACACCAACATTGGAAGAGTACTCTCAGTTGATTGATTTACCCATTTCTGACCGAGACCCATTTTTCAGTTTAAAAGAGATCCCCAAAGATCAGACCATTGTAAGAGCTACCTTCTTAGAAGTGTCAGATATCAAAGATCACATAACCACCAAGGGAGGAATTCAAGGATTACCAGCTAAATTTTTGATGGAAAGAGCCCACTACATTGCATGTATAGGAAACATAGTTTCTTTCGAGGATATCTTTGTTCTGCTTATCTATAGATTGTTCCTCTTTCCCAACATTGACAACTATGTCGACATCAATGCTATCAAGATATTCTTAATAGGGAATCCAGTCCCACCTTTGCTAGCAGATGCTTACCACTCCATACACCTAAGGAACTTGTACCTTAGAAGGATGATTACATGTTGTATACCGTTACTCTACAAATGGTTCATTTCTCACTTGCCCAAATCTGTGACTTTTTGGAATCTCAAAAGTGGTATGCGATGGCGCAAAAGATTATGTCTCTCACTCACTGTAACATAGATTGGTACATAAAGATTATGTCTCTCACAACTGTCAACTACCACCTAGTTTTAGCTCGTCGTCAGCTTGGTTACCCTATGAAGAACATACCATATAAAATTCATATGGAAGGTATTTTCTTCAAGGAGGGAGAAAATGAAAAAACACTTAAAGGAGAAATTGTACATGCCTGGCATCATATTCACTGGAAGGGAATAAAATCTTTAGGAAAACCAAACTGCACCTCTGGGGAGCCTTATCTCCAATAGGTACAAACTAGAGCCATCAAGTTGAGGATGCCTTACCTTCATCAAGAAGCTTTTACCCTAAAAGAATCTATCCCATACTTCATGAACGACATAGAGAAACTCCAGATTGCTTTTAAAAAAACGCAACGCGAAAGGAACTCTTGGAGGAACAAGTATCAAATAATCAGCTTGGAAAATGCAAAAATCCAAAAACTGCTAAAAGAAAAAGATGCTCTGATTGAGATACTTGAACAACATGCTGCGGAAAGGCAAGGTGAATAGGAAAATTTACTCTCCCCCTTCACTTGGAAAAAGATCGCCAACCCGTCGATAGTTGAGGAAGCCTGATTCAAAAAGCAGAAGAAAAGTCAGTAACAAGGGGTTTGAACCTCATAAAAAAATAGGGTTCTTCAATATCTATAAGTTTAGTTTCCCTTCTATGCATTATGAACATTGTACTTTTGTAATCTTTTCAGTTTATCAAATAAAAGTGTTGGTTTTTATGTTATCTGTTAAATGATATTTGCAACATAAATATTGAAAGTTCTTTTAAAAAAAGGAAAAAACAAAACAAAAAGCATTTGCAACCCTTGAACATCATGCATTATTCTAGCATTCCACATCTTTCACAAAAAAAATCTTACAAATACTTTTCACACTTTAGAGTCAAACTGTCTCATTCATACAACACTCTGGCAAATCATCAGAAGAAAATGGACGATCCAAAGGAAGAAAACTGAGAACTAGAGAGGAGGTCACTATCTAAAGAAAAGTATGGAAAGACTTAACGTCATGATAGAAACAATGGCAACAGCTCAGGATCAACCATCTCAAAGGACTGTGATCTCAGAAATTGTCTCTGCACCAGTCTTTGAGGTACCCGTCAGTTTTCCTCAGCTCAACATGCCTAAAGGTTTTCCCTGGAGCATGCCTTTCAATTTCTTGCTTGAAGGTTATATACCTCCAATCACTGAAGACTCAAGAGCTACAGCTGGAGTCTCTAAGCCTGAAGGTTACAAACTTCAGGCTAATGGAGATACAAGAGTCATGACAGAGACTCCTACACTTGAAGGTTACAAACTTCAAGTCACCGAAGTGCCAAAAGCCGCATCAATAATGTCTGTACCACAACCTGTGATACATACCACCCTAGAAGAACATATCTTTAACGCCACTCCAAGAAAGGATATTGGAGTATATGAAAGGATGGATGAATTCCAAGAACAGTTCTTGGAAATGCAAAAATAACTTCATGCTATTCGCGGACAGGACTTGTTTGGGAAAGATGCTGCCGACCTCTGCTTGGTCTCAAATGTTAAAATACCACACAAATTTAAGGTTCCTGACTTTGAAAAATACAAAGGCAGCTCTTGTCCTTAATGTGATTTGGTGATGTATGCTCGAAAGATATCTACCCAGATGAAAAACCAAAAGTTATTGATCAACTACTTTCAAGACAATTTAATTGGTGCCAAACTCAAATGGTACATGGAATTAAAACGTACAAAGATCAGTACCTTCAGAGACCTTGAAGCAACTTTTGTTCAGCAATACAAGTACAATTTAGATATGGCACCTGACAGGGATCAACTCAAGGCTATGTATCAAAGGGATAAAGAAAGCTTCAAGGAATACACTCAGAGATGGCGTCAAATTTACGCTCAAATTTGCCCTTCTCTCAGGGAAAAGGAAATGACAAAAATATTCTTAAAAACTTTGAGCTCGTTCTATTATGACCGAATGGTTGCAAGTGCACCTAGTGACTTCACCGATATGGTGAACATGGGAATACGCCTTGAGGAAGCAATCCGAGAATGGCGATTGGTCACAGATACATAACCATCTAATAGTAGCAAGAGGTGTGGAAGCGCTTTCCAAAAGAAGAAAGAGCAATATATCAACACTATCTCATTGGGTAAATAAAGACAAATATACCAACCTCGGCAAGTAGCAATAATATATCATATTGTCAACTCAACGCCAATTCCGGCATATCAACCACAAATTTCTCAATATAAAATTCAACAACCATAGTATTAGCAAAGGCATCAAAAACCTCTTCAGTAGGCTCGCCCGCAATATAACAACAACAATCGTATTTCAAGGTCACCAGGTTTTGATCCTATACCAACGCCATACGCAGAGATGTTCCTAGTTTTGCTAGCAAAAGGAAACATTCAAACCAGGACTCCTCCTGTCATTCCTAAAAACCCTCTTTATTGGTTCAAGGCTGATCAATTTTGTGTTTATCATCAAGGAGCACTGGGGCATAACATCGAAAACTGTTTTAGTTTTAAATCTGATGTACAAAGTCTTGGCAAGAATGAAAATTTGTATTTCAAAGACACTAATCTGAATGCTCATAGGAATCCACTATCTCAGTTTGAGAAGACTTTTGTAAACTTAATCGAAGAAGGTCCTGGCAACATTTACCAAATTCATGATGTGCACTTAGTAAAAACAAATCTGGTTAAGGTGCATTGCAGACAAAGTGGATACAACCATGTGCCACCTCATAACTATCATCAATGCAACATTTGTTCCAAGAACAACCAAAGGTGCTTCATTGTACAAGCAGCTCTTCAAGAATAAATGGATCTGGGTTGGATCCAGGATCACAAAATTCATGGAGTAAACGTAGTTTATGAATGCCTAGGCATTATTCAAAATTTTGACATCCTCTTAATGAATTTAAAATTGGTGGTAATACACTCTAGACAAAGTCAACATCATCATCTACCGTTGCACGATTATAGTGCTTGTTCAATTTGTTCAAAGGATAATCAAGGGTGTTCTTTTGTGCAAAAAGCTCTCTAACATCAAATGAATCTAGGGTGGATTCAGGATTATCATGGAAGGAACAACTATCAAGTCAACATGATTGATGAATGTCCAGGATGGGTTCAAATTTTCGACATCCGCATGTTGAATACAAATATGGTAGAATTACACGCCAAACAAGCCAGACATGGCTTTTTAACATCACATAACTATCAAGGTTGTCTAAACATATAAAGAGCTCTTCAACATCTGTTGGACCATTGGTGGCTTCCAATATATTGTAACATGATAACATATCAAATCAACATAACTGATGGAAGCCCAAGTATAGGTGAAAGATGTGATATCTGCTTATTGGAAATAGACTTGGTAAAAATGCATTGCATATAGAGTGGACAGAGTCGTATACCACCCCACAATTATGAACATTGCGGGATATGTTCAGGGAATGACCAAGGATGCTACTTCGTGCAAGCAACTCTCTAGAATCAGATAGACTGGAGAGAGATCATACCATGAAAAATGGAGGGTTATCAGTCAATCAATACGGTGCAAGATTTCCTAAAACAACACGCAATTTATTACAAAGAATCATCAGTAGAAAGCTTGCATGAACCTAATTGCGTTAGTCTGAATCAACATGATCACTCAACTTGCAAAAAGTGCCGGAAAATCCAGGATGAGATTCAAAGGCTCTTAGATCAAAGGGCTGTCACAACACTCTAGAAGGGAGAGCCCATTGATTTTGGAATTGATGAAGATGTTTACACCATAATTCCTCTACTCAGTGAACCAAAGTGCGTGGAAATCCCTTTTGATGGTAGAAATATTCCCGATATTCCCAAATTAGAACCAATATAGGTCACCTATGATAGTAGTAAAACCAAAGTGACTCCTTTGGTCATTTTCCTGCCAGGTCCAGTACCATACGAATCAGAAAAAACTATTCCTTATAAGTATAATGCTACCATGATAGAAGATGGAAAGGAAGTTCCACTGCCATCCATTGTCAACATCGCTGATATAAGTCAGGTCAACCAAAGTGGTCGGGTATTCAACAGAGGAGTTGAAGATATTGCTGGGGAGAAGGAACCCCAAATTAAAGTCCCCGATAAACAAATAGGCCAATCAAGCGGCACATAACCTATAAAGAACAATGATGAGATTTTAAAACTCATCCAAAAAAGCGAATACACCATTATGGATCAATTATTACATATTTCTTCCCATATATCTGTATTATCTCTTCTACTAAGTTTAGAAGCTCACAAGGAAGCTATGCAAAAAGTTCTGGAACAAGCTTTTATGGAACAAGGCGTAACAATAAATAAGTTTGATAGCATTATTGTTAACATCACTACCTGCAATAACTTAGCTTCAATGATGAAGAGCTCCTAGAGGAGGGTAAAAATAATAACATGCCACTCAATATCACAATTAACTTCATGGACGATACTCTAGCTAGCGTGGTAGTAGACACTAGTTAATCCCTGAATGTCATGCCAAAATCAAGTGTTGTGTGATCATCCTTTCAAGGCATTGATCGGTCACCATTTCTATGTTGTTTCCCACACTTATTCGACATCTAATCCACAAATCGGTAATATTTATGTTAGTCTTTTTTATTGTTTTTGAATAATATTTACTATCTTTATGTTTTTCTCGGATCGTATGTTTTTCTAGTGATTATGTTATATTTGGTGCATTTTACGCGTTTGGTAGTGGTCTTGATGATTTCAGGTCCATATGGAGAAAGACAAAGGACTCGGATGAAGAAATAGGAGATTCGGGAAAAGACGGAGGAGTTTTTCAAGCAATTCAGTGGCTTGGCACGGCCACCTGTGTCACCTGACACGGGCCATGTTAGGAGAGGATCCATGAGGCCATGTTGGAGGAGAAAGCAGGGGGCTGACATGGGTGCCCATGTCAGCAAGTCTGGCATAAAAATATTCATCTGATATGTGGAACAGGGAGCCAACGCGGCTGCCCGTGTTAGCTGACACGGCCCGTGTTGGCTGACACGGGCCGTGTTGGCTTGGGCGTGTCATCCCCCAATTTCCTATCATATTTGACTGTTTTGACCCCCGAGGGTATTTTCGGAATTTTCTGACTTCTGTATTAGATCTGTTAGTATTTAAGACACATTTGGACAAAGAAAAAAAGGGACTTTTGCACTTTTGGACAAGAGAAGCATTTGACGAGAAAGATTGCACAATCAAGAACAAAGGGAGAACGAAAGGTTTTCATGTGTCACCTGACACGAGCCATGTCAGGAGAGGATCCATGAGGCCGTGTTGGAGGAGAAAGCAGGGGGGCTGACATGGGTGCCCATGTCAGCAAGTCTGGCATAAAAATATTCATCTGATATGTGGAACAGGGAGCCAACGCGGCTGCCCGTGTCAGCTGACACGACCCGTGTTGGCTTGGGCGTGTCATCCCCCAATTTCCTATCATATTTGACTGTTTTGACCCCCGAGGGTATTTTTGGAATTTTCTGACTTCTGTATTAGATCTGTTAGTATTTAAGACACATTTGGACAAAGAAAAAAAAGGGACTTTTGCACTTTTTGACAAGAGAAGCATTTGACGAGAAAGATTGCGCAATCAAGAACAAAGGGAGAACGAAAGGTTTTCAAGGGCAGGAGCAATTAAAGATCAAAGTAATCTCCAAATATTCTTGTAATGTTAAATCTAATTGTTAAATTTACTTTTATTATTATGAGAGGCTAAACCCCTAATTCTAGGGGGTGTTCCTGACTTGCTATTTATTGAGATCATTTTCTTGTGAATGGCATAAGCACTTATTTTATTAATCAAGTTTTGTCGTTCAATGATTTGATAACTTTTTCAATCGGAAAAATTGATTTAGTTTTACGGTTAACCTTAGTTTAGAAAAACCATTGTTAACACAATTTGATCGATAATGCCTCAGTAAATATTTCCTAGGACTAGGATTACCCTGTTGCACTTGAATACTGCTGAAACTATTTTCAATGATTGATTTCAAATTGATTATCTCTGGACATAGTAAATTGATTATGATTTTAAAGGTTTTCTCAAACAGGCTTTAGGAGTAAACAAAATTAGCAGTCAAGAACTTGATAAAATCGTGGTTATGTTAAGAAATAAGGATTGATATTTTTGTAAGGCGATTCATACACTGCCCCTAGTATGCCCTCATATCTTGTTGAATCTTATTCATTATTTTGCTTTATTTTAAATCTTGTTTTCTAATCATTGTCAAACCAAATCTAAAAACCCCAATTGATTTTTGTTTGATTGAATTCAAATTACGCTTATATTGCCTAACGCAGTCCTCGAGATCGATACTAGGGATAAATCCCTTATTTTAACTACAATCAGCAGAATAGTACACTTGCTATTTTTTCGATCAAGTTTTTGGCTCCGTTGCCGGGAACTGCCAAAATATAAACTAAATTTTATTCAATTGAAATTTTGTTGATCTGCGACTAAAATTTTATTTTTGTTTATTTTTAGATTTATTTCTATTTTAACTAATATTTATCTAATTTGTGTATGTGAGGAAAGCCCTCAGCTGAGTATCTTTTTGACGCAGAACCCAAAAGATCACTGCACACGAGACGCCGTCAAGCGAAACAGGCAAGTCTTGGAACGCCATAAAAAGAAATTTCGGTTCATTCTGAGTCCAACATAAACATAGAGACACAGCCAGAAGGAGTGAGAATGGCTGGAATTCCACCAGTAGAAAGACTTCTGGGTGATTATGGAGGAGCAAATGCTCCAGCAAGTCGGTTAACTATCGTGAATCAACTAGTTAATGTAGCAAACTTCTAACTACACCCGACAATAATCCGTCAGCTCGAAAAGAGACCTTTTACTGGAAAAATCAATGATGATGCAAAAAAGCATTTACAAAGGTTTCTTACGATGAGCACAACATTGAAAATTGAGGGGCATTCGGAGGAAGCTTAAATGTTACGAATGTTTCCATTCATTCTTTCGGAAGATGCCGAAGAGTAGTTAAATTCTTTACCTGACGGGAGTATTACCACTTGGGAGGAGATGGAGACAACTTTCTTGAATGAGTACTTTGCAGCTTCTGCTTATACTCGAAAAAGAAATTATATTGTGAATTTTAAACAGAAGGAAGGAGAGTCACTTGGTCATGCATACAAAATGTTTAAGAGGTTAATGGTTTCTTGTCCCATACATAACATGGACCAAATAGAACAAATGCAGATGTTTGTAAGTGGCCTCAAAATGAAGACAAAACAACTTATTGATACAACTAATGATGGCTCTTCCAATTTTACAACAGCCACTGGTATAAAAAGATCATTGAAGCCATTGTTGCAAATAAACACCTGGAATTGTGTGATAGAAGTTTGAGCAAGCCTGAAGGGGTGATTGATTTGAAACCTACTAATCAAGTGGTGAAGATGGAAGATCATATCACTGCTGCAGTTGAGAGGAGACTGAAAGCTATGAATATAGGTACCCAAACCGTAGCACAAGTTCAACCGGTACAAGCTGTTAGTTGTGAGATTTGTGGGGGTCCTCATTTTGCTATGCATTGTGTAGCCACGACTCAACAAATTGAAGAAATTAATTTCTTGAAGTAGAACAACCCTTATTCTAATGCTTACAATCTGGGATGGAAAAATCATCCAAATTTTTCCTAGAAAGACCAACAAGGGAATGCACAGAAACAAGGACCTACTAAGTACCAAAACCAATCACAGCAACAACAGTACCGACCTCAACAATAACAACAACCACCGTATCAACAACAATATCAACCACCTCAGCCACAATATCAACAACGAGCTCCAAAGAAAGCATATTGGGAAATTGCCATTGAAAAGACGACCGCTTAAAGTATCCAGTCCCAAGAAGAGACCAGAAATAATCAGAGGAACACTAATGCTTCTATTAAGAATCTGGAGGTTCAAATGGGTTAGATAGTACAACATATAACAAATTCATAAGCACAAGGTGACCTACCTAGTGCAACAGTGACAAATCCAAGAGATCGTAATAATGTGAATGCCGTAACAACCAGAAGTGGGAATAAGGTTGAAGTGTATGAAGAAAAATCTGAGGAAGATGACCAATTACTTGAGGTAGATTTGGAAATCTTAGAAACTATAATCCCCACCGAGGAAGAACAGATTTAAAAGCCGGTTGTGAAGGAAAAACCCACTGAGCCAAAACCCATCATTAAGCTTCCTTTCCCAACAAGAAACAAGAGAAAAGATCAACATGAGAAAAACTTTGAGAAGTTTCTAGAGATGTTCAAAAAGTTAGAGATCAACATCCTATTTGTTGAGGCACTTGAGCAGATGCTATATATGCTAAATTCATGAAGGAAATCATCTCTAAAAAGTGCACCATCAACACTGAACCTGTTATTCTAATTGAAACTTGTAGTGCTATTTTACAGGGTATGAAGATTCCAGTGAAGAAGCCAGATAGAGGGTCGGTTACCATTCCGTGCAAAATTAGAGATAGATTATTTAAAAAGACACTTATTGATTTAGGGTCTAGTGTGAGCCTTATGCCATTGTCAATATATAGGAAGCTAGGAATAGGAAGTGTTCAAGATACTAGGATGACACTCCAATTTGCAGATCATTCAATTAAGAGACCTTATGGGGTAGTTTAAGATGTTGTAAAAATTGATAAATTTGTGTTTCCCGTTGATTTTGTGATTCTGGAGATTCCAGAAGATAAGGATATCCCTCTAAATTTGGGGAGACCATTCTTAGAAACAGGAAGATGTAGGATAGACATTGAGGGAGGCACTATGACCCTTAAAGTTTATGATGAAGAGCTGAAAATTGATGTGAGGAATACCATGAAGCACAAAAAAGATATAGAGACAAGTCACACGGTGGAGGTAATAGATAGTATGGTAGTTAAAGCTATTCACAGCCAAATCCCTAAGTCACCTTTGGAAAGAGTTCTTAGCCAATCGACCCAAGAGATAAAGGATAATGAGGATGAAAGAGAGAAAAAAGTTCTTGCGATGTTGAATGCTCAACCACCTTGGTTGAAATCCAAACCACACCGGTGGGAGGATTTGAGAGCTTCACCAGAAACTGAAGCTGAAAAGGAAAACAAAACAGGTACAAATTCTGAATTAAAACAATTACCTGAAATTCTGAAGTATGTATTTTTGGATTCTAGAACCAAGTGTCCTGCTATAATCAAATATGGGATGAAAGAAAAAGAAGAGGAAAAATTAGTACAGGTACTTAAGAAATACAAGAGCGCTATGGGATGGACCATTGGGGATTTGAAAAACCAGTGGTCATGTATAGGATGCTGATGGAGGATAATCAAAAACCAGTGGTCCAACCCCAAAGAAGATTAAATCCAGCAATGAAGGAAGTTGTGAGGAAAGAGGTAGTTAAACTGTTGGATGCTGGGATAATTTACCCTATTTCCGATAGTTCTTGGGTAAGTCCGGTGCATGTGGTGCCAAAGAAGGGAGGAACAACGGTGATTCTGAATGAGAAGAATGAATTGATCCTTGCTCAAACTATAACAGGTTGGAGAGTGTGTATTGATTATAGGAGACTTAACACCGCAACAAGAAAAGATCATTTTCCTCTCCCTTTCATTGACCAGATGTTGGAAAGACTTGCAAGTCATGAGTACTACTGCTTTTTGGATGGTTACTCGGGGTATAATCAAATTTCTATAGCCACGGAAGATCAGGAGAAGACCGTGTTCACATGCCCTTACAATATCTTTATCTATAGAAGGATGCCATTTGGGCTATGTAACGCCCCTGCTACCTTTCATAGATGTATGACATCTATATTCGCCAACATGCTTGAAAAGCATATGGAGGTGTTTATGGATGATTTTTTTCTATTTTTGGTTCTTCTTTTGATATTTGTTTAACCAACTCGTCTCTTGTTTTGAAAAGGTGCCAAGAAGCTAACCTCATTTTTAATTGGGAGAAATGTCATTTTATGGTGCAGGAAGGTATATTGCTTGGCCATAAGATCTCTCTCAAGGGGATAGAAGTGGAAAAAACAAAAGTGGAAGTGATAACTAATCTCCCACCCCTAGTGAATGAAAAGGGGATTACGTTTTTCTTAGAACATGCAGGTTTCTATCGCCGGTTTATTAGAGATTTCTCAAAAGTTGCCAAACCTTTGAATGATTTGCTTGTCAAAGATAAACTCTTTAATTTTGATGATAAGTGTAGGGTGGCTTTTGAGACTCTAAAGAGTAAGTTAATTTCTGCACCTATAATGATAGCCCCTGATTGGTCACTCTCCTTTGAAATAATGTGTGATGCTAGTGGCATTGCTGTCAGGGCTGTCTTAGGACAAAGAAAGGACAAATTATTGCATGTAATTTATTATGATAGTCATGTCTTTAATCCGACCCAAATGAATTATGCAACTACCAAAAAGGATTTGTTGGCTGTAGTGTATGCTTTTGACAAATTCAAGTCATATCTGCTTAGGTCCAAGATTATTGTTTATACTGACCATGTTGCATTGAAGTATTTGTTTCCCAAGCAGGAATCAAATCCTCGGCTTTTGAGATGGATCCTCCTTCTTCACAAATTTGATCTTGAAATTAGAGATAAAAAGGGTTGTGAGAATACTTTTGCAGATCACTTGTCCCGCTTGTCCCCAATAGAGGAAACTGAAAAAGAACATCCAATCCGGGACACATTTGCAGATGAGTGAATCCTGGCTATTATTGGTGTTCCATGGTTTGCCGACTATGCAAACTACTTGGTAGGTGGAGTGATACCTGATGATTTTAACTCTAACCAAAATAAAAAGTTTCTATATGATTACAGGTTGTATCTATGGGATAACCCATTCCTATACAAAAGGGGAGTGGATAGTTTAATTAAAAGATGTGTTTCGGAAGAGGAGCAAAGAGAAATACTAAAGGCCTAACATGATTCTGAGTACGGGGGACATTTTAGTGGAGACATGACAACTATAAAGGTCCTTCAGTCAGGGTTGTATTGGCCTGCCTTATTCAAAGACGCTCAACATATCGTCCGGGAATGTGACAGGTGCCAAAGAACAGGTAGCATTTCCCGAAGGAATCAGATGCCTTAGAACTCTATGTTAAAGGTATAATTTTTTGACGTATGGGGTATAGACTTCATGGGACATTTCCCACCATCCTTTGGCAAGAACTATATCCTAGTCGTTGTAGACTATGTGTCCAAGTGGGTGGAAGTTGTAGCATTACCTGCAAATGATGCTAAAGTGGTAGTACACTTCCTTAAGCACAACATATTCTCTAGGTTTGGAGTACCAAGAGCTTTAATCAGTGATGAAGGCACTTATTTTTTAAATAAGTTGATGGAAAACTTGTTGAGGAAGTATAATATGAAGCATAAGATTGCCACTCTGTATCATCTGCAGACGAGTGGGCAAGTTGAAGTTTCTAACAGACAAATAAAACAAATTCTTGAAAAGACTGTTAGTGCTTCTCGAAAAGATTGGTCAGTGAAGCTGGATGACGCATTGTGGGCATATAGAACAACGTTCAAAACACCTATAGGTATGTCCTCTTATTAATTAGTTTATATTAAGTCATGTCTTGCCGCTCGAACTCGAGCATAAGGCCTTTTCGGCTTCCAAGTTCCTGAACTGTGATCTTTTGAAACCTAGTGAATCCAGAATTCTTCAACTCTACGAGTTGGAAGATTTTAGAAACCAGGCGTATGAGAATGCCAAGATTTATAAATAAAAAACTAAAACTTGGCATGATCTGAAGATAAAAAAAAAACGAATTTTGGGAGGGACATTTAGTTTTGCTGTTTAATTCCAAGTTGAAGTTGTTCCCCGGAAAGTTATGGTCGAGATGGTCTGCACCATTTATGGTGAATAAGGTGTTTCCGCATGGAGCAATCAAACTAAAAAATCAAGCTAATGGAGACACCTCCAAGGTCAACGGACAGAGGCTTAAGCCTTACTACCAAGGCCATGAGGGTGGTCGGATCGAAGATGTTCGTCTCACATGATAAGATGAATTAACGACCGTCGAGCCATGCGATGTTAAACAAAGCGCTTTGTGGGAGGCAACCTACGTGTTTATGTCTAACGCTTTATTTTCTGTTTGTTTTTGTAGGATTGTTAGGTTTGTACAGAGCACTCACAACAGAGGGAAGTCGCCCCAAGGAGCAGGATGTTTGAGCATACAAATGAAAAATCAAGCGTACTTGAGAAAACTCGAAAAATTGGCAAAAAAAGAGAAAAAATTGTGTGAAAACAGGGACCTGACACAACCACCAGTGTCAGACCATGAGATTTGATGGAAAAAAAAGTGGAAAATGAAGGATTCATGTAGGCTGACACGGGCGCCCGTGTCAGGCCTACTGGGGGAATACATCTTTGGAACATGTAGGAAGTGGGAAAACAACATCATGACATGGCCACTCGTGTCAGGCATGCTGAGCAATTTTTCAAATTTTTTTCTTTTGGGTGTGGTGGACCCCACACGAATCCCGCCTTTTAACTACCTAATTATACCTCATTATCCCTCATCATTTTTGATTTTCCTCATTAATTCTCCATCACTTTTCATCTCCTACCTCCATTATTCTCAAATCCTCCAAAAACTCCATAACCATACCACTAAAAAGCTTTATTTTTTCCATAATCTATAGACCAAAACACTATCCTACCTTCATAAAAATTGTTCCCCTCTCCGTCCTCTACACCGTTCTGCAACTTTTTTCCCTAACCCTATAATTAGTTTTTTTTATTTATTTTCTCTGTGTTTCAGGTACACGAATAAGAATGGCTCTCAGACATGTGGTTAAAGGGAAACAGCCGGAGGCAGAAACTTCAAGGCCAAGGAAACAAGCCAGTAGGATGCCGAACGCGCACGACATCATTTTCGACAATCCAGAACATGAAAAACGGTACACATGCCACATCAAGTGTAAAATAACACCGACCAGGTACATGTGTAACAAAACTCTGTCTGAGTTAGGGTTGAATATTGAAATTGATCGAATGTTTCATAGTCTTGGTATGTTGGAATTTATGCACTTAGAAGCTCTGACTTATGAGCGCATCACGTTGGAGTTTTTAAGTACTATTTACTTTCATTTGAAGAAAAGATGGACAGGGACAATGAGATATTTTAATGGCTCAATGAAATTCCGGCTGTTTAATACTAATCATGAGCTAAGCATCAAAGAATTAGGAGGCATCCTCCGACTCCCACTTTATGGCCCCAGAGCTGTCCCAGATAATTTTCATGCGAAAGCATTTTGGACGGCCATTACTGGTAAGTCTGATTATATCTCAAAGGGTGCCATGGCATCAGAGATCCAGAATCCATGTTTTAGGTATGCACATAAAGGCTTGGCGTACACTTTGTTTGGTAGGGGAGACAATACCGAAGTTGCTACTCAGAGGGAGTTATTCTTCCTTTATGCTATGGCAAACTCTGAGATGGTAAGTGTGGCTGCTTTTGCAGCAGATTATCTTGGCAGAGTAGGAAGGGTAACACAGGGAGGAATATCTGTGGGTGGAATGATAACACAGATAGCTGAGCATTTTGGCTATGATCCTGCCGCATTGGGTGATGCACTCGTAACAGGTAAAAATAGACTAGATATGGCTGCCCTTGTCCAACAGGGCATGATTTCTGTTTCCCCAACTCATTATGCTGTTATGAGTCTCAACAGGTTTTTTAATGCCCTCCCTAATCATGATAGAGTTAGTATAGCTGATATTAACAACTGGATTTATGATAGTACCATCCAAGATAAGGACGAGTACCATGTTGACCCTATGTCTGCAGGTGAGCAGGAAGAGGAAAATGCCCCAGAACATGAGCCGTTTGTTCCGTCTCAAGAGGGACCTACCTATACAGGTACTAGAACCTCATCTGCAACTGAAGATTGAGTGCATGGTGAAACCGGGTATCTCCGGGCGGAGCAAACCCGACAGGGAGAAAAACAAGCTCGTCAAGGGGCAATCATGGATGAAATGCATGCCATGATGTAACAACTGATGTTGCGATTCCCTCCTCCACAGTGAGGCCCTGTGAGTTTCTCTCTCTCACTTTTACTGAAACATTGAGGTCAATGTTTGGTTCAAGTTTGTGTGTGTGTGTGTGGGGGGGGGGGGGGTTTGGTTTTCAGTATTTTTATTTGTTTATATTATTTTCATTAATTGTTATTCATAGTTACTTTGACGTAGGTATGTTTATGTTGTGTTGGTTACAGATTCGTAGGTTGTTGTTGTTTGAGAAATGAGACAGGTAGTAGTGGATGAGAAGATGCAACTTAAATTGGTTCTCCAGGAAGCCCCAAAAGGTTGACACTATTGAGTACTATGTTGGACGCAAATCTATGACACCAGACAATTTCGTATACTGTGCACCCAAGCTGGATAGAACTTGCACAATGCTAAAACGCATTTTGGAACCTGTCGAGCTAGACCGAAACATGGTGAGAAACAAAAAGCCATACACTTTAATGCACCGAGGCAATTTTTTTTGTGTTACCCCAGAGCCTTACTAGCCACCCTGTATGTTTTACCCCTTGTTAACCACAGTTGGGCCTTTTTCCCATTTATTTGTTTTTAACCTTGTCATGTGAACCCATAGCCCAAATATTTTTCCCGCCATGTTCAGATAGGTGTTGTCAGCATAATCTGTGAAAAAAATTCTAAATTTGGGGTAGTTATACCAAAAAGAATAAAGTAGGTGCAGAGAAAAAGGAAAAAAAAGAGAAAGAAAGAAAAAATAATAAGAACAATGAAGCACCTACTTAGAAAAAGAAAGAAAATAGTTAGTTTGAAAAATCAAGAACTCATGCTTAAGAAAAGCATTTGAGTAGAAACTAATCAATTCCAATAAAAAGGTATTAAATGCCCCTAAGCAAGGGAAATTGCACAGAGGAACTGACGACACCTACTCTAAACCTTAACCCTTTGTTTTTCCCTTTTTCTTGTGTATTTATCCCACCATGACCTTTATCCTTATTACAACCATAAAAGAACTCAAAAGGTGTGTATGTATATGTGTGTTATTAAGATATATGGTATTCAAGTTTATGAGTTAATTTGGAAAATCTGTTTTGAGTGTAAACACTTTAACCAAGAGAGATACTGGTGAGGATGTGAAAAAGCTGTCAGGTGAAGAAATGCTTTGATGTGGAAGTGCATCAGAGAGTTCAGATAGGGAAGCAGGAAACATAATGGAAAAGTGAAACGAGAGTTGTGAAAGACATCAACAGTGTTGTGGTAAATTGGTTTCGAAATTGGGATGAACTTGAATGCTCTCTCAAAGCATTGCTTGAGGACAAGCAATGAGCTAAGTTTAGGGTTGTGATCGGTCACCATTTCTATGTCATTTCCCACACTTATTCGACATCTAATCCACAAATGGGTAATGTTTATGTTAGTCTTTTTATTGTTTTCGAATAATATTTACTATCTTTATGTTTTTCTTGGATCATATGTTTTTCTAGTGATTATGTTATATTTGGTGCATTTTACGTGTTTGGTAGTGGGTTGATGATTTCAGGTCCATATGGAGAAAGGAAAAGAACTCAAATGAAGAAATCGGTGATTCGAGAAAATTCAGAGTAGTTTTTCAAGCAATTCAGTGGCTTGACACGGTCACCTGACATGGGCCGTGTCAAGAGAGGATCCATGAGGCCGTGTTGGAGGAGAAAGCAAGGGGCTGACATGGGTGCCCGTGTCTGTTGAACGGCCCGTGTCAGCAAGTCTGGCATAAATATTCATCTAATATGTGGAACAAGGAGCCAACATGGCTGCCCGTGTCAGCTGACATGGCCCGTGTTGGCTTGGGCGTGTCATCCCCCAATTTCCTATCATATTTGGCTGTTTTGACCCCTAAGGGTATTTTCAAAATTTCCTGACATCTGTCTTGGATATGTTAGTATTTAAGACACATTTGGACAAAGAAAAAAAAGAGTCTTTTTCACTTTTGGACTAGAGAAGCATTTGACGAGAAAGATTGAGCAATCAAGAACAAAAGGAGAACGAAAGGTTTTCAAAGGCAGGAGAAATTGAAGATCGAAGTATGCCCCAAATATCTTGCAATGTTAAATATAATTATTGAATTTACTTTTATTATTATGAGAGGCTAAACCACAAATGCTAAGGGGGGGGGGTGGGTGTCCCTGACTTGCTATTGTATTGATATTATTTTCTTGTGAATGACATAAGCACTTATTTTATTAATCAAGTTTTATCGTTCAATGATTTTATAACTTTTTCAATCGGACAAATTGATTTAGTTTTACGGTTAACATTAGGTCAGAAAAACCATTGTTAACACAATTTGATAGATAATACCTCAGTAGATATTTCCTCGGACTAGGATTACCCTGTTGCACTTGAATATTGATGAAACTATTTTCAATGCTTGATTTCAAATTGATTATCTATGGACATAGTAAATTGATAATGATTTTAAAGGTTTTCTCACTAAGGCTTTAGGAGGAAACAAAATTAGCAGTCAAGAACTTGATAAAATTGTGGTTATGTTACGAGATATGGATTGATATTTTTGCAAGGCAATTCATACACTGCCCCTAGTATGCCCTCATATCTTGTTGAATCATATTCATTATTTTGCTTTATTTTAAATATTTTTTTTATCATTGTCAAAACAAATCTAAAAACCCCAATTGATTTTTGTTTGGTTGAATTCAAATTACGCTTATATTGCCTAACGCAGTCCTCGAGATCGATATTAGGGATAAATCCCTTATTTTAACTACAATCAGCAGAATAGTACACTTGCTATTTTTCCGATCAGGCATCCCCATGAGAGGTGGAGAGATTGTAGTCAAAGCTTTTGATGCATCCAGAAAGAAAGTTATTGGCGAAGTTAACCTTCCCATAACCATTGGTCCTCACACTTTTCAAATCACCTTTAAAGTAATGGATATCCGAGCAACATACAATTGTTTATTAGGACGTCCTTGGATCTATGAAGCAGGAGAAGTCACCTTAACATTTCATAAAAAGCTAAAGTTTATAAAGAATAACAAATTGGTTATAGTATGTGGCGAACGAGCTTTGATTGTAAGCAATATGTCATCATTTTTTTTTACGTGGAACCAAAAGAAATCATCGGAACTCGATTTCAGGCACTGTCTGTAAGTAATGAGGTCGGTCAAGCAAATAGAGCATTTATTTCCTCTTACAAGGACACTCTCCGAGTGATGGAAAGTGGAATGGCGAAAGGACGGGGACAAGTTGTGATTCCTACTGATAACAAGGAAAGATAAGGCCTTGGTTTCTCTCAAGCATCCACCAAAGTTACGAAGAAGGACAAAGCCATTTGTCCTATTCGGGATTTCTTTTGTAGTGGAAGTCTCCTCCACCCCATTTCTCAAGAAGTTGACACCATCAAAGGAGATGACTTTAAGGATAATTCTTTCAATCTAGATGAATAATGGAAATCATACTTCAATAGTAATGCTTATATATCGCAAGAAGAAACATACATACCCTTTTGTAATTCACAATCAAACTTTGGATATATACCATAATTAGACAACATGATGGTCTACATAGATCACGATACTGAAGAATGTCTTGCTCCTACTAAATCATCAAAAGCTGATACTATAATGAAAAATAACTTTAACTACATCCCGAATGATTCTATGGATGACTTATCCATCTGAGAGCCTAACATGGAAGATCCAGGGTATCAAAGCCAGCCAGAAAATGCATATCTTCTGAATAGCCCTGAAAAAGATTCATCTGTTCCTCCAAAAGAATGGAAGCCTTATCTAAATAATCCTGAATATGTCAATCATCGTCTTGATGAAGTCACAAGAATTGCTGGAGAAAAGTTTATCAACCTTGCACTACCAGAAATTAACATTATTGAAGAAGATGATTCATTAGAGAACTGGGATACTTTGGAACAACCAAGCAGCAAGTTTTATTTCCTAGTAAAGTATACTGCCCCTGAAATATCTTGCATCTTGTATGAAGACATCCAACCAACTGGATGGGGATATTCTTCTGTATGTGAGAATACGTACGAGAAAACAAGAGAAGACCACTTTTCTAATAACTATGCATGGAAAGAAGACTCTACAGACCGACTCCACCAGAAGTTAACACCATTATTGAAGATAATACCATGAGGGATGTACCAGACCTTGTGATACATAGAGGAGCTCGTCACAATTGGATAGCTGTCGATGTCCCAAATGTTGTTCACATCTCAAAGTAAATGTCTCGTCTTTATTTTGACCTTTCAGCTTGCCCAGGTGAAAGAATGTTTTATAGGGCCTCCATCCCTCTTCACTTCGCCCAAAGCGGAAGAGTTTTGTTTTATAGGGTATGTGTTTCAAGAATCGACAAATCATAAATAAAGACAAATTAAGAAAACTAAAGTTACTTGTAAAAAGGGCAACCATGGAGAAATGAAAATTTTCTAAGTTACGGAAAAACCCTAATTTGGTGCAAACTTTGCAAAGGTAGCGCTATCAGACGGGCTTCCCCCGTCTCTTAGGATCGACTAACCCATGTGCAAGTGCCGTTCACATGGAACCTTTCCCCTCTTCGGCCTTCAAAGTTCTCATTTGAATATTTGCTACTACCACCAAGATCTGTACCGACGACCGCTCCGACCAGGCTCGCACCTCGGGTTTTGCAGCGACCACCATACCCTCCTACTCATCGGGGCCTGGCCTTTGCCACAACGGCCGGGCATAGGTCGCGCTCTTTAACGCCATCCATTTTCGGGGCTAGTTGATTCGGCAGGTGAGTTGATAACTTCCAAACCAAACAACCATTTTCTTTGATCCAAATCCCAAATTGAAGAGCTTGTTACATACTAAAACTTTATCACTCAAAGTCCATCCATCTCCAAAAATTGCATAGATTTTGAGATATGAAGCCATGAAGTTAGGGTTTCAAGACTTTTTAAATCTTGACACTTTGAAAATTTTTTTGGACAAAATCTATTTTGTATTTTAACCAACTTTAAGACCATTTTTCTCCATGATCCACAATGATTCGAGACAAACCTCAAACGTCAAAGTTGAAATGCAACATCTCAGCTTTCCAAAATGTCCAAGAACACAATCTAATTCCATTTGAGCAAGCAGATATGAAGTGCATAACATGCCTTGATGAAGTTGTTTTGGTAAGGCAGATTTGGCATTACTTGTGAGGCACAATTTATTTAATCCAAGTGTGATGATTATACAATGCTTATTCAACAAGAATCTGAATGAATAATCTAAAACCTTCAAGATAAAGCCACTAAGTCAAGAGGGATCCCGTTGAAATGATGAGACGTCATCACTTTAAGCCTTGAATTTAAGAGGCATTTATGTGGAATAATGCATTATCAAAGAAACCACTCTCTCCAATCAAGATTCACTCTTAAACAACAATAAACACTTCTGTAGAATGTGGAATTGGTCAAAAGAGGAACTAGGCTAGTGGAAGAGATAAGGTACCTTGAATGGGAAGTAAAGATGCATTTCCAAAAACCATTTAACCATGAGCTCAACCTTCAACCCTCACTATTCCTCCAAAACAAACTTGCTCCCCTATAAATATCACAACACTTGTTTTCTAATTCTTCCTCTTTTACTTCAAAAATTCAAAGTTTCAAAGGAGTGAGATTCTAATTTTCAAAACCATAACTTAAACCACTCAAACAACCATCCAAACACATCACAAATCATCCCTTGAAGGTGTTCAAACCTTCATCTTCACCTCAAAACACCATAATAAAAAATCCAACTACCAAAACCTCATATTTTGACTTTTCTACATTTTCAAATCCATGTCTTGATTTTATCCATTTCAAAATCATCCAACACTTCAAACACACTCTAAATAAAATCCTTAAGCTGTTCCAACAATAGTTTCCTAACTGTAACGCCATTTGGTGGAGTTTCCATTTTGGTCACTTTTACCAATTTTTCAAGAAGGAGCTAGTTTATGTGCTAAAAGTTTTCCTATTGATCCAAGGCTCCAAGAAGTTTCTATAAGGTACATTTGAGGTGTACAAGGCATTTGTTTGCTTCTGTCATAAGTATCTTGAAGGTTAGAAAGTTGATCTCCAAGAGGTAAGTGCATAAGAACTTGAAATTTTCTAAATATGTATTACTTTGATGTTCCTTAATCATGAACATGTTTTATATGTCATACTTGTTATTTTTTAACCATTTTATAGTGTTATTATTGACTGTGTCTAGTTATAGCATAGAACTTGCAAAATGATGTCATTTTAGAAACCACTATCAGGTTTTAAAATGTACGCATCTTTAGAAAAATCTAACACCACCACTAGAATCCTTAGGAAATTCTAGGAAGGATCCATCTTTGTTTCATCCATATTCATTGACAAATGAATAAGTTATATCCTTCTTGCAAATGCCAAAAAGTTGGATCCTTGCCCAAGTCATCCATGGCGCCTTTTTTCTGGTCAGGCCTAAGCCATGTTCACCCTTATTAGTTAATGGGTGTGGTTTGATACACGGATATATCACCACCCCAGTGGTTAAACCTGCGTGCCCTATGTAACCTTGTACTACCATAATTGGGGTTTGAATCCCCCTCACCCTAGTTCTTTTTTATTTTTCAAGTTTTTTAAGTGAGCAACACATATAATATATTACTTCCATCCTTAGTAACCATGCGTGTGTGGTTGGGTTGGCTAGTGTTTTGATCTGTAGGCGAGGGAACATGGGTTCAACACCTATGGGGACCCTTTCCATTATATTTTATCACTTTATTTTCTTACTTTCCTTTACAAATTCAAATTATCATAACTTTCTCATTTTTAATTATTTTGAACCCATTATTTTTTAAATTTGTTCATGATAATGTCTATTTTCTATTTGTAAAAAGAAAATACCAAAAATAATTATTTTTAATACATTTATGAGTGTTCAAAGTATGTGGTATTTTTAGGGTTTCTTAAGGATTTCTTTGGTTCTTTTAAATGATTCCTTGTTTTCTCTTGCTTATAAAAACTTGTTTGCACCATGTGTAGATTATATGAACCTTTTATGATGTTGTGAAATTGTACATCCATGTTCCTACTTGGTTTTGATGCATTTTTTTAGTATATGTTCATATGCAAATACATGTTGAATATTGTTCATACCATGAACTTTTGCTTGACTATTTTTGCCTTAACATGTGATGTTCCCTTCATGTTTATACCACTTTGATATGCATGTATGTCTTTGTGTTTACATTACCATGTTTTTGTGTTCTTAAACACATGAATTTTGCCTTGAATGTGCCTATGAATACATACTTGTATGCTTAAACTCTTTGTGACGTTCTTACTTACTTATGACCATGTTTGAACCCTAATATCCATGTTTGATTGTTACCAGCTTGTCTTAACATGTCCAACTTGTACCCATGCTTAAATGTTCAAGTATTGCCTTAATTTGTTTACATGATCTTTAAACATTAAATTTGACATCTTAAAGTAATCTCACATGCCATCTCCTAGATATTTACATCTTCATCCACAAGTTGTTGTCTTAAACATGTCCTTTTTTTGTTCAATTATGCTTCGTTGTTACCCTTACTATGTTCATTGGATCCCCTAGTCATATTGAATACCAATACTTGCTTGAACTTCTCTGTAATTTCTCCCAAGAGTTAAACCTTTGCTCACATGTTCAAGTATTTCCTTCATAAACTCTTACCATGATGAATATATTTCTTTGTTTGATGCACATTTCCAAAAACCTTTGGGCCTCTGTTAGAGTGTAAGACCCATTACATTTTCAAAACCTTTTAGGCCTCTAGTAGAGTGTAAGACGCATTACATTTTAAAAAACCTTTAGGCCTCTATTAGAGTGTAAGACCCATTACATTTTCAAAACCTTTTGGGCTTCTGGTAGAGTGTAAGATCCATTACATTTTCAAAAACCTCTGGGCCTCTATTAGAGTTTAAAACCCATTACCTATTCAAAACTCTTGGGCCTCTATTAGAGTGTAAGACCCTACCTTTCTTCTGAAAACTTTCATCAATTTCTCAAAACACTCAATATTTCAAAACTCAATCTTCAACTTTAATCAAATAAAGCCCTAGTGGCATTCAAATTTCAAAAATCATGGGCCTCTATAAGAATATAAGACCCGCTACTTTTCAAGTCAACCATGCTTAGACATGGGCCTCTATAAGAGTGTAAGACCCTCCACTTTCAATTCATGTCTACATTTGTTAAATACTTGTCATTTACTTATTCTTATTAAGTTTCTCTTGACATTTATAACACCACATCCTTAGTTTAGACTTAGTTCAAACATTAGGGTTCCCTCAAGTACAACTACCACTCAGTTTAAACCCTAGTTCCCTTTGGCTGAAGTCAACTTCACCATAACCTTCTCTTGGGATTTACCTAAGCACCCTAGCCTCCATCTTGGGCTTCATACAAGATACCATCAATTTAAAACTCCCACCAGTTAAGTCAGCCTCCTCTCAGGCTATAATAAACTTTCAGCTTCACATCTTGGGCTTTGAACAAGATACAAATAAACTTTTTAGCTTCATATCTTAGGCTTTGAACAAGATACTCAAATAGATCAACGTTTCCTCAAAGATGAGACATTGAGTCATCCGTGTAGGAAGATATCTCTTTTATACACCACAATTCAAAATCAAACATTAAAAGCTTTTTTCCATATAAGTGATGTAACTGGCACACTTGTTGATTCAAGATCCAAGTTGGATTCTTTCTCTTATCATGGTCCAAAACTTTTCTTTCATCTAAGTGATGTAAGTGGCACACTTATTGATACTGCATCTAAGTTAAGGTAATTTTCTTAGTATGAAAAGACTCATAAAGGAAGATGTGGCATTGCTTAGGATTATTTAACATCCAAGATCAAAGCGTCTTCCCTTATGATATCATTCTCAAATGTTTGTGATGAATATGTGGGATATCTCCCTTAAGAATGACAATTTATCTTTTCTTTCAAACCAACAAAATTTTTAGCTTCATCATCTTGGGCTTTGAATAAGATACAAATTCCACCCATATTTAGGTGGAACTAGAACGCTCTGATTTCTCAATTTTCTTTTGAGGATATGTAGGCATAAGATAGTGAGATCTTAGCGAGCACACCCTTAAATAAAACCCCTTAGGTCCCCGTACCTTTCATAAAACAAAAACAATAAAAACATCTCATATTCTCATCCTCACCCATAGGTTAAAACTTTCCCAATCAACAGTAAACAACTTAAGTAAATGAAATAATTGATAGTGAAAAGTGTACAAAAGGTTCCTATAGAGTACTATAAATAGTCAGAGTGTTAATATCTTCCCTTAATATAACCAACCCCTGATTCTAGATCTCTTTGTATTTGTAGGGATAAAACTTTAACGCAGGGTTAGTTTAGATTTCTTCCCCTTCATTTTAAGCATCATAGGATAAATATTAGAAATTCGAAAGTGGCACAAACACGGTTCATGAGAATCTCACCATCTTAGGATTGGGCGGGGATACGAAAATCTGTCCACAACGGAATAAGGGCTTAAGTTTGCACAGAGTTTGGATCGTTGAAAAATGTTATGGAAATGGATATTTATAGGAGTCAAAAACCCTAGAAAATACCTAGGATTTGCTTCAACTTCATGGAGAAAAAGTAGGAACCATTTGTGATTCCTTGGAAACCAAGCTTTTCTGGTTTGTAATCATTTGGGCATTCTAAAGGGTGGCGACCGCCACACTCTCATGGAGACCACCATGCTCACGAAGTGGGCATGACTAGGCCATCTTACTACTTGGTGCATGGACCACCCATGTCACCCCTAGGATGAAAGCCATGGGAGTTGCCAGAGGTGCTTGTCTACTCCATTTCCTCGCTTTTTGTCCGTTTTGCCTCGCTTCTTTGAAAATAGCTCCTGATTAGTGAATTTCTTGAAACAAAGTGAATAACTAGCATACTAGTAGAAAAGTGAATTAAAAACAATAGGAAAACATGTGTAAATCAGGTCAAATAAATGATAGGTTTAGGCGTCATCAAACTCTCCCGCACTTGAGCCTTTGCTTGTCCTCAAGCAAAATGAAAGTAAATAATCGCACTCAGATAGTTACTCAGGGCTTTAAAGAATTTGCTTTGAACCAGGCTATGTCAATAGGTACAAATTCAAAAAAACAAGAGTATTGTAATATCATATTCCATACAAACCAATCTGGATCATATCATTATGCTTAAGCTTAACTTACTCATCCAATTTTTCATCCTTTTTCATTAAGGTGCAATCACATTAAGTCCGTTATCCATACACACTCATAGTAAGGCAACTGGTTAGTGATTCTGATCCTTTGCACGAGGTTCTGGTACCTATGTTGGCGTAACCCATTTGTTTACCCAATTGTAATTACGGGGGATCAGACCGTAATTCTCCCTACCATGTTCAGCACTAGACACCTATGAACCAATTAACAACGAGTTTTTATTCTATTTTTGCAGGTTCCACAACCGTTGGGTTAAGCGACCGGGTGAGGGTCACCAAACTTAGAAGGTGCATTCCCTATTTTAAATTAATTAAAGGAGAAAATTTTGGATCATTCACTTATATTCTTCGGTTTCCTTATGTAGGGCATGCTTAAGATGGTGCTTAATGCTAAAATAAACTACTTAAGGACTTATTTAGGGGTGAGATTTTAAGGCTAAGGCATAACAATTATCCAGATCAATTTCTGTAATTAAGAGAATTACGATGTTAAGACGTTACTGATATTTCAGGATATTTCCCAAGTCTTTATAACCTTTCCTAGACTTGCCTAATAGCCCACAAATTTAAAACAAACACTGTTTTTCTTTGCAAATTTTTTTGGCATGGCTCAAGAAAAGGAAGAAATTTAATAGACAAACAAAACTACGCCTAAAGACTTACCAATACATGCAATGACTAGATAAAACAACAAAAGTAAAATAAAGCAATAAATCTAACTAGAAAGCAATAAAATTTCTCTCCCACACTTAAATCAAACATTATCCCTAATGTTTTAATCCAAGGTGAAAGAGAAATGATTGAACCTATATGAATGCTACTTCGTGCCAAATCCTCTTTGATCCTGCTCTTGCTGTCCATGTCCTCGCTGACCACAATTACTTCGGCGACACGCGTTTTGAGATACCTTCATTTATTGAAACTACTCTTTCCTAAAGCAGCTCATTATCCTAACCTAAAATTTAACCTCCCCTTTTGCCTTTTGCATAACCACTTGCATTCACATTGCTGGCATACACATTCAAACTTTTTCTTTGTGGTTTTTCTTATAGGAATATTCAGGTTTTTGAAGCTCGATTAATCACATCTTCCCAAAGACATCATATCATTAACACAAGCAATAAACAAGGGTTTCTATGCCTATTCATCAAAACAAAAGGTCGAAAAACGGAGTCGTGGCCATAACACCATTTTTCAGGCAAATTGGGCAAATTTTGACCTGGTTAATCGATTAACCATTTTCTAGCGCAAATGAGTTAATCGATTAACCCTTGTAAAAAATGCAGATTCAGCTGCTTTTTCATGACAACAACTTGCACTATACTATTTTGGGGCCTACTTGGTTCTAGCATTGTGTGGAACATTCTAGACATCTATAGACATTTTAAGACTTTTCAAGACACTTCAAGGCATTTACTCCAATACATCAATTTGAATTGAGACCATTATGTAACTTCGCATGAGAACCCTTTGATTTGAACTTGCATTGGGATTGCTACCGAGTCAACTACCTAACTAATTTAGTTAATCTCCAACCCAGTGAGTTGAGTCTAACTAACTCCAAGGATAGTTCCAAGGCTAATTCCAAAGCTCATTCCAAACCTAGCAACTCCAAAGCAAAACTCTATATAAACAAAGCTCCACCATTTCAAAAAGGACCTTCAATCATTTTCTCAATTTCTACATTATTCACTCTTAATTCTCTCACATTCTCTCTGGATTTTCTGCAACTTTTTCTCACATTCATCTTCATCTTCTTCCCAAAACCTCACTAAATCTCATATTCACCATTAAAGAGTAGCAACTTCTACATTGGAAGTGCTTTTCTCTTGAACTTAACCTCCATCATCTTGCTATTCTACTTGATTTTCTGGAGTTTATATAGCTTTTGATTCATCTCAAGTGATTATTTCATGCTTCTTCGGTGAAAATTCAAGTTTTGGAGATTCTTTCGCATTTTTCTTGGTTTCGCTACGGTTCGGTTGCAAATTCTGATTTCTCTGGTTTTCTTTGATTATCTTCATCACAATTCACTTGCAACAACATCCAAGGAAAATCTCAACCTTGTAGGTTGGTTATCCTTTGATCATTTTGTTGTACCCCAAATTTTGACCCCTAGATTCCATCATCATTCTAGGAGCATCATCATTATTTATCTAACCTTAACCTATTTACAAGTTTGTCTTTGTCAAGATGTAGGTGAATTAGGGTTCCTTAGAGTTAGGAATCGGGGTTTCGGTGGTTTGATCAGTCAATGTCTTGGATTTATTCTCCATGAAACAAGTTCCCACATCATCAAAGATACTATATGGAATCAAGTATGAGTTCAATTTGAGGTTTTCACCCAAAGATCAAGAGCAGTGCAGTCCAGGACCCCCGATTAGGGTTTCTGATCAGGAAAAGTTAACTATAGTTTGAATTTTGATTTAAAAGGTACTCCAATGATGGTATTATGGTCCATGAAGCTCATAGGACTTATTAAAGCCCATCCAAGAAGTTTCAAGACCTCAGAAGACCTAGAACACAACCAGTCGATTCGGGGTTTTTCGATCGATCGATTCGTCTGACTGAAAAGTAAACTCATTGACCTAAAGGGTTTTGACCCCAAAATTGAAATCATACCTGTTCCTAATGACATATTGTATCTATTCATGAATTTTTGTAACCATTGGATCAAGGATTGAAGAGTAATAAAAAATGTCGGGAATTAGGGTTTTGAAAGGAGCAAGACCATAACTTTTTAACCACACATCCAAATGGAGTGGTTCAAAGCTTGTTGGAAAGGTCTTGGCAAGTACTACAAAAGTGTAAAAGTGACCCATATGAAAAAATGGATAGATTTAGAGTTATGATCAAAATCAATGCAAAAGGGGAAAAGATTTAGCACTTGTTAAGTCATGTTTTCAGCCAACTATAAGGGTGTGTTTGACCTAGTTCCACTTGGAAGTTGAAAATTACCAAAACATGAAAGTTGTAGAGCATTATGAGGGATTTCCATAACGTACTATAACTCTTCCATAGCATTTGTGAGCTAGGAGTTTCGAAGGAGGAAAGTTGGGGTCCAAACACTTGAATGCATCATTTCAAATTTGTCACAAATCAACTTGCCAATCATTTGAATCATTCTCAACCATTTGATCAAAATTGGATCTGATAATTAGAAGGAATGATGAGTAGAATTGCAGAAGAGGTGAAGGTTTGACAGGCTTGACATGATGACCAGCCAAGTTGCATTATTTTAATCAAAAAATCAAAGAGGAAAGAGAAACTTTTTCATGAAGAAACCTGCAGCTGCAGTTCCCGTACTCCCTAGCCACTCTTCAATCACTTCCATTTCCCTCATTCAACTTGATTTGTGCATCACATTGAGCCAAGAACTTGGATTTCCAGCTGCACCAAATCTTGGACAGATTTTCTTCATTTTTTTCCCTCCAAGACCAAAACTCAAAATCTGCCCTCACCCTTGTTCATTTGGCTTGGCCTATAAATAGGACAGCCTCTATGCATCAAGGAGACACCATTGCAACCAATAAAACAACCACAAACACTTTCCTTCCATAACTGCAAACTCTCTTGCAAATCCAACCAAAATCCAAAGTGCCAAAATTCTGCCTTGGACAGAACTTGCACGAAAGAATTTTCCAACCATTGCACACTCTTTCTAACACTCCACACAAGTTTCAAATGACCATCTAGAACTGTCCAAGCCAACACTTGCATTAGAAACCATATCTTTCTCAAAGTCAACCTCCCAAACCAAAAAAGTCAACTTTCTGCATCTTTCAAGCCATAAATTGTTGCAGATTATTTCCAACTCTTTTGACCTTCCTGTCGCAACTGCGAAAAACCACCGACGGAAAGACAGAAGAGTCGCCAATTTCGTTATTTATCCCAAAGATAGGGAAAGGAAACGATCGGAAAAACCTAAAGAAAAAGCGAAAGACAAGGTCATCGCAACCATGTCTGGATTCGGGAGTCGGTTACGCAAGGGGAAGGTATTAGCACCCCTCACGTCCGTCGTACTCGACGGGATCCACACATTGTTGTCTATCTGAAAGGGTGTGTTGATACTATCTAGCTAAAGGCTTAGGGACAAAAGAAAAAGAAAAGAGAGCTGACTTCGAAGAGCATCGCCGCTCTGTGCCTACGTACTCCCTCGTGCAATGGGAAAGTCAGAGTCAACGTAGTTCGACTAACTACGTCTAAAGAAAGGGGGAAGATTGCTCGCCGAGACGTTGCGTCCCGTGCCTACGTACATTCGTATGGTATGAAAGATCAGAGCAAACGTAGTTCAGGTTAAAAGGACCACAGGTTGGTTCAAAAGTTTTTAGGCCCGAGTAGGGTTAACAGATAGTTCTAGCAGTTGGTGTATGCAACTCAACCGTTGGAGACTTAGGCGTTACCGTTTGCGGTAGAACTAAGAGTTAACGAAACTCTTTTTGTGAAGATGGTTTTCCTTTATTAAGAACCCCAAAGGGTGAAAAAGGTTTGAAATGTTTTTGTGTTTTTTTAGAGAAGAAGTGTTTTGAATTATTGTTTATAATGTATGTTGTAACAAAGTCTACAACCTAGGATCAAATGCGTCGTATATCGTCCTAAGGGCGTATACTAAACACTCTAGGTAAATGAGACATGTCCCCTCAATCACCATTTCCCAAGTATAAGGCTCATGGAAAAACATTCATTATCCTTATTAAGTATGATAAACTTGTTTGAAGATGAGAAGAGAAGAAGGCACACTAATGGGAGACTAATCAATCCTAAAAGTTATCATGCAAAGTGGACTTAAATTGAGTTTGAAAAGGGAACTACCTAATGTTATCATGCATGGATAGGCACCTAATGTCTATCATAACCTCAAGAGGTTAGATAACGTATGGGGAGCATGGCAAAGGAAAGCAAAAGAAGAAGAAGAAAAAGAATGCATATGCAAATGAAAAGATGCACACATAAGATGCACGCATAGAATGATAGTGGGAGGAAAATAGTGTGGGGCAGTAGCCACCACAAGCTCATCTCAACCAAGCATGCATATGGAAATGCAAGAAAAGAGAAGAATAAGAAGAGAAATGCATCAAAAGCAAGCAAACAAGTGACAAACACAAAGGAAGAGTCCTCATGGCTTCACCACTTTAGGTAAGCTTCAAATTCCTCCTAAGGAGGCACCAAGCTACCTTAAATGACACTCCAAGGTCATTGGACAGAAGGGAGATGAAGAGAAGAGAGCTCAAAAGCAATAGCAAAGCAAAACAAGAAGAAATTCAAGTAAGAGCACAACGGAAGCAAGCAAGTATCATTTAGGAGTTCAAGTTGAAAGTACAAAAAGAAAAGCATCAACCAACAAGCTATGAACATAATTTTGACCTAAAAATGAACATACAACAAGCTTAACATGTCTAAAATGTGAAACAAGAAGAGTTGAGAGCTTATTGGATCCACAAAGGTCATTTCCAATCCAAACTAGGTCAAGCACTTGTGTGAGTTGTCCTATGACATGACCTAACTTGCAAGTCACTTCAAAATTAGGAAAAGGGCTCAAAAAATATCAAATAAAATATACAAAAAAGGTAAACAAGTTGGCAACCAGGGGCCAAGAAATCAAGACAAGTATCCCCTCAAAGAACCATCAAAAGAAACAATTCATTTAGATGTACCACTTTGAAATGGGAGAAACAAATGCAAAAAGAAAAGCCACAAAAGTCAACCCAAAAGTCACCAACCAGGGGCAAAATGATCCTCTAAAATTGATCAACTCATCATTGAGATGAGGATCAATTTTCAATCATTGGATCAAAAAGGAATGAGAGAAATAAATGCAAAAGCAAACCATGTTACAATTTAATTCAATTAAAACAACTCCAATATTCAATTCATTTTTTAATTGAAAATAAAACTGAAAAATAAAATGAAAATAACCAAAAAAAAGTAGACATCTCAAAGTTGATAAAAAATATTTTTGGTGAATTTTTAATATATTGGAGTTATTTTTAATGATTTAAATTCTAAACAGAAAATAAAATAAAAAACAAAAGAAATAAAATGAAAAATGAAAAACAGACATGGCAAATAGCAATAAATTGCAGTTCAAACAAGAACTAGGCCCAATCTGGGGGTGCAAGCAGCAATGCTCCCAAGGCCCATCAGTAAATTCAAAATAAAACAAAAAAACCTGGAGATTAAGTGCAACACGATCAAACAAAGCATACCATGGAGTTCAATCAAGAGCGTATGATCTAATGGTAATCACATCAGAGGGACACAAGCGGGCCAGCAAATAAATGAGATTTTAAATGAAATCACGTGTATCTGGTCAAAGATGGACCACCGTAGGTCTTAATCAGAGCCATTGAATGCAAAAGTAATTAAATCATGTGAACACGTGCGTGACACCTTAGCGTCTTCTTCACCAAAACAAACAGAAAAACCAGTCACCGGCCGGAGAACACTGTTCATCGTCTTCTTCGGCCATCCCCCACCGTGAACAGCCCAACACCAACGTGTACTTCCAAATCTCAATCGTTCTGACCAAATTTTATATCAAAATTTATCTAGAGATCACGAGGATCTCATTTCTAGCCTCAAAAATCATTAATCATGCGTAAAATTCCAAACCCGAAGCCAACAAGATTGAACACCAAAATCCAAAGTTCATCAAAACCTCTCCAATTTGATCTAAAACTCATCTAGAAGTCACGTAGGTTACAAATCAAGTGTCAAACAAGCAATAACATGCATAAACAAGCCAAAACAGATCCAAACATTTTTGATCATCATCCAACAATCACAACCAATGCCAATTTGTTTTACACATTAATGATCTACAATGTTTCTACGTCTCAAATATGCAAAAATGGCAGTGAATTGATGTGTATCAAGAGTGTAAAGTTGATTTTCAATTACCTAGTGGAGAACTTCCACTAAGCCTTCAAATGGAGCTTAAGCTTGAAGATAGTTGTCCAGAATCGTTCAATAAACTTCACTAGAGCTTTTGCAATTCACAATTTCCCTTGAAATGGCCTCAATCTCCAAATTCAAAATTTGAATTTTCAACACTTTTTCAAAACTGAACTTGACCAATTTGGCTCCAATTTCCACTTCTGATGATTTGTTCATGGCCAAAACTTTATATATGATGGATCTTGATGATAATTGAGCCCAAACTCAGCCTTTAACAGCCCATATCAAAATCCAAGGAAATGAGTTTTTTGAAGCTTTCATGTACACGAATTTCACTCAAAATTGGCTCTAAAATGGTTGAAAATGCTTGCTGGGAATGTATGGGATATGAATGGCTTGGATTGGAGCCTTGTTTAATCTCAATGGTTGAGATTTGTTATGTAACTTCATGATGAAGAAATCTTAAAAATGGCTCACTTCAACACCTCAAATCCAAATTGTAAAATAGCCAATGTGCTCAAAATGTTGTTTGCACTCAAAAAATGCACTTATTTGCACCAAAATGATCAAAAGTGAAATAATTCCAGTTTTGCCATTTTAATCCTTCTTCCATGAAAATTCACATATCCAATCTTCATTCCAAGCATAAACCATGACTTCTCAATGCTTGCCTAAACAAATAACACCATTTGGAACAAGTTTGATGTTGGAAAAATTTTCATTTGAAGTGTGCAAGATGGTGAAATGGACCTATACTTTTATGACCTATAATCTTACTTTCCCAAAATACCCCTGACTTGCAACCCTCATAACTTGAGTTCTACAAATCAGATGAAAGACTTCTAGTACATTTTTGAAAGCTAAGACCAAGACCTACAACTTTCATGTTGGCCAAAAGTTGAGGAGAAACATCCTTCTAGGTCAAAAATGGCTTGGAAGTTGGTTGACTTTTGTTGACCAAAATCACATTCATCTGATGACCTATAACTTGTCTATATTATAACTTGAGTTCTATAAATCCAATCAAGGACTTATAGTACTCAAATTAAAGCTAAGAACATTCTCTACAAGTTCCATGTTGGTCAAAAGTTGAGATGAAACTTGTATTTTGAGATAGGTAGTCTTGAAGTCAGGCACTAAATAGGGGATTTTACCCTGAGAACCCTAATTTAGTAACTTCTCACACACTTGATCCTTGATGAATTGAACTTGAAATTATATCTCATACATCTTAACACAACATCCCATGACCATAGAGACTTTGAATTGAGTTTTAATCTCCTTCAATTTCACAATTGACTGAAGACTAGCCAGATGAAACCCTAATTGCAACACCTTCAACTGTAACCTTTCACACTTGGCACCAACACTTGGATGAGCTCCACAATGACCCCCAAGGCACTCAATGAGCTTTCTCAACACTTCATATCCATAACCATGAATTAACAATCCCTTGATGATCTTAAATTGGCCTCCAAGTTAGGAGCTGACCCACATACATCTATCCTTTCTTTCACCAGACCAATGTCTCTTTCCTGATGACTTGATGACCATTCAAACTTGAGTAAAACCCCTTGCTTAGGCTCAACCCTCTGAGTAGACTCTTCTTGCTATACACAAACTCTTGATCCCCTATTACAAGAACAATGCTATGCAATGCAGATGCTAGAACAAAATGAAATGAAATGAAACACAAGCCAGCCAAAGAAAAAGGTTGGACAAATTTTGGGGTGCAACAGCTACCCCTATTCAAACGGCTTGGACCTGAATGGATGAAAAGCGAACGACTTTCAAACAATCAAGGTAAAAGGCAGTTGAATACCAAAGAACCCGAAAATTTGCCAACCGCAGAAATAAACTGCAACACCCTGATCGGGGAACAAATATCCAGAAAAACTGAGCGTAGACAAGTGTAACGACAACCAGCTGACTGATCGTCCGATAAAGAACACTTGACATCGCTTCTAGTCATCTGTGTTACGCCACAGACATCAAAACCACATACTGGATTAACATGCACTTGATCCTTTCACATCGTCAACTGATAGACAGGAAGAAAAACAATCCCGAAGGTTCATATCGTCTAATGATAGACAGGAAGAAGAACAATCCCGAAGGTTCACATCGTCTAATGATAGACAGGAAGAAGAACAATCCCAAACTCAGATCGTCTAATGATAGACGAGAGGAATGTCATTTCTCACATCGTCTAATGAAACATGAGAGGAACATCGTATACAAATCTCGCATTGTCTAATGATAGACGAGAGGAAAAACAAATTCAAATCTCGCATCGTCTAATGATAGAAGAGAGGAAAAATATAGACCATGTCAATGAACCTCAAAACTACCCATCAAATTTTAGAATCCTTTCGTCCATAGGAATTGATGGAAAAATATCTTCAAAGGGGCCACATCATCAATGAGAACTGACAGGAAGAAAACCACCTTCAAAGAGCCATGTCGTCAATAAGAATCAATAATTAGGAAATCCTAACATTCTTCAAAGAGCCCCGACGTCAATAAGAATTGACAGCCAAGAAAAAACCCCCTCTTGGAATGTCATCTCAACCAATAAACAGAAAGAAAACCATATCTAAAAGATCGCCTTAAAACCTCGCCTCGTCTAAAGATAGACGAAGAGAAAACCATATCCAGAACTGACATCATCTAATGATATACGGAGATAAAAATCATATCCAAAGCTCACATTGTCTAATGATAGACGGAGAGAAAACCTACTGGGGAAACATATCATCGATAGGAACTGACGGAAAGAAAATCTGCTCGGAGATGTCATCATCAGAGGACTGATGGACCAAGGAACTCTTCTTGGGAATGTCATTATCAGAGGACTGATGGACAAAGGATAACCGACGTATAATCTGCAACCCGAGTAAACCGATAAGCTGTCTGAACAAAGCTGCTGGATAAATGCCCCTGCATTGATTGCGAAGTGATTCAAGCGGCCACGAAAGGCTGACATAAATTGGCCTATGCTTCAAATGCATATGTGTATGCTTGAATATGGCGTAATGCTCCATACGAAATGGAAATGCTACGCGTTTGAGGATGAAATGCAAGGATGATGCAAATATGATGATATATGCAAAAATGCAAATGCAGGCTCGGGCTGCCGGGGAAAGCTGGATACAACCAAACATTCCAGCAAAATAAATGCTAGAAAGGTGAAGCCAACTCCATTGGGGATAACCAGATGTGCCAAGTATGATAGGACTCTACTGGGAGTAGCTTACACGTGCCAATGATGATTGGACTTTCGTTGGAGAAAACAGACGATGTCTTCCAGTGTACCAAAAGGGAATTGGATTTGCAGAGAATCAGGTATGACTGATGCTGGAAAGAATACCTTGTTTGAACTCAGAGGTTTTTGGTTGAAAGGGTCAAAGGATAGTAACGCGACTTCCCGACATTCGTCTTGCACTTGAAAGTTAGCTGAACCTGCTTGAACAGCTCTTAAGACATGGAGAGGAACAATTCCTGCGCTTCCGAATTTTGCCCCAGCCTGTGGGACCTCTGTCGGGATATTCCTCGAAAGGAAAACTGAAATCTCATGCCCTGATGGCTTGATATACACTGACTAAACATCTTGAACCTCGAAGAGGTGCTTCATATTAATTGCCCCACGGATAAGGAATAACTTCTGCGCTCTTTAGGGTGGTCTGCCCTAGTCTGCAACGACTTTGCTCCTGATTGGTTGATCTGTGGGGAATGTGTTTCTCGGCTGCGAGAGATTCGCCAAAACTCGACTTGACTGCTTCAGATTAATTGACTTCCGGATGGCTGACTCCCATGCCATGATCATTTGATATAACTTGCCCCAGTTCGATGGAGTATTCAGGCATTTTGCATTATATCCTGATCAATCTTTCCACTGTGGAAACCTTCTTGCTGTCAAGCGTTTACTCACAAGTAAAACAAATTTTCTTGCATAAAAGATATATTAAATACAATGTATATGACAATTTTCGAAATCCAATCGGTTCACTGGGAAAATTTGTGACATAAAGTGTGTGAAATCAAATATCAACATGTCAACATTAGTACAACGCCGTAAGGGGAATCCTTTTAGGAGTCAGTTTCGATGCGATCTTTACCGAAGTATGCTTTCGAAACAAACATGCTTCAATTAGGACTTTTTCAGGTTGTAACTTGGTCAGGTCCACGGTTTACAAGGAAAGGATAAAGGCTCAAAATTAATTTTAACCCACCCATTCTCCGTGATGTTCTCCAATCCTATATTGAGCTAATTCGACACTAGCGCTCACCTTTCAAAGGTTAAGGATAGGAGTGATGGTTCGGGAAACCACACGTTTTCGGAGTGACAGTCACTCACTTTTCGTCTTTGGTGCCTGAATCACACGACTCGTTTTTCATCATCCTTTCTTTTTTTATTTCCCTAACTTTTGCCTGGACTAGCTCTTTTGAGCTTCTTTTGATTTCAACATCCAGCGGGATGCCCTAATTTTTGCCTAAGTCGCTTGTTTTCAAGATTCGACTTAGCAGGCTTTGTTCTTTTTTTTCTTTCAATAATTTTTCTTTTTGAACAAATCGTGTGACACCGGCTTGTCTGACTCTTTGGGAATAACGGGACTGTTTCACTCCTTATCGGCAAGGTTTAACCACTGTGGTTCTTTAGGCACAACATGATTGATCCTCGAACGGGAACACTCCTATTGCAATTTGGATGTTATGTCCAATTAGCTGACACCTACCCCGCCCCAGGTTAAAATTTAAGGTTTTTCGTTTTCAGAAAGAAACTCCTACTACTAGGCTCAAAGGGGTTGACAAGGGATTATCATCCTTATATCTCCGGTGTTTGGGAATTTGAAACAATGCTTGTACATCATCAGCAAGTTTTATTTCAAAAGCATACTTTCGGAAGCTTACGCGTCTTTAAACTTCGTCATCCTCCCCAGATTCCGCTTAAACAATCGTATAACATCTGTAAAAAGCAATTAGTGAACAAGAATGGATTAAATCAAAACATGCATAATCATTTCATTAATATCAATCAACGGAAACAACAAGTTTTACAGATGATTTTGCACTTTAAATAGGAAAGGGAATTACAAACATAAAGAAATAACAGGATAAAATGAGAATTGCCAGCTTTTGGGAACTGGGCTTTCACACTGATTGACCGCTGAACCAGCCATCTTCAAAGTTTCTTATTGAGACCATTCTAACGCTCTTTTGAACCTTTGTCGTCATTGAATTCTTTCATGATGCGAACTGTTGAACCCACATGGCAGAACTTGTTGATCCGGATACCCCAAGGTGTGACCGAGAACATATCAGAGTCCAGCAGATTCTGAATTTGGCTTTTAAGCACCTTGTAGTTGTCGGTTGAATGCCCCTGCGCCCCAACATGATACTCACAGCGAGCGTTGACATTAAAACCTGGCGGATATGGATGAATCACTGCATCAATCCTCTTTGGCACTATCAATCCCCCTTTGATCAAATATGGCAGCATCTGACTGTATGACATGGGCAACCGAGCGAACTGCCTTTCTGGCTTCTTTGGTCTTTGCCTGACGCACAAACTCGAGCTATAACTATAAGGTTGCTGATTCTGGAGAGAAACTGATGTCTGTTGCAAAGACTGGATGGGTCGTTGACCCTGAATAGTTGAAACACTCGGAGGTTGAGTCTGAATTATCAGGGACTCCTTTTGTTCAGTTGCTTTCATCCTTAAGCTTGATCCAGGAACAGGAAGCGACTGTGGGCAAGGGGATTCTGACACTAAATATTGTAGAATATACTCTTGACCTACTGCAGCTTTAGGCATGGGAACATAAGTATCCATCTCTTTTTCACGACAGGGAGCAAATTTTCCTGATACCTTCATGCCGCTCGACGTGAATTCAATCGTCTTCGAATCAATTAGGTCCTGAACCTTATGCTTAAAAGCTTTACAGTTTGAAATGTCGTGCCCATCTCCCCAGAGTGGAAATCACAATAAGCATTGACATCGAAGCCCGGTGATAGTTGGCCAGTAAGTGGATCCAAAGTCCGAGGCTTCACCAACTGAAGTTGGAGCAAGAGTTGCACCAACTGAGCATAATCCATAGGGATCTGATCGAAGATTCTATCTTGAGATTTTGTCCTTTGACCATATCTTCTAATCCTAGGATTCTCCTGAGAAACGGAATGCAGCTGATGACCCGGGAATTTTGGAACCTCTGGTTGTGCAGCAGATTTCTGACACACATCGTGCTCTGGTATAGGTTCCACAGACAGAAGTGGAACAAGCATTTTTGCTGCAGCTTCGGGCATTTGATCACCTTCCTTTCTGAGCACACTCCTTATCACTTCCATGATTAAACCTACTTGAGTTTTCAACTGTTGGTTTTCCTCTCTGAGCGCATTCTGATCCAAGCGCAACGCTTGCATGTCTGCAATGAACTGCCCCATCTGGCTCTTGACTTCTCTCAACTCTACTTGAACTTGCTCCATGACTTTGTGAGAATTCCTGTATCTGATTGTATAACCTGCAACAAACTAGTGGAGTATATGAAGTCAGATTAACAGCCCCGAGGTACCTGTTACATAAAAATAATATGCAAGATGCAAACAAGCATGCAACAGGGAAATCTCAGAATAGCACCAAGGCAAAAAGAACCCAAGATCCAAACAGGGATAAACATCACACATATATGCACCACACAAGAATAACTGAATACAAACAGAGTGACCTCGACCAACAAGCCTGGTGATGGTCAGCAAACAATAATAAATAGAAGCTAAACACGTAAGAAAGGAAAACAGATGCGGCAGTCGACATAAGAAACCTTCTAGAAACTCCCCTCATATTCAACTGAGCCTTCAGATTGAAACTCTTCAAAACACACACTCTCAGAGGATCCTTCCATAACAAGAACTGTTGTGCCCTCATGGCGGGATGAAGGGGAATCATTAATCTGAATAATACCCTGAGGCGTGATGGAAAGCCGATTAGAGTCTAACAGAGTCTGAACTTGGCTCCTAAGCACTTTACAATCGTCCGTGGAATGCCCCTGTGCCCCAACATGGTACTCACAGTGAGCGTTGACATCGAAGCCTGGAGGGTACGACAGGATCATTGGATTAGTCTCTTTTGGCACTATCAGCCCACCTTTGACCAAATCCGGCAACAACTGACATACGACACCGGTAGCTGAGTAAATCGCCTTTCGAGTTTCCTTGGTCTTCGTCGAGCATGCTTACGCGGATGATGATGGTATGACCGTTGGCTTCGAACACTTGAAACATCTGAAGACTGAACCTGAGATGCCGAAGATTCTGAGATAAGATCACTTCCTTTTTCCCATTCTTCCTGAGAACTCACAACTGGATCATTTTCCTCAATTGAGATGAAGGGAATGTCTCAAGTCTTCCCATTCTTGAGTCCACTCTCAACATGTTCACCCATTATCACCAAGTCAGGAAAGTTTGACATTCCACCGCTGATCAACTTGTCAAAGTAATGGCCCTTCAGAGTACCCAAGAAGATGTCAACCAATTCTCTATCCTGAAGCGGTGGTTGAACACGAGCAGCGAATTCTCTCCATCTCTGCACATATCTTCTGAAGGATTCATTCTCCTCCTGAGATAATTCTTGCAACTGCATGCGACTAGGAGCCATATTGAGATTGTAGTCGTACTGCTTCACAAAGGCATTGGCTAGATCTAACCATGATCGGATACAACCACTCTCCAACTGCGTATACCAACTTAACGATGCTCCACTCAAACTATCCTGGAAGCAGTGAATCATGAGTTGATCATTATGAACATGTGATGTCATTCTTCTGCAGAACATTACCAGATGTAGTTTCGGACACCTATCCCCTTTGAAATTCTCAAAATTCGGCATTTTAAACTTCGGCGGCACCACAAGACCGGGCACCAGACACATGCTCACAGTATTCAAATTAAGAGTATTCTGACTCATCAAGGCATTAAGCTTTTCCTCCAATAGCTGACATTTTCCCATGAATTCAACAGTCTGCGGGTCTTCAACATTAACCTTTGGAACAGTCCTTTGAGAGTCTGGCACAAAGAATGTGAAACTATGATAGTCTGTGTCATGGAGAGAAGAAGACTCTCTATCTCTGGCAATGGGATGCTCTTCAACAGGAATCGGCACCGGATGAGCTTGAGCAACATTGTTCACTGGGGTCTTCTGAATACCGACCTCTCCTCTAGTCATAGCTGACATGGCTTCCACGAGTTGACTCAACTGATTCTTCATCAATTCAAACTCTGTCCTCGTAACAACCAAGTTCTGCTCTCCTGAGTTCATGATCCCTCCAGAAGCTAACTCAAATCCAATACGAATGTCGGGAAAACCACTGACGAAGCAGACAAAAGATGGGTAAGCTCCCTGTTCCGGCTGAGGATGGATATGCAAAAATAAAATGCAAATGCAAACAATGCTAAATGCAAAATGCTAATGCACAAGGGATCAAGACTGTTGTGCTGTAGAATGAGGAAGATCAGAGCTCTGCTTCAGCAAGAACATAGCACTGCTCTGATGGAAACCAACTGATACCAATAATCCAGATTCAAATTGTAGAGAAAACCGGGTAATCTGAAGGTAAAAGTTTCCTGCATAACCCCAGTCCCACTCACAGGTATGGACCTATTCACTGATAAGGTATGGCATTCTATGCGTTTGTCAGCGTCACATACTTTCAAGAAATGATGATACGTTCACTGTTTCTGGTTTGGCATCATTATCTCCTAAAGAGGCCTCACTTAGATGACTCACAAATGATCGGTTCCTAGAGTAGACAATTCTCAAATCCAAAGTCCCAACCGATCCTAACGATCTGAAGGAAAATCATCAAAGAAAATATCGTCTGAGTGTGAATTTCATGGGGAACTGTATCTGCTAAGAAAATAGGCCCCCCACTAGTCTCCACTCTAATACTAGGTTCATACTCAAGCCCGGGCCCGACTTATCACTCAATGGAACTTCCCACCCCCACAGTACAGTAGTAATGATATATGATGTGGAAAATAAATGCAGGAAAGTAAAAATGCGAAAGTAAATACAACACATATATACAACACCCAAAGATAAACACACAAGTGCTAGGATTAACTCGCATATGGAACCAGAGTCCCTAGCAGAGTCGCCAACTGTCGCAACTACGAAAAACCACCGGCAGAAAAACAGAAGAGTCGCCACTTTCGTATTTATCCCAAACAGAGGGAAAGAAAAAGATCGGAAAAACCTAAAGAAAAAGGGAAAGACAAGGTCATCGCAACCATGTCTGGATTTGGGAGTCGGTTACGCAAGGGGAAGGTATTAGCACCCCTCACGTCCGTCGTACTCGACGGGATCCATGCATTGTTGTCTATCTGAAAGGGTGTGTTGATACTATCTAGCTAAAGACTTAGGGACAAAAGAAAAATAAAAGAGAACTGACTCGGCAGAGCATCGCCGCTTTGTGCCTACGTACTCCCTCGTGCAATGGGAAAGTCAGAGAAAACGTAGTTCGCCTAACTACAGCTAAAGAAAGGGGGAAGGTTGCTCGCCAAGACGTCGCGTCTCGTGGCTACGTACGTTCGTCTAGTACGAAAGATCAGAGAAAATGTAGTTCGGGTTAAAAGGACCACAGGTTGGTTCAAAATTTTTTAGGCCCGAGTAGGGTTAACAGATAGTTCTAGCAGTTGGTGTATGCAGCTCGACCATTGGAGACTTAGGCGTTACCGTTTGCGGTAAAACTAAGAGTTAACGACACTCTTTTTGTGAAAATGATTTTCCTTGATTAAGAACACCAAAGGGTGAAAAAGGTTTGAAATGTTTTTGTGTTTTTTAGAGAAGAAGTGTTTTGAATTAGTGTTTATAATGTATGTTGTAACAAAGTCTACAACCTAGGATTGAATGCGTCGCATATCGTCCTAAGGACGTATACTAAAAAGTCTAGGTAATTGAGAGGTGGATCCTCAATCACCATTTCCCAAGTATAAGGCTCATGGCACAACATTCATTATCCTTATTAAGTATGTTAAACTTGTTTGAAGATGAGAAGAGAAGAAGGCACACTAATGGGAGACTAATTAATCCTAAAAGTTATCATGCAAAGTGGACTTAAAGTTGAGTTTGAAAAGGGAACTACCTAATGTTATCATGCATGGCTAGGTACCTAATGTTTATCATAACCTTAAGAGGTTAGAGAACTTATGGGGAGCATGGCAAAGGAAAGCAAAAGAAGAAGAAGAAGAAGAAGAAGAAGAATGCATATGCAAATGAAAGGATGCACATATAAGATGCACACATAGAATGATAGTGGGAGGAAAATAGTGTGGGGAAGTAGCCACCACAAGCTCATCTCAACCAAGCATGCATATGGAAATGCAAGAAAAGAGAAGAAGAAGGAGAGAAATGCATCAAAAGGAAGCAAACAAGTGACAAACACAAAGAAAGAGTCCTCATGGACTCATCACTTTAGATAAGCTTCAAATTCCTCCTAAGGAGGCACCAAGCTACCTTAAATGACACTCCAAGGTCATTGGACAGAAGGCAGATGAAGAGAAGAGAGCTCAAAAGCAATATCAAAGCAAAACAAGAAGAAATGAAAGTAAGAGCACAAAGGAAGCAAGCAAGTGTCATTTAGGAGTTCATGTTGAAAGTACAAAAAGAAAAGCATCAACCAACAAGCTATGAACATAATTTTGACCTAAAAATGAACATACAGCAAGCTCAACATGTCTAAAATGTGAAACAAGAAGAGTTGAGAGCTTATAGGATCCACAAAGATCATTTCCAATCCAAACTAGGTCAAGCACTTGTGTGAGCTGCCCTATGAGATGACCTAACTTGCAAGTCACTTCAAAAATAGGAAAATGGCTCAAAAAAATATCAAATAAAATACACAAAGAAGGTAAACAAGTTGGCAACCAGGGGCCAAGAAATCAAGACAAATATCCCCTCAAAGCACCATAAAAAGAAACACTTCATTTAGATGTACCACTTTGAAATGGGAGAAACAAATGCAAAAAGAAAAGTCACAAAAGTCAACCCAAAAGTCAACAACCAGGGGCAAAATGGTGCTCTAAAATTGATCAACTCATCATTGCGATGATGATCAATTTTCAATCATTGGATCAAAAAGGAATGAGAGAAATAAATGCAAAAGCAAACCATGTTACAGTTTAATTCAATTAAAAAAACTCCAATATTCAATTCATTTTTTAATTGAAAATAAAACTGAAAAATAAAATGAAAATATCCAAAAAAAAAAAGTAGACATCTCAAAGTTGATAAAAATTATTTTTGGTGAATTTTTAACATATTGGAGTTATTTTTAATGGTTTAAATTCTAAACAGAAAATAAAATAAAAAACAAAAGAAATAAAATGAAAAATGAAAAACAGACGTGGCAAATAGCAATAAATTGCAGTTCAAACAAGAACTGGGCCCAATTTGGGGGTGCAAGCAGCAATGCGCCCAAGGCCCATTGTTGCACCCCAAAATTTGCCCAACCTTTTCTTAACTTGGTTTATGTTTCATTTCATTTCTTTCTAGAATTTACATTGCATATCATTTTTCATAGAATAGGGGATCAAGAGCGTGTGCACATCAAGAAGAGTCTACTCAGAAGGTTGAGACTAAGCAAGGGATTCTATTCAACTTTGGATAGTAATCAAGTTATCAGGAAGTGGACAGTGGTCTTATGAAAGAACAGATGGATGTGTGTGGGTCAGCTCCTAACTGGGAGGTCAACTGAAGAGCATCAGGAGATTGTGAGTGCATGATTATGGGTATGAGATGTTGAGAGAGTTCATGTTTGAGATTAGAGTATGCCTAAGAGGGGGGGGGGGGGTGAATTAGGCTTATGGAAACTTTTTCGGATTTTTGGTATTCTTTAATTTTTCTTTGGTTATGTCCTTGGTGATGAATGCAGTAGAAAACATAAAGAAGGTGGACACCAAGATTTATAGTGGTTCTCCTAACAATCCGAGAGTACTCCACTCCCCTTTCAACAAGAAAGAGAGTTTTCACTATTGTTTAATAAAGTACAACCTATCACACCATCAACCGGTGAGGCCTACTATCAAACAATAAAAATCAACAAGTGTACAAGAACAATCCTCTTGTAAACAATTACCCTTGTGTCCAACAATCCTGGATCACAAGTCAAAATACAAGTAATCTGAATACTTTGATTTGAGAGTAATAATGGTAATATCAATGCTAAGATTGATCTTCTCCTTCTGATCAAAATTCACTCTTTTAATTTCAACACAAATGTTCAATGCTATGCATATGAAAAGATATGATCAATATGAACACTTTTGAAAAGATTTGAAAAGTATTTGAAAGTGGTGAATTTGATTCAAAGAATATTTTGAAATTGATTATTGGAGATGTTTTTCCAATTTGAAAAACTCAGAATTTATATGTGTAAAGACACCTTTTCCAAAAGGTATATTTGAGTATAAGTCAAAATATGAACTGGTATAATATTCAAACCATTTTTTGAACTTGAAACAAAGCCATTTTTCAAAACACGTTCAGTGTTAATCGGTTAACCTATATGGTTAATCGGTTAACACTGGAACGTTATACCAGAATATTTAAAATTAGAAATTGTTAACCGGTTAACCTATATGGTTAATTGATTAACACAACTATTTTTCAGAAAAATACTTATAAAAACAATGTTATACCTATTCTAATAGTTTAAAAAATATGCTTATGCAATGTGATCAAATGATAAAAATGTTGAACACTTGTATATCAATTAAATTAATGGATTTTGATATACCATAGCTTGTGTCCAAAACTTGAAAGTTGATCAGTCAAATGTTCATGAAGCTTCGAATGTTGATCACTTCCATTCCACTTAATCTTGGTCTTTTGAAAGCGTTTGCCTTTTTGCACAGATGAACTATTCTTGATCTTGATGTTGACGTCATCAAAAATTTGAGATGAAGCTTGCTTCTACAATCTCCCCCTTTTTTATGATGACAACCAAAATGGTCTTGTGCAATTTTTTGACGATGATTGGCAATGATCTTGTTTTCTCCCCCTATGTCCCTGAACTCCCCCTATCGAATACATAGGCAAAAATTCTTCACAACAAGACATAAGAAAGCCAAAGCTCTTCTCCCCCTTTGTCATAAGCAAAAAGGAAGGAGCTTTCAAAAAAAAGAAAACTAGACAGACCAATAATGCAAGCAATCACAAGAATATGGAAGCAAAGCATAATGAAAGTAAACGGCAGCAACGCTGCAAATATTGTACAAGTTACAATGCAAAACTAAAAACAGAGTTCAATCATAAATGGAAGCATAAAACATCAAAAACTAGAAAGCAATGCAATAAAAGACATCAACAGCAGCATATTCTTCTAAATGTCCTCATCAGCCATATCCTTCTCCTCTTCTTCCTCTTATCCTTCATTTTCTTCATCAGATACAACAAAGTTGTCAGTGTTGGTGCGGTGAGAGGTAAGTACAAGGTTTCAGAGAGAAGCAATGGCCCGTGAGGTTTCTCTATGCTGAGTCATTATAGTTTGGTAAAGGAATTCATTTGTAATGCCTCCTTCAGGTACGGGATAAGCTTGGTTAGCAGTGGCTCCTTCATCTGAATACTTATAAGTACCGTCAGTATCCTTAAAAATTCTAGTGTTCTTGACAATTGTAATTTCATTAATCTCATTGGTGGTTGATTTCATCTTGGTGGTTGGTTCACGGTTAATATCCAAAGTTGTCAGCTCCAAAATTCTTAACACCAGCCTTGCATACGGAAGACGGGTTGAAAGAGATAGTTGTTGTTGAAGGTGATACATGATGGTCAGAATCTAATTGACACGAATCTTGTTCTTGATGGCAAAAAGAAGTTGCATTTCCAGATCATTAATTTGGGCATGATTTGAATCATTGGGAATCAACACATAACAGATTATGTAATGAAGCATCCGATCATAAACGGTAAGATTCTTTGCGTAGCACAACAGACGAGCAGTGCGTTGGTTGGCGATAATCACCTCCTTTGGAAATCTGTAGATCTGATAGTAGAACTCCATCTTGTCGTAGTTGGACCACGGCCCTTCCACGTGGTTAACTCCCTTTCTCAGAAAGTACCCAGATGATGGTATGTTCAGCATTGCAGCAACATTAGACAGATTTTCTTCCACAACACAGTCTCTAACAATTATTTTCATAATATGCTCATCATTTGCATCTATAAACACAGACATCTTATGCAAAAAGGATTTGACAAGATCCGGATAGCAGTTTCCAGAATCCGACACAAGTTTATCGATCCTCTGATATTTGAGCAAAGCAGGAAAATCAAAATATGATGCTGGGAAAGCCTTAAGATTGTGGGTATGGTTATGAGGAGTTATCCAACTATAGAGAGTGGGAGAGAGATAGAGGGTTTTTAAAACTTAGGGTTTGAAGAGGGAAGTTCTAAAAAAAAACTCTTTAAGAGGGAATAGGATTTTGGATATGGATTTTGGACACTTAGGAGAATATGGACCACATAAAAAATGCATCTATCCCATATAATATTTCAAAAATTAATTAATTTTCGTTTCTGATTTTTTGAAAATTTAACAGTGTTAATCGGTTAACCATATAGGTTAATCGGTTAACACATTAAAAAATTGAGTCAGAATTGAAAATTTAACAGTGTTAATCGGTTAACCCATATGGTTAATCGATTAACACACGTGAATTTTTGAAAAATGCTTAAAACAGAATGCATACACATGAAAATATAACACAAACAATGCATACACATATTAGAAAAAGGTCAGATGTCACCTTCATTAAGAATCCCAAGTTCTCGCCGAATTTTGTAGAATGGTTCTTTCGCCAAAGGTTTGGTGAAGATGTCGGCGAGTTGATTGTGCGTGTCAACGAAAGTAACATCTACATCTCCATTCAATACGTGATCTCGAAGGAAGTGATGCCAGATATCTATATGTTTTGTTCTTAAATGCATGACCGGGTTCTTTGTAATGTTGATGGCACTTGTATTATCACATCGAAGAGGAATGCAGCCGAGATCTATACCGTAATCGAGGAGTTATTGCTTGAGCCACATAATTTCTGCACAGCAACTTCCTGCTGCAATATATTCCGCTTCGGCTGTACTGAGTGCCACACACGCTTGCTTCTTGCAGGCCCATGACACTAATGCATTCCCGAGAATGTGACATGTACCGCTTGTGCTTTTTCTATCGGTCTTACATCCTGCATAGTCAGCGTCAAAGTAACCAACTAAAGAACAAATACTACCTTTAGGATACCATAATCCGACGTTCATTGTCCCTTTGAGATACTTTATGATTCTCTTTACGGCTGTGAGATGCGATTCCTTCGGACTTGCTTGAAAGCGTGCACACAAATAAACACTAAACATAATGTCAGGACGGCTTGCCATTAAATATAGTAATGAACCGATCATACCTCGATATTTTGTTATATCAACTGGAGTACCGGATTCATCTTGATCAACATACATTCCGGATCCCATATGAGTGGACATCACCTTGCAACTATCCATATCGAATTTCTTCAACAATTCCTTGCAATACTTGGATTGGTTGAGGAAGATGCCATCCTTTGTTTGCTTGATTTGTAGTCCAAGAAAATAATTCAATTTTCCCATCATGGACATCTCGAATTCTCATTGCATCATAAGTGAAAATTCATCGCAAAGCTCTTTGTTTGTTGATCCGAAGATGATGTCGTCGACATAGACTTGAACCAATAAAGTGTTTTCTTTGATCTTCTTTATGAACAATGTCTTTGTTTGTTAAGGCGGTCATACCATGCTCTTGGTGCTTGTTTTAGTCTGTAGAGTGCCTTTTTTCAGTTTGTAAACATGTGAGGGATTCTTGAAGTCTTCAAAACCCGGAGGTTGTTTGACGTAGACTTCCTCATTGATGTAGCCATTCAGGAAAGCGCTTTTGACATCCATCTGGAACAACCGAAAATTCATAGAACAAGCGTAAGCAAGTAGTAATCTAATTGCTTCTAACCTTGCTACCGGAGCGAACGTTTCAACAAAATCAATTCCTTCCTCCTGGTTGTAGCCTTGCGCGACCAATCTTGCTTTGTTACGAACTATGATCCCATTCTCGTCAAGTTTGTTCTTGAACACCCATCTTGTTCCTATGATGTGCTTATGGTCTGGTCTTAGTACAAGACTTCCAAAATTGATTTCTTTCGAATTGATTGAGTTCTTCTTGCATTGCTATAATCCATTGGTCGTCGCCTAAGGCTTCATTAATCTTGGTTGGTTCAATTTGAGACACAAAATCCATGTTGAGACAAGCATCCTTTAGATTAAGTCGAGTTGCAACGCCTTGGCTAATATCACCAATAACTTTATCTATCGGGTGATCTCTATGCGTTCTCCATTCCTTCGGAAGATCTTGATGTTCTTCAATGATTTGAGTGACATCTTCTTGTGGTGTTTCTTGATTCTTTTAAATCTCTTCTTGTTGCTATGAAGAACCTATTATATCATCATCATCATCCATAATAATATTATCCTCTTTCGAGGGGTTAGTCTCATCAAACGAAACATGAATGGATTCTTCAATAGTAAGTGTTCTCTTATTAAAAATTCTAAATGCTTTACTATAAAGAGAGTAACCAAGAAATATACCTTCGTCGGATTTCTCATCAAACTTACCGAGATTATCTTTGTTGTTGTTGAGAACAAAGCATTTGCATCCGAATATTTGGAAAAATGCTATATTTGGTTTTCTACCCTTGAACAACTCATACGGAGTCTTTTTGAGAAGTGGTCGAATATTGACACGGTTGCTTACGAAGCATGATGTACTAACTGCATCTGCCCAAAAATATTTAGGAAGATTTGCGTCGCTAAGCATTGTCCTTGCAAGCTCCACCAGTGATCTATTCTTCCGTTCTACGACACCGTTTTGTTGAGGCGTCCTTGGTGCTGAAAAATTATGAGAAATTCCATGCTCTTCACAAAAATCTTCAAAGTCTGAATTTTGGAATTCTCCACCGTGATCGCTTCTTATGGAGGCTATTGTGAGCGATTTCTCATTCTGAATTTGCTTTGCATATTTCTTGAATGCTCCGAAGCTTTTTGTTCTTGATGGACCAAAAAGATCCATATGCAACAATTGAAGTGGCCTTGATGTAGAAACCACTTGCTTGGATTTGAAAGCTGTCTTGGTCTGTTTTCCCTTTTGACATGCATCGCATAATTTATCTTTGATGAACTTTATCTTTGAGAGTCCAACAACTAGATCATGCTTTATCAATTTGTTTAGATGCTCCATGTGAATGTGAGCAAATCTTTTATGCCAAAGCCATGCCTCGTTGTTGTTCTCCATAAGACACTTTACCTTCAAGGAAGAGTCATCAAAAGAAATCATAAAAATGTTATTATATCTTTTACCTTTTAGCAAAATGTCATGAGTGACTTCATGTTCTATCAAGCATTCCTCCTCTGTGAAGTTGATTCGGAACCCTTTGTCACACAATTGACTTATGCTAAGTAGGTTGTGTTTAAGGCCTTCCACATAAAGAACGTCTTCGATGATTGTACAAGGAGGTGCACCAATGTTTCCAACTCCAAGAATTTTTCCTTTATTATCATCATCGTAAGTGACGTATCCTTTGGCCTTTAATGATAGACTTGAAAATTTGTTTATATCTCCCATCATATGCTTCGAGCAACCGCTATCAAGATACCATTGATTAGACGTCGTCTTGAAGCATACCTACAACACAAAATTAAGTAGTGTTAGGTACCCAAATTGCTTTGGGTCCTTGATAGTTAGTACCTTTTTCAACCCACACATAATACCCTTTAGCAACACCAATGTTACGCACATAGCAAGCATTAGGTGTGTGGCCTTTAATTCCACAATAAAAACAAGTAGGTTGAAAATGACTTATATATCTAGGAACATAATTCTTTTTCTTTGCAATGCTTTTCTTGTTATGATTTTGATGCTGAACCTTAGAAGTGTTGGCCTTTTCTTTAACAATTTGTTCACTTGCTCTTACGAAAACGGTCTCATTGGTGCTTGGTTTTGAAATTTTAGAATATCCTAATCCACTTTTATCATTAGGATATCTTTGATGTTTCAGAATTTCTTCCAAGCCAATTTGACCTTTTTCGTATCTTTCTAAAACTCTTTTAAGTTGAATAATTTGGAAAGACAAAGACTCACAATTCTTACATACAAGACTTTGTTTTTCATCTATCAGTTTCTGTTTTTCATCTTCAATATTTTTCATAAAAACAGAATTTTGTTCTTCTAAAGATGAAATTCTTTTTTTTTTGTGATGAGATGCTTTTATACAAAGTCTTGCACTCTTTTAGAAGTTCATCTATAACTTCTTGTGCATCATTATCATAAATAGAAAAATTACTACTAACCTCATTTTCTTCATCGGAGTGGTGAGAGGCCATTAAAGCCATATTTGCACATTCATTGTTTTCCGATTCCGATGATGAACTTACTTCGTTATCGTCCCATGCGACATAAGCCTTCCTAGTTTTGAAATCCTTCTTGCCTTTGAATTTTCCTTTATTTGCGAGTTTCGGGCAATCTGGCTTTATGTGACCTTGTTTCCCACATTCGTAACATGTAATTTCTTGGTTTGATGTGGGTGCCTCCTTTTTCCTGAAATGTCTATTCTTTTTAGAAAAAGAGGAACTTTTATTATTATTAAAGAACTTACCAAGCTTCTTTACTAGAAGCATAAAATTTTCATCTTCGGAAGATTCGTCATTCTTGTCATCCTTTGTGTCAATCTTCAAGGCAATTCCTTTGGACTTCTTGCCTTGACTCTCATGTTTCTCAAGCCTTCCAAGTTCCAGTTCATGCTCTTGAAGTTTGCCAAATAAGGAAGCGGATGTCATCGTTGAAAGACTCTTCTTTTCCGAAATAGCAGTCACCTTCGGTTGCCATTCTCTTGTTAAGGATCTTAGGACTTTCAAGTTGAGATCATCATTGGTGAAGGTCTTCCCGAGAGCAATCAGATGATTAGTTAGATGAACGAATCTCTTTTGTAAGGCAACAATGGATTCACCAGGCTGCATACGGAACATTTTTCATATTCTTGACTTAAAGTATTAAGTCTTAATCCTTTTACTTCGGCTGTCCCTTCATGCGTTTCTACCAAGGTGTCCTAAATTTCCTTTGCTGATTTACACTGTGATATACTGAAGAATTCGTCCATACTGAGAGAGCTTTGAAGTATGTTGATTGCTTTCTTCTCATTCAAAATTCTCTTCTTGTCATCTTCATCATATGAGGATTTTATCTTTGGAGTGCCTACGTTATTTATGACACTCATAGGAACATGCGGACCAGTTTCTATGGTTTCCCATATACCGTCTCCTTGAGCCTCGAGATGTGCCTTCATACGGATTTTCCAAAAATCGAAATACTCTCCAGAAAAGAGTGGTGGCTTGTTACTACTTCCACCATCTTTGAAAACCGGGTTGGTACTTGCGGAAGCCATACTGAATCGTTAGGAACAGGTTACCTAAACCTGCTCTGATGCCAATTGTAAGATCAGAGTATGCCTAAGAGGGGGGGGGGGGGTGAATTAGGCTTATGGAAACATTTTCGGATTTTTGGTATTCTTTAATTTTTCTTTGGTTATGTTCTTGGTGATGAATGCAGTAGAAAACATAAAGAAGGTGGACACCAAGATTTATAGTGGTTCCCTTTACAATTCGAGAGTACTTCACTCCCCTTTCAACAAGAAAGAGAGTTTTCACTATTGTTTAATAAAGTACAACCTATCACACCATCAACCGGTGAGGCCTACTATCAAACAATAAAAATCAACAAGTGTACAAGAACAATCCTCTTGTAAACATTTACCCTTGTGTCCAACAATCCTGGATCACAAGTCAAAATACAAGTAATCTGAATACTTTGATTTGAGAGTAATAATGGTAATATCAATGCTAAGATTGATCTTATCCTTCTAATCAAAATTCACTCTTTTAATTTCAACACAAGTGTTCAATGCTATGCATATGAAAAGATATGATCAATATGAACACTTTTGAAAAGTATTTGAAAGTGGTGAATTTGATTCAAAGAATATTTTGAAATTGATTATTGGAGGTGTTTTTCCAATTTGAAAAACTCAGAATTTATATGTGTAAAGACACCTTTTCCAAAAGGTATATTTGAGTATAAGTCAAAATATGAACTGGTATAATATTCAAACCATTTTTTGAACTTGAAACAAAGCCATTTTTCAAAACACGTTCAGTGTTAATCGGTTAACCTATATGGTTAATCGGTTAACACTGGAACGTTATACCAGAATATTTAAAATTTGAAATGGTTAACCGGTTAACCTATATGGTTAACCGGTTAACCTATATGGTTAATCGGTTAACACTGCTATTTTTCAGAAAAATACTTATAAAAACAATGTTATACCAATTCTAATAGTTTAAAAAATATGCTTATGCAATATGATCAAATGATAAAAATGTTGAACACTTGTATATCAATTAAATTAATGGATTTTGATATACCATAGCTTGTGTCCAAAACTTGAAAGTTGATCAGTCAAATGTTCATGAAGCTTCGAATGTTGATCACTTCCATTCCACTTGATCTTGGTCTTTTGAAAGTGTTTGCCTTTTTGCACAGATGAACTATTCTTGATCTTGATGTTGACGTCATCAAAACTTTGAGATGAAGCTTGATTCTACATCATGGAGTGCCTTGAGAGCCATTTGGAGCTCATCCAAGTGTTTGTGCCAAGTGTGGAAGGTTACAGTTGAAGGTGTTGCAACTATGGTTTTCATCTGGCTAATCCTCAATCAATTATGCAATTGAAGGGGATTAAAACTCAATTCAAGGTCTCTATGGTGATGGGATGTTGTGTTAAGACATATGAGACGTCATTTCAAGATCAATTCATCAAGGATCAAGTGTGTGAGAAGTTACTAAATTAGGGTTCTCGGGGTAAAATTCCCTATTTAGTGCCTGACTTCAAGACCACCTATCTCTGGATACAAGTTTCATCTCAACTTTTGATCAACATGGAACTTGTAGAGCATGTTCTTAGCTTTAATTTGAGTACTATAAGTCCTTGATTGGATTTATAGAACTTAAGTTATGATCCAGACAAGTTACAGGTCGTTAGAAGGATGTGATTTTGGTCAACAAAAGTCAACCAAATTCCAAGCCATATTTGACCTAGAAGGATGTTTCTCCTCAACTTTTTGCCGACATGAAAGTTGTAGGTCTTGATCTTAGCTTTCCAAATTGTAGTAGAAATCTTTCATCTGATTTGTAGAGCTCAAGTTATGACGTTTACAAGTCAGGGGTATTTTGGTAAAGTAAGATTACAGGTCATAAAGTTATAGGTCCATTTCACCAACTTGCACACTTCAAATGGAAATCTTTTCAACATGAAACTTGCTCCAAATAGGTCCATCTAAATTACCAAATCATCTCTTATCATGGTGGGAACTTGGATTGAAGAATTGGGATTTGAATTTCTCATAAAGAAGGCCTAAAATGAGAATTTGAGATTTAATTGATTTTAAACTTTCTTAAGGCAAGTTTGTACTTTTTTTTAGTGCAAATCATGTTTTAAGAACATTGGCATTTTTACAATTTTGGTTCGAGGTGTTTAAGTGAGCCATTTCCAAGCTTTCTTCATGATAAAGCTAAACATTTAAAATAAACCATTGGATTGGAAACAAGGGATGAATCTTGACCATTCATACTCCATACACTCCCAGCAATTGAGATGGAGCATTTTGGAGGCAAATTCATGCCATTTTCGTGCACTTCCATGAGTGAAAAGTGAGGAAAATGTGAAAATTCATTTGGACTTTATGGACTGAGATTGGGCCTCATTTTGATCAAGGTCCATCATATATAACATTTCCAACCTTCACAAAGCTTCAGAATTGGTTTTGGGTAAGAATTAGAGCAAGAACAAAGTGAAAAAAGTGAGCAAAATTCAATTTTCGAATTCTCAGATTTACTCCATTTCAAGGCAAATTGAAGGTTGCAAAAGCTTTATTATGGATCATTGAACGTGTTTGGATCGTTTTCTTCAAGCTTTAGCACCTGTTGAAGGCTCAGTGGAAGTTCTCCACTAGGTAACATGAATTCAACCTTACACTCTCAATATGCCATGATTCTTCGCCATTTTTGTTGCATTGTGATCCATGAACCATGTAGATCATTTCTGGATGTTAATCGTTGATGTTCATGAAGTTTGAAAAATGGAGGTACGAACTTTGTTGATTTTGTATGAACTGTTTTTGCATGTTTTTGCTTCAATTTTCGTGGATCTATAACCTACATAACATGAGGATGATGTTAGAGTAAAATTAATTGAGTTTTGATGAACTTTCGTTTTTGTGCACCGAGCTTGTTGTTTGATTTTCTCTTTATTGGCGAGGTTTCAATGCAAACTAAGGCTGGATTCTTGTTCCCCTCGGCAAGTAGATGAATTTTCATCTAAAGAAATTGAAAAATGGTGAAAAAAAACGAAGGAGCTATGGTTGGTGTAGGAAACTGCGGTGGCCGGAAATAGGAGGAAGATGACCGGAAAAAAATTCTGGCGCCGGCGAAGTTGAGTGGAGAAGATGGCCGATAGTCGTCCGATTGGGGGGGGGGGGGGTCTAGCTCGCGGATGGCTGTGATCTTTCCTTACCATGTTCTATTTTGTTGTGTTTGCATATAATATAATAACTCAAATTCATTTAATGACATGGCATGCTGAATTTTAGAGAATTTCGTTGGGCCTTATTCCATCCTCACTATGCACACCCCTTTTGAGGCCCAATCCACACTTTTGCCTTGATTTGTTTGCTATTCATACCACATGTTTGTTATTTAAATATCATTTTCGTTTTAAAATTCTGCATTGTGTGTTGTTTCATTTTAATTCAAATAAAATAGTTCCAATATCCTAAAAATTCCCCAAAAATATTTTTCGGGAACCTTGAGATGTATAGTATTTTCTGGATATTTTTATTTTATTTTTTGATTTTATTTTCTATTTTAAAATGAATTAAATATTGGGACTGTTTTAGTTGATTTAAAGGTTCTTTAATTTGTTTCTCTCATTTATTTTTGGTTCAATGAGTGAAAATCAATCCTCATGTTCATCATGAGTTGAGGGATTTTTTAGGACCATTTTCCCCTGGTTGTTGACTTTTGGGTTGACTTTTGTGGCTTTTTTTTTTGCTCTTGTTTCTCCCATTACAAGTGGTACCTCCAAATGATTTTTTCTTTTGAGGGTGCTTTGAGGGGATATTTGGCTTATGTTTTTGGCCTCTGTTTTCCAATATGTTTAGCTTCCTTGTGGATTTTATTTGTTAATTTTTGAATCTTTTTCCTATTTTTGAGATGACTTGCAAGTTAAGTCACCTCTAAGGGAGGTTCACACAAGTACATGACCTAGTTTGAATTGGAAATGACTTCTATAGATCCAATAAGCTATCAACTCTTCTTGTTTCACATTCTAGACATGTTGAGCTTGCCGTAGATTCATTTTTTGGTCAAAATTATGTTCATTGCTTGTTGGTTTATGTGTTTATTTTCATGCTTTTCAATGTTGTTTGTTTGCCTTCTTTGGTGCATTAGTGTGGTTTGCTCTTGTTGCATTTCTTCTCATTTTCTCTTGCATTTATTCATACTATGGCTTGAGGTTGAGATGAGCTTGTGGAGGCTCCAGACCCACACAAATTCCTCCCTCACTTGCATTGCATCCTTGCCTCCCATGTTTGCATTCTTATGCATGTTTCTTTCTTCTTCCTTTCCCTGTTTCTTCCCTTAGGATTTCCATTCTATCTTGTTTAAGTTGGAGTGTGATAGACATTAGGGTTCTAACCATGCATTATAACATTAGGTAGTTCCCTTTCAAACTCAACTTTAGGTGTACTTTGCATGACAACTTTTAGGGTTTGGACTAGTCCCCCTTAGTTTGTCCCCTTTCTCTTCTCATCTTCAAACAACTTCAATTCACTTAATAAATATAATAAGTGTTGTGCCATGAGCCTTGTTCTTGGGAAATGGTGATTGAGTGGTTACCTCTCAATGGCCTAGAGTGTTTAGTATACGTCCTTAGGACGATATGCGACGCATTCGATCCTAGGTTTTAGACTTTGTTACAACGTACATTATGAACACTCTAATTCAAAACACTTCTTCCATAAAAGACTTCAAAAGCATAGATCAAATTTATTCTTGTCCCTTGGGACCTTTAATCCTTGGAAATCATTTTCATAAGGAGAGTTTTGTTAACTCTCGGTTCTACCACAAACGGTAACGCCTAAGTCTCCGACGAGCGAGCTGCATACACCAACTGCTAGAACTGTTTGTTAACCCTACTCGGGTAAAACTTTTGAACCAACCTGTGGTCTTGTTCACCTGACCTACGTTTGCTCTGATCTTTCATACCAAATGAAAGTACGTAGGCACGAGATGCGATATCTCGGCGAGCAACCTTCCCCACCTTTCACCCGTAGTTAGGCGAACTACGTTGACTCTGATTTCTCGTTCCAGACGGGAATACGTAGGCATAGAACTGTTGTGTTCTGCCGAGTCACTTTTCTTTTCTTTTATCCTTAAGCCTTTAGCTAGATAGATTAATACCCTTTTAGATAGACAACAATGTGTGGATCTCGTCGAGTACGACGGACGTGAGGGGTGCTAATACCTTCCCCTTGTGTAACCGACTTCCGAGCCCAGACATGGTTGCAATGACCTTGTCTTTCCTTTTCCTTTAGGTTTTTGTGATCGTTTCATTTCCCTCTCTTTGGTATAAATAACTAAAGTGGCGACTCTTCTATTTTCCCTCCGGTTGCTTTTCGCAGTTCCGACAACTGGCGACTCTGCTGGGGACTCTGGTTCCCTATGTGAGTCAATCCTAGCGCTTGTGTGTTCATCTTTGGGTGTTGTGTATATGTGCTTTATTTACTTTCCCGCATTTATTTTCCGCATCATATATCATTACTGCTGTGCTGTGGGAATGGGGGAGTTCTGATGAGTGATAAGCCGGACCTGGGCTTGAGTACATACCTAGCATTAGTAGTGGAGACTCGTGGGTGGCCTGTTTGCTTAGCAGACACAGTTCCCCATGAAATTCACACTCAGACGAGATTCTCTTTGATGATTTCCCAACTGTCCCTTAGGGCTCGGCGAGGGGTTGGATCTGAGGATTGTCGACTCTGGGAATCGATCATTTGTGAGTTAGTTAAGTGAGGCCTCTTAAGGAGATAATGATGCCAAACCAGAAATGGTGAATGTATCATCATTGCTTGAAAGTCTGTGACGCTGACAAACACATAGGATGTCATACCGTATCAGTGAATAGGTCCATACCTGTGAGTGGGACTAGGGTTATGCAGGAATCTTTACCTTTAGATTACCCGGTCTTCTCCGCAGTTTGAATCTGGATTATTGGTATCAGTTGGTTTCTATCGGTGCAGTGCTATGTTCTTGCTGAAGCAGAGCTCTGATCTTCCTCAGTCTACAACATAACGGTCTTGATCCCTTGTGCATTAGAATTTTGCATCTAGCATTGTTTGCATTTGCATTTCATTTTTTGCATATCTATCCTCAGCTGGAACAGGGAGCTTACCTGTCTTTTGTCTGCTTCGTCAGTTGATTTCCTGACATTCGTATTGGATTTGAGTTAGCTTCTAGAAGGATCATGAACTCAGGAGAGCAGAACTTGGTTGTGACGAGGGCATAATTTGAGTTGATGAAGAATCAGTTGAGTCAACTCGTGGAAGCCATGTCAACTATGACTAGAGGAGAGACTGGTACTCAAAAAACTCCAGTGAACAATGTTGCTCATGCTCATCCCGTGCCGATCCCTGTTGAAGATCATCCCATTGCTAGCAATGGAGATTCTTCCTCTCTCTATGACACAAAATATCATAGTTTCACTTTCTCTGTGCCAGATTCTCAAAGGACTGTTCCAAAGGTTAATGTTGAAGACCCGAAGACTGTTGAATTTATGGGAAAATGTCAGTTGTTAGAAGAAAAGCTTAATGCCTTGATGAGTCAGGATACTTCTGATTTGAATGCTGCGAGCATGTGTTTGGTTCCATGTCTTGTGATGCCTCCAAAGTTTAAAATGCCAAATTTTGAGAAGTTCAAAGGAGATAGTTGTCGAAGCAGCATTTGGTGATGTTCTGCAGGAAAATGACTTCACATGTTCACAATGACAAGCTTATGATTGACTGTTTCAAGACAGTCTGAGTAGAGCATCGTTGAGTTGGTATATGCAGTTGGAAAATGATTGTATCAAATCATGGTCAGATCTAGCCAGTGCCTTCGTGAAGCAATACGACTACAATCTCAATATAGCTCCTAGTCGCACGCAGTTACAGGAATTATCTCAGGCGGAGAATGAGTCCTTTAGAGGGTATGTGCAGAGATGGAGAGAGTTAGCTGCTCGTGTTCAACCACCGCTTAAGGATAGAGAGTTAGTGGACATCTTCTTGGGTACTCTGAAGGGCCATTACTTTGACAAGTTGATCAGTGGTGGAATGTCAAACTTTGCTGATTTGGTGATAATGGGTGAACGCGTTGAGAGTGTACTCAAGAATGGGAAGATTAGAGACATTCCATTCATCTTAGTTGAGGAGAATGAGTCAGTTATGAGTTCTCAAGAAGAATGGGAGAAAGGAAGTTATGTTATCCTGGAATCTTTGGTACCTCAGATTCAGTTTTCAGATACTTCGAGTGTTCAGAGTCAGCAATTGGGTCTGTATATCAGATATTTGTTCCCCGCCAGAGTCAACAATCATACCCTCGTCAGCACGCTCGACGAAGACCAAGGAAACCCGAAAGGCAGTTTACCCAGCTACCGGTGTCGTACGGTCAGTTGTTGCCGGAGTTGGTCAAAAGTGGGCTGATATTGTCGAAAGAGACTAATCCAATGATCTCGCCGTACCATCCAGGCTTCGATGTCAATGCTCGCTGTGAGTACCATTTTGGGGCGCGGGGGCATTCCACGGATGATTGTAAGGTGCTTAGGAGCCATGTTCAGACTCTGTTAGACTCTAACAAGTTTTCTGTCACGCCTCAGGGTATTATTCAGATTAATGATTCCAGCCATGGGGGCACAACAATTCTTGTTGTGGAAGGATCTACTGAGAGTGTGTGTTCTGAAGAGTTTCAAACTGAAGGCTCAGTTGAATATGAGGGGAGTTGCTAGAAGGTTTCTTGCGCCGACTGCCGCATCTGTTTTCTTTGCTTATGTGATTAGCTTCTGTTCATTATTGTTTGTTGACCATCGTTAGGCCTGTTGGTCGAGGTCACTCTGTTTGTATTCAGTTATTTCTGGATGGTGTGATATCTGTGTGTTGGTTATCCTTGATTGGATCTTGGGTTCCTTGTTGCCTTGGTGCTATTCTAAGATTTCCCTTTTGCATGCTTGTTTGCATCTTGCATTTGTTTTTTGTGTAACAGATACCTCGGAGCTGTTAATCTGACTTCATGTACTCACTAGTTTGTTTGCAGGTTATATAATCAGGTAGTCACAGGAATTCCCGCAGAGTCATGGAGCAAGTACAAGCAGAGCTGAGAGAAGTCAAGAGCCAGATGGGGCAGTTCATTGCGGACATGCAAGTGTTGCGCTTGGATCAGAATGCGCTCAGAGAGGAGAATCAGCAGCTGAAAATGCAAGTGGGTTTAATCATGGAAGTGATAAGGAATATGCTCAGAAAGGAAGATGATCAGATGCCTGAGGCTGTAGCAAAGATGCTTGTTCCACTGCTGTCTACAGAGCCTGCGCCAGAGAGTGATGTATGTCAGAAGTCTGCTGCACAACTAGAGGTTATGAAGTTCTCGTGTCATCAGATGCGTACCTTTCCTCAAGAGAATCCCAGGATTAGAAGATATGGTCAAAGGATAAAATCTCAAGATAGAATCTTCGATCAGATCCCCATGGATTATGCTCAGTTGGTGCAACTCTTGCTCCAACTTCAGTTGGTTAAGCCTCGAATTTGTATCCACTTACTGGCCAACCACCACCGGGCTTTGATATCAACGCTTATTGTGATTTCCACTATGGAGGACAAGGGCACGACATTGCAAACTGTAAAGCTTTTAAGCATAAGGTTCAGGACCTGATTGATTCGAAGACAATTAAATTCACGCCGAGCGGCATGAAAGTATCAGGCAAAGTTATTCCCTATCATGGAAAAGGGATGGAAGCTCCCATTCCTAAAGCTGCAGTAAGCCAAGAGTATATCCTACAATCAATGGTGTCAGAATCCCCTTGCCCACAGTTGTTGCCTGTTCCTGGATCAGGTTTAAGGATGAAAGCACCGGCGCAAGGGGAATCCTCAAGAGTTCAGACCCAGTCGCTGAATGTTTCTGCTGTTCAGAATCCACGACCTTTCCCATCCTCGCAACAAGGTTATCAATACCAGAATCAGAATAGGCCTCGCAACAACAATTTGAAAAGAAGGAGTGCTCCTCTGCGTCCAGTGCCTATGCCACGTCGGTCATCCGATTGAGTTTGAAGACTTCAAGAGTCGCATCTCCCTATGTAGCTAATCAGTGTGAAAGCCCAATTCCCAGAAGCTGACAATTTTCATTTTATCCTGTTATTTCTTTATGTGTGTAATTTCCCTTTCCTGTTTAAAGTGCAATCTCATTTGTAAAACTTGTTGTTTCCGTTGATTGATATTAACGAAATGAATATGCATGTTTGATTTAATCCATTCGTGTTCACTAATTGCTTTTTACAGATGTTATACGCTTGTTTAAGCGGAGCCCGGGGAGGATGACGAAGTTTAAAGACGCGCAAGCTTCCGAAAGTATGCTTTTGAAATAAAATATGTTGATGATGTACAGGCATTATTTCAAATCCCAAACACCAGAGATATAAGGATGATAATCCCTTGTCAACCCCTTTGAGCCTAGTTGTAGGAGTTTCTTTCTGAAAACGAAAAACCCTAATTTTAACCAGGGGCAGGGTAGGTGTTAACTAATTTGACAGAATATCCAATTTGCAATAAGAGTGCTCCTGTTCGAGGAGAAACCACACTTGTATAGGTCGTGCCTAAAGAACCACAATGGTTAAACCTTGCCGACAAGGAGTGAAACAACCACGTTATTCCCCAAGAAGTCAGACAAGCCAGTGTCACACGATTTGTTCGAAAAGAATAGAGAAAAAAAAGAAAAAAGAAAAAAGAGAGAACAAAGCCCGCTAAGTCGAACCTTGAAAATAAGAGACTTAGGCAAAAATTAGGGCATCCCGCTGGACTTTGAAATCAAAAGAAACTCGAAAGAGCCAGTCCAGGCAAAAGTTAGGGAAATAAAAAGAATGATGATGAAAAATAAGTCGTGTGATTCAGACACCCAAAAACGAAAGAAGCGAGTGACTGTTACTCCAATAAAAACTTGTGGTTTCCCGAACCATCACTCCTGTCCTTAACCTCTGAGAGGTGAGCGCTAGTATCGAATTAGCTGAGTGTAGGATTTGAGAACATCACGGAGAATGGGTGGATTAAAATAAACTTTGAGCCTTTATCCTTTCCTTGTAAACCGTGAACCTGACCAAGTTACAACCTGAAAAAGTCCTAATTGAAGCAGGTTTGTTTCGAAAGCATACTTCAGTAAAGATCGCATCGAAACTTACTCCTAAAAGGATTCCTCTTGTAGCGTTGTACTAATGTTGACATGTGAATATTTGATTTCACACACTTGATGTCACAATATTTTTCCAGTGAACAGATTGGATTTCAAAAACTGTCATATGCATTGCATTTAATATATCTTTTATGCAGGATAACCTGGTTTACTTGCAAGTAAGCGCTTGACAGCAGGAAAGTTTCCACAGTGGAAAGATTGATCAGGATAGAATGCAAATTGCTGGAATACTCCATCGAGCTGGGGCAAGTTATATCAAATGATCATGACATGGGAATCGGCCATCTAAAAAGTCATTGAATCTGACGCGATCAAGTCGAGATTCGGTGAATCTCTCGCTGCCAAGAAGCACTCTCCCCACAGATCAACCAATCAGGGGCAAAGTCGTTGTAAGACTGGGGCATGCCACCCCAAAGAGCGCAGAAGTTATTCCTTACCCGTGGGGCAATTAATGTGAAGCACCTTTCCGAGGTTCAAGGTGTTTAAGAAGTTCATATCAAGCCATCAGGGCATGAGATTTCAGATTTCCTTTTGAGGAATATCCCCGCAGAGATCCCACGAGCTGGGGCAAAATTCGGAAGCACAAGAGTCGTTCCTCTCCATGTCTTCAGATCTGTTCAAGCATGTTCAACTAAATTTCGAGTGCAAGACGAATGCTGGGAAGTCATGTTAATCAATCACCGTCAGGTTTCACCTGTCTTCCCCTGCATAAGCCCAATCATCAGTGGCACATGTAAGCTATCCCCAGTAGAGTCCAATCATACTTGGCGCATCTGGTTATCCCCAGCGGAGTTGGCTTCACCTTTCCAGCATTTATTTTGCTGGGACGTTCTGTTGTCTCCAGCTTTCCCCGGCATCCCGTGCCTGCATCTGCATCTTTGTATATATCATCATATTTGCATCATCTTTGCATTTCATCCTCAAACGTGTAGCATTTCCATTTTGCATGGAGCATTACGCCATATTCAAACATACACATATGCATTCGAAGCATAAGCCAATTTATGTCAGCCTTGCGTGGCAACTTGAATCACGTTTCAATCAATACATGGGCATTTATCCAGCAGCTTGGTTCAGTCAGCTTTCTCAGTTTATTCGGGTTTCCAATCATCTGTCGGTTATGTTTTTGTCCATCAGTCTTCTAATGATGACATCCCCAAGTAGTTTTTCTTTCCGTCAGCTCCTATCGACGATGTGTTTCCCCATCATGGTTTTCTCTCGTCTATCATTAGACGATGCGAGCTTTGTGTATGGTTTTTTCTCTCATCTATCATTAGACGATGGGAGCTTTGGATATGATTTTTCTCTCCGTCTATCTTTAGACGCTGGGAGGTTTCATGGCGATCTTTCAGATATGGTTTTCTTTCTGTTTATTGGTTGAGATGACATTCCAAGAAGGGTTTTCCTGGCTGTCGATTCTTATTGATGTCGGGGCTCTTTGAAGAATGTTAGGATTTCCTAGTTGTTGATTCTTATTGACGACATGGCTCTTTGAAGGTGGTTTTCTTCCTGTCAGTTCTTATTGATGATGTGGCCCCTTTGAAGATATTTTTCCATCAATTCCTATAGACGAAAGGTTTCTGAAATTTGACGGGTGGTTTTGAGGTTCATTGATATGGTCTATGTTGTTCCTCTCGTCTATCATTAGACGATGCGAGATTTGGATGTGTTGTTCCTCTCGTCTATCATTAGACAATGCGAGATTTGAATATGGTTTTCCTCTCGTCTATCATTAGACGATGCGAGCTTCAGATATATTATCTTTCTTCCTGTCTATCATTAGATGATGTGAACCTTCAGGATGGTTTTCCTCTCATCTATCATTAGACGATGCGAACTTTGGATATTATGTTTCTTCTTGTCTATCATTAGACGATGTGAACCTTCGGGATTATCTTTCTTCTTGTCCATCATTAGACGATGTGAATGGATCAAGTGCATGTTGATCCAGCTCCTGACGATGTGAAAAGATCAAGTGCGTGTTGATCCAGCTCCTGACGATGTGAAAAGATCAAGTGCATGTTGATCTGGTTTTGGACAATGGAAAGGATCAAGTGCATGTTGATCCGGTTCATAGGTTTAATGTCTATGGCGTTACACAGATGACTGACAGCGACGTCAGGTTTTCTTTATCGGATGATCAGTCAGCCGGTTGCTGATGCAGTTGTATGCGTTCAATTTTTTCTGGATATTTGTTCCCCAATCAGAGTTTTGTAGTTTATTTCTGCGGTTGGCAAATTTAAGGGTTCTTTGGTATTCAACCGTCTTTTACCTTAATTGTTTGAAAGCCGTTCGCTTTTCATCCATTCAGGTCCAAGTCGTTTGAATAGGGGCAGCTGTTGCACCCCAAAATTTGCCCAACCTTTTCTTAACTTGGTTTATGTTTCATTTCATTTCTTTCTAGCATTTGCATTGCATAACATTTTTCATTGAATAGGGGATTAAGAGCGTGTGCACATCAAGATGAGTCTACTCAGAAGGTTGAGCATAAGCAAGGGGTTCTACTCAAGTTTGGATAGTAATCAAGTCATCAGGAAGTTGACAGTGGTCTTATGAAAGAACAGATGGATGTGTGTGGGTCAGCTCCTAACTGGGAGGCCAACTGTAGAACATCAAAAGATTGTGAATGCATGATTATGGGTATGAGATGTTGAGATAGCTCATGGAGTGCCTTGAGAGCCATTTGGAGCTCATCCAAGTGTTTGTGCCAAGTGTGGAAGGTTACAGTTGAAGGTGTTGCAACTATGGTTTTCATCTGGCTAATCCTCAATCAATTATGCAATTGAAGGGGATTAAAACTCAATTCAAGGTCTCTATGGTGATGGGATGTTGTGTTAAGACATATGAGACGTCATTTCAAGATCAATTCATCAAGGATCAAGTGTGTGAGAAGTTACTAAATTAGCATTCTCGGGGTAAAATTCTCTATTTAGTGCCTGACTTCAAGACCACATATCTCCGGATACAAGTTTCATCTCAACTTTTGATCAACATGGAACTTGTAGAGCATGTTCTTAGCTTTAATTTGAGTACTATAAGTCCTTGATTGGATTTATAGAACTTAAGTTATGATCCAGACAAGTTACAGGTCGTTAGAAGGATGTGATTTTGGTCAACAAAAGTCAACCAACTTCCAACCCATATTTGACCTAGAAGGATGTTTCTCCTCAACTTTTGGCCGACATGAAAGTTGTAGGTCTTGATCTTAGCTTTCCAAATTGTACTAGAAGTCTTTCATCTGATTTGTAGAACTCAAGTTATGATGTTTACAAGTTAGGGGTATTTTGGTAAAGTAAGATTACAGGTCATAAAATTATAGGTCCATTTCACCAACTTGCACACTTCAAATGGAAATCTTTTCAACATGAAACTTGCTCCAAATAGGGCCATCTAAATTACCAAATCATCTCTTGTCATGGTGGGAACTTGGATTGAAGAATTGGGATTTGAATTTCTCATAAAGAAGGCCTAAAATGAGAATTTGAGATTTAATTGATTTTAAACTTTCTCAAGGCAAGTTTATACTTTTTTTTAGTGCAAATCATGTTTTAAGAACATTGGCATTTTTACAATTTTGGTTCGAGGTGTTTAAGTGAGCCATTTTCAAGCTTTCTTCATGATGAAGCTACACATTTAAAATAAACCATTGGATTGGAAACAAGGGTTGAATCTTGACCATTCATACTCCATACACTCCCAGCAGTTGAGATGGAGCATTTTGGAGGCAAATTCATGCCATTTTCGTGCACTTCCATGACTGAAAAGTGAGGAAAATGTGAAAATTCATTTGGACTTTATGGACTGAGATTGGGCCTCATTTTGATCAAGGTCCATCATATATAACATTTCCAACCTTCACAAAGCTTCAGAATTGGTTTTGGGCAAGAATTAGAGCAAGAACAAAGTGAGCAAAATTGAATTTTCGAATTCTCTAATTTACTCCATTTCAAGGCAAATTGAAGGTTGCAAAAGCTTTATTATGGATCATTGAACGTGTTTGGATCGTTTTCTTCAAGCTTTAGCACCTGTTGAAGGATCAGTGGAAGTTCTCCACTAGGTAACATGAATTCAACCTTACACTCTCAATGAACCATGTAGATCATTTCTGGATGTTAATCGTTGATGTTCATGAAGTTTGAAAAATGGAGCTCCGAACTTTGTTGATTTTGTATGAACTGTTTTTGCATATTTTTGCTTCAATTTTCGTGGATCTATAACCTACATAACATGAGGATGATGTTAGAGTAAAATTAATTGAGTTTTGATGAACTTTCGTTTTTGTGCTCCGAGCTTGTTGTTTGATTTTCTCTTTATTGGCGAGGTTTCAATGCAAACTAAGGCTAGAATCTTGTTCCCCTCGGCGAGTAGATGAATTTTCATCTAAAGAAATTGAAAAATGGTGAAAAAAACGAAGGAGCTATGGTTGGTAGAGGAAACCGCGGTGGCCGGAAAAAGGGGGAAGATGACCAGAAAAAAATTCCGGCGCCGGCGAAGTTGAGTGGAGAAGATGGCCGATAGTCGTCCGATCGGGGGGGAGGGGGGGTCTAGCTCGCGGGTGGCTGTGATCTTTCCTTACCATGTTCTATTTTGTTGTGTTTGCATATAATATAATAACTCAAATTCATTTAATGACATGGCATGCTGAATTTTAGAGAATTTCGTTGGGCCTTATTCCCTCCTCACTATGCACACCCCCTTTGAGGCCCAGTCCACACTTTTGCCTTGATTTGTTTGCTATTCATACCACATGTTTGTTATTTAATTAGCATTTTCATTTTAAAATTCTGCTTTGTGTGCTGTTTCATTTTAATTCAAATAAAAAGTTCCAATATCCTAAAGATTTCCCAAAAATATTTTTCGTGAACCTTGAGATGTCTAGTATTTTCTGGATATTTTTATTTTATTTTTTGATTTTATTTTCTATTTTAAAATGAATTAAATATTGGGACTGTTTTAGTTAAGTTAAATTGCTATATTGTTTGTTCTTTAATTTGTTTCTCTCATTTCTTTTTGGTTCAATGAGTGAAAATCAATCCTCATGTTCATCATGAGTTGAGGGATTTTTTAGGACCATTTTGCCCCTGGTTGTTGACTTTTGTGGCTTTTCTTTTTGCTCTTGTTTCTCCCAGTTCAAAGTGGTACCTCCAAATGATTTTTTCTTTTGATGGGTCTTTGAGGGGATATTTGGCCTCTGTTTTCCAATATGTTTAGCTTCCTTGTGGATTTTATTTGTTAATTTTTGAATCTTTTTCCTATTTTTGAGATGACTTGCAAGTTAAGTCACCTCTAAGGGAGGTTCACACTAGTACATGACCTAGTTTGAATTGGAAATGACTTCTATAGTTCCAATAAGCTCTTAACTCTTCTTGTTTCACATTCTAGACATGTTGAGCTTGCTGTAGGTTCATTTTTAGGTCAAAATTATGTTTATTGCTTGTTGGTTTATGTGTTTATTTTCATGCTTTTAAATGTCGTTTTTTTGCCTTCTTTGGTGCATTAGTGTGGTTTTCTCTTGTTGCATTTCTTCTCCTTTTCTCTTGCATTTATGCATGTTTCTTACTTCTTCCTTTGTCTGTTTCTTCCCTTAGGATTTCCATTCCTTCTTGTTTAAGTTGGAGTGTGGTAGACATTAGGGTTCTAACCATGCATTATAACATTAGGTAGTTCCCTTTCAAACTCAACTTTAGGTGTACTTTGCATGACAACTTTTAGGGTTTGGACTAGTCCCCCTTAGTTTGTCCCCTTTCTCTTCTCATCTTCAAACAACTTCAATTCACTTAATAAATATAATGAGTGTTGTGCCATAAGCCTTGTACTTGGGAAATGGTGATTGAGTGGTTACATCTCAATGGCCTAGAGTGTTTAGTATACGTCCTTAAGACGATATGCGACAAATTCGATCCTAGGTTTTAGACTTTGTTACAACGTACATTATGAACACTCTAATTCAAAACACTTCTTCCATAAAAGACTTCAAAAGCATAGATCAAATTTCTTTTTGTCCCTTGGGACCTTTAATCCTTGGAAATCATTTTTGTAAGGAGAGTTTTGTTAACTCTCGGTTCTACCACAAACGGTAACGCCTAAGTCTCCGACGAGCGAGCTGCATACACAAACTGCTAGAACTGTTTGTTAACCCTACTCGGGTAAAACTTTTAAACCAACCTGTGGTCTTGTTCGCCCGACCTACGTTTGCTCTGATCTTTCATACCAGATGAAAGTACGTAGGCACGAGATGCGATATCTCGGCGAGCAACCTTCCCTACCTTTCACCCGAGTACGACGAACGTGAGGGGTGCTAATACCTTCCCCTTGCGTAACCGACTCCCGAGCCCAGACATGGTTGCGATGACCTTGTCTTTCCTTTTCCTTTAGGTTTTTGCGATCGTTTCCTTTCTCTCTCTTTGGGATAAATAACGAAAGTGGCGACTCTTCTGTTTTTCCGCTGGTTGTTTTTCGCTGTTGCGACACCCATCAGTAAATTCAAAACAAAACAAAAAAACCTAGAGATTAAGTGCAACACGGTCAAACAAAGCATACCATGGAGTTCAATCAAGAGCGTATGATCTAGTGGTAATCACATCAGAGGGAAATGAGCGCGCTAGCAAATAAATGAAATTTTAAATGAAATCACGTGGATCTGGTCAAAGATGGACCACCGTGTTGCTACCGCGAAAATAAGGTGCCGGCAAAGCTGAAGAGTCACCACCTTTCGTTATTTATCCCACACAAAGGGAAAGGAAACGATCGGAAAAACCTGATGAAAAGGTATAAGACAAGGCCATCGCAACCATGTCTGGGTTCGGGAGTCGGTTACACAAGGGGAAGGTATTAGCACCCCTCACGTCCATCGTACTCGATGGGATCCACGCTTGTTGTGTTTATCTGACGGGTTGATTTAACTATCTATGCTAAAAGTCTAGTCTGGAAAGAAAAGAAAATAACTCGACAGAACACAGTAGTTCAATGCCTACGTATTCCCGTCTGGAATGAGAAATCAGAGTCAACGTAGTTCGGCTAACTACGAAGGGAAAAAGGGGGGAAGGTTGTTCGCCGAGATATCGCATCTCGTGCCTATGTACTTTCACACAGCGTGAAAGATCAGAGCAAACGTAGTTCGGGACAACAAGAGACATAGGTTTGTCTTTTTTATCCGAGTAGGGTTAACAGACGGTTCCAGCAGTTGGTGTATGCAGCTCACTCGACGGAGACTTAGGCGTTTACCATTTGCGGTAGAACCGAGAGTTAACAGAACTCTCCTTATGAAAAGGGTTTCAGAGGTTTAAAGGTCCCAGAGGACAAAAAGAGTTTTGATCTTTGTTTTCTGTCTTTTAGAAGAAGTATCTTTTATGGATGTTTGCAACTAATATCACACTAGAGACAATGACCTGAGAGTGAATGCGTCGCATGTCACCCAAAGGGTACCATACTAAACACCCAGGCTGTTGAAAAGAAACTCTCCAACAACCCTTTCTCAAGTAGCTTAAGGCCCGTAGCGTACGACATCAATTAACCTTTATTACTGTATTTTGATTTGTTTGAATATGAGAAGAGAAAAGACGCAGTAAAGGGGACTAATCCAATCCTAAAGTTGTCATCCAAAGTTGATCCTATGATTGAGGTTAGGAGGGAGCTAACTAATGTTATCATGCATGGTTAGAACCCTAATGTCTGTCATAACTTCTCTTGAACAAGAGAAGTCAGAGTTCCTAGGGGAACATGACAAAGGAAAGCAACAGCAAAAGAAATAAACTGTAAGAAATAACTGTAAGTAAAATGAATGCAATGCAACAATACAATAAGAAGCCACACAAAACACAGGCAAGGGAGACAAACTCAACCTTCAGCCAGCAAGCAAAGCCAAACAGTAACAGACAAGCAGAGGGAGACAGACTCAACCTCTAATGCAGACAAGCAAAGGGATAAACTCAACCTTTAGGATGCTCTTAGGCCTAGAATCATCTACATGAGGCCTATTCTAATGTAGCACACCAAGCAATCACACAAGTACAACAAAGCAATCAGAAAATACAACAAACAAAACAGCAGACAAGCAGCTCAACAGCAAAGCAGTCTTCTAACAGCAAAGCCAACCAACAGTCTGTAGTTTGATCTCCATGCCCAAGCTATATTCAAGAGAAAACTTCATCTTCAAGCTTCAAAGCATCCACCAATAGAGATGATAATCAACACCAGGATGATTACATGATGATGGGAAGCACGATGGAAACCAAGGGAATCCATCATGGCACTCAACCATACATTTGAGTAGGCATCCTCAAAGGTTTTACCTTATGTATTATGCCACACATCCTTCCAAAGGAGGGATGAGGCTTCCGCATAGGGACCTTGAATCATGGGATGAGAATGGAATGCACACAAAGCAAACCATGTTTATTGAAGAAAGAGGGAACAACTCTAAAGCTCTTCCTAAACCCTAATTGATTAAGCTTCAAGAAAGCTACCAAAAGGAGGTCTAAATACCAAAACCAAACACCACCAACAAGCAAACTGAAGCCCTTATATATCTAAAGTACTATCCAAAAGGAATGGAAAATTTATCTTATGCTATGGGCCACCATTAAGGTCATTCTAAAGGAGAAGTCTTGTTAGAAGCATATTAAAACTAGCCTAAGTTTTAAATCCATTTAAAATACCAAAACTACTTCTAAAATCCTATAAAATTTTCTAAGGGAACCTACATGTGTCAGGTATCTATAGTAGAAAGACCAGGGACTAAAACTATGCTTAAAGGCACTAGAGAAATCAAACACCACAAAGTGTCAAATGGAAACCCTAAAATGGAAGGTCATGGGAACCTAATTCAAAACCAGTCCTAAAGTTATCTAAAAATTGTGAAATAAATCCTAAGGGATCATGCATCTCTATACTAACAGCCAACCAAATCTCAATTCATACAAAAATCAGCAAAAACATGAGGAATTATGCTAAAATTAAAGAAATCAAGAAAATGGAAAAAATATCAAATAAATGGAAAATGGCACAAAAATGAAATATAAAAGCATCAAAAAATCAAGAATCACCAGAGGATCACAACCATATTTTTATTATGTTTTTCTAATCAAAATTGAATTTAATATGAATTTAAAATGATAAAAGCAATTAAAATAAAATCAAAATGAATAAAAGAAAAACAAAAGCTGAGAAATAATGAGGAGCGTTGGATCTGTGACTAAGTATACTAATCCAATGCACACCAGCATGCCACCTAATAAATGAAACACGGCGTTTTGAGGGTTCAAAGTCTAAGGATTAATCCCAAGCGTTGGATCGAATTACAAAGTCAAGCGTTCAAACAGATCCAAGGGCTGATGGTCATCGTTCTCATTTGAACTGGTCTTGGAGGGAAGAACTCAGGGCGGTGGTCCAGTGGCCGCGCCACCGTCTTCTCCGACGAGCTCAGAGTTGCAGGTCAAGGAAACAAGGCAAACCTTATATGGATCTTCTCCATTTTTCATCCTGAATCCAAATCCATCATCCTTTTCTCCTAATTCTCACTGGATTTTAAAACCCGATCAAAATCCTAAAATATGTCATCTGATCAAACATCACCAAATCTCAATCTCTTGCTACGGATCTACTCCTCATCCATCATAGATCAACCTAAGCTATCTCAATCACGCTAACTCTCAACAATCAGGTAGTTACGAAGTCAAACAGAAAGTTGATCATGACTTAGATTGTGTCTAAACTCCATAATTTTGATCTAAAATCCATCTACATTCTCTCCTAAGCCTTAACCTCAGTTCAATTTCAACTAAATCACCCTAAAACTAGAGCAATTATAGAAGTTACCAACCTGAGTTGTAGCTTGAAATTGAGGCAGTTATGGCACGATCCTTGCTTCAATCTTGTGCAGATCCACTCAATGATCTATGCTGAAGATGATAGAATCCAAGAATTGCCTTGATTTGCTCTAGAATTGAAATTTGATTTCTCACTTTTGCTCTTGAAACTCAAACTGCTCCAACTGATTCTTGCACTGAACGAACACCAAAACCTGATCTAAATCTCATAATGAACTTGAATAGAAGTTGTTTGAATGCTTTGGAGGCCCATCGGAGGCCCAATTCAGGATATCCAAGTTTCACATTTCTCTTCAAAATCCAACTATGGTGTACACGAGTTCTGGCTGTTTCATCCTTCTAGAAGCTTCACCTGACCTCTCTGTGACTTGGTGAGAGTGTAGGGATCAAATTGAGTCCTTGTTTGCATCATATGACCAACCTTTGATGTGTTAATTATCCATGAAGTAACAAAGTGAAATGTCATGAAATATGCCCCAAATTGACTTTCTAATATTGCCATTGTGTTCAAAATGATATTTCTAGTCAAAATGAGCACTCATTTGCATTGTCTTGAGCACATATGAATTAATTTGGATTTTTCAACTTAAATGCCCTTTAAAAATGCCCTTTACCAAGTTCCTTCAAACCAAATCTTGCTCTAGGCCAAATCAATACATATTTAATACCTGTTTAACCTAAAAATCCCATTTTGAACAAGTTTTGTGTTGGACAAAACTTCATTTTCAATGTGCAAGATGGAGAAAGTGACCTATAATGCAAAAGGACCTATAATCTTACTTTCCCAAAATGCCCCTGACTTGTAAACCTCATAACTTGAGTTCTACAAATCAGATGGAAGACTCCTAGTACAATTTGGAAAGCTAAGATCAAGACCTACATTTTCCCTGTTGGTCAAAAGTTGAGGAGAAACATCCTTCTAGGTCAAACGTTCCTTGGAAGTTGGTTGACTTTTGCAGACAAATTTCACATTCATCTGATGACCTGTAACTTGTCTGGATCATAACTTGAGTTCTATAAATCCAACCAAGGACTTCCAGTACTCAAATTAAAGCTAAGAACATGCTCTACAAGTTCCATGTTATCCAAAAGTTGAGATGAAACATGTTTCTTGAGATAAGTGGTCTTGAAGCTAGGCACTAAATAGGGGATTTTACACTGAGAACCCTAGTTTAGCAACTCCTCACACTTTGAATTCTTCTTGGATGGATCTTGGAATAACATCTAAAATGCCTCAACATAACATTCCATGAACACCATGACTTAGAGTTAAGTCTTAATCTCCTTCAATTGCATAATTGGCTCAAGGTTACTCAGATGAAAACCCTAATTGTAACACCTTTAACTGTGGCTCTTCACACTTGGCATAATGACTTGACTGAGCTCCACCATGACCCTCAAGCTTGAATAAGACCTCTAGATAGGCTCCTCTTGATATAAACCACACTTGATCCTCTGCTAAATGAATAATTCTATGATATGCAAATGCTAGACCAATGCAATGCTAATGCAATGAAACATAAAGCCAAGTAAGAAAAAGGTTAGGCAAATTTTGGGGTGCAACACACCGTAGGTCTTAATCAGAGTCATTGAATGCAAAAGTAATTAAGCAAAAGTAATTAAACCATGTGAACACGGGCGTGACACCTCAGCGTCTTCTTCACCAAAACAAACAAAAAAACCAGTCACCGGCTGGAGAACACTGTTCATCGTCTTCTCCGGCCATCCCCACCGTGAACAACCCAGCAACAACGTGTAATTCCAAATCTCAACCGTTCTGACCAAATTTTATATCAAAATTTATCTAGAGATCCCGAGGATCTCATTTCTGGCCTCAAAAATCATTAATCATGCGTAAAATTCCAGGAGAGGCAAGAACGGCAAGATAGAAGAGTCGCCGTCGAACTTTATTTATCCCATAATGCGAAGGGAAAACATTGAGAAAACCATAAAAGAAAAACGGATAAGATGGTCTTTAACAAAAGATGAGAAATGTCATGGACTTTGAGTAAACCTTATGTGACCTTAAAAAAATGGACTTTGAATTCTTCGATTACGAACAAGAGTGACTAAAAACCCAAGTTTTCAAATTAATCCCATACTTCACGCTTGGGGTTATTCTTCAATTTTCTTCGTGAAATATATAATGTCTTGAATCAATCCCCTAAGGAATAAAACTACCATGAATTAATTTTGGAATTATGAATTTAAAACCTTGAATTAATTCACGAATCACATCCTGAACTTTTGTCTCTTGCACCTATGGACAAATGTTTTCACCACAAACCAGACCAACAACCAATGACTACATTACAATTGTATCAAAATCTCTGGCACTAAACTCCCTATGATTCCCCATTATGAGACCTCAACCTACCACTTTGACCTACACACAGATGACATGATTAATACCTTAATTGAAACCTCATCTCTCCCTTGTAACAACTTGGCTTTGGACAACAAGGAAAAATTAACGACCTCTTTTGGAATTTCTCCAAATAAAGGTTAATGTTTGGATATACAGAATGAAAATTAACCACAAGTAGGACAAATTTTGGGTATGACAGGGTGATGTTTTTTTTTATGTGGGGACCCCTAAAGCTTGGAGTCATATGTTGAATTTTCAATTGTAATCAAACTTGTTTATTTTTAGACTTCCTTGATATTTCTTTCGTAATGGTTTTGTAAAACAAGAACAATGGACAATGACTTGTTTCGTAAATGGGAATGGGTTTACATTTGATGAATTGGATATTTAAAACAATGGATAAAGAAAAAAATGGAAATGGTAAATTGGTTTATGGATTAGGAAATAGATATAAATGGATTATTGAATTGGACATGGTTATGGATTTGTACATGGATAAAGAAAAATGAATCTAAAAGTGGATAACCACATTACACATATCCCAAACTTTTCACAAAATTTTATTAAATAAACACAATAATCATCAACTTTAGCTTTTAATTCTAACACCTTGAATAATCACCACCGAAATCCACTAATGCATCAAACTGAATAACGACCAATTTTGACTTGAAAACATATTTATGAATCCCTTATAGCGAATGGAACATGTTATGAATCACTTTGAATATTTTTCTGAAAGAATATCTAGGAAAATAAATCCACAGAGGAGCACAATCTGAACTGATGGGTCATGATAAACCTGATCTTCTGGACCAAACCTCACATGAACACTACTTGATGGTGTGATGAGTTCCACACATAACAATTTGAACTTGGACACATGCTGGCTGAGAGAGTTTATTGTACTATAAACTTATGATTGACGCAGTCTCCTGATGGTTTGACCAAGATTAGGTCAAACTTCCGTCTGATCTTAATCATGACTGAATAACCATGCTTGACTTGAAGCTATGCCATCATCCCCGATAACCTTGATCTTCTATCAATAACAAAAAGAAAACCTTAATCTTGAGCCAGTTGAATATAAGCTTGCCAACAAACTTGAATCGAAGGAGTGATGAAACCCTAGGCTCTTGATGCCTGACAAGTCTGGAAGAGAATAAACTTGATACTTGATGATATTTGATGTGAAATTACAATAATAAGAATTCAAACCTCTGTCAAACTTGGATGAATATACCTCAAGGAAAATAGAAAAAACCTAATTCAAAGAAACTCCTGATCCCATGTCTTAGAAGACCAATGCAAAGTACGATTATGAGCTATGACCTAATGATAATGCAAATGAACGCGAATCAAAAGCCAGTTAAGTTTAAGAAAAAGATGAGGCAAATTTTAGGGTGTTGCATAGGTGATTGATATGAGAGAGCTTATGTAGCATATGTCATAGCTCGGACTTGGTAGAGCATTTGGACGTCACTGAGGCCGAAGTGTTTCCCTTGAAAAATGGAAAACAGGTGTTGGTCTTCCAAATCTAACTTTGGTGACTCACAGGATCGATCATATTGATCCTAGGACATGTGCTAAAGGATTTATGTTTTGGAATCTATCTCAGTTTCACACTTCGACAGTGTTTAGAAAAAAAGGCTTTAATCATAAAAGTGTTTGTTCGACTGTAGCGAAAGAGATGATAGAAATTTAGAAGGAAAGAGATAGGGATCTTAGAAAGGAATTTAGGACAAAGATAACGTAAAGTACCTAGAAGGGGGTAGATTATAGAAAAAAGTAAAGGAAAACTTTGTAAAGTTGAGCAAGTAAATTAAATTTCATTGAAAGTAAAGATGGTGTGTTTACATAACGTACATTCTCCTTGAACTCTTTTCTCTACACTCTGATACTTTGAGTAAATTTAGGAGTGACTTGTACAAATAGTAAATTAAAACACACTGAATTCTATGTCTAATACTCCTATTTATAATAGTAAAAAATAACTACCAATAACCCCCTAAAGCCATCAGCTTCTGACAAGTGTCACAATGCATGAAGTCCTTTGCCAAACGAACACCACTTGTCCCTCTTAGTCATAGGAAAGCATAACTACTCCCTCCATTACTTGAATTTCAAAAACTTCACTAATCTTCAGCCATCATCTCGGTTGAAGGCTGCTTTCTTGAAGGTTCAGAATTTTCTCTTAGTCCCACAAAAATGAGGCGTCGAATTTGTGAGCTAACAAATTGCCCCCCAAAAATGTCTTTTTCGACCTTTATGTAGAAAAAGAACCATTTTTTGACAGCGCCCAATTCGACGTCGTCGTTTCGACTTTCACACAAGCATCAATGTGATTGACTACTTGAGCCTGGGAAGACAAGAGAAGAAAAAAGAATGAAAAAGCAGGAAATTGTTCCACTATCCTCGTGCACGTCCTTGATGTCATGGGTCATTATGGAGGATTTCTTGGAACTCACAAAAATCCTCAGACCATCATCATTCTTTTTAGGGCCTAAGACAATCATGGGTGTAGGTAGTAACTGCCACCGCCCCATCTCTTTATCTTGGGACAACATGTGGCCCATTATCTTTAGCCACTAATGATGAAAAAAGACATTTGATCTCCGAAAATCCTATAAATAGTTCATCACAAAATCATTTCCAACTTTCCCACTCTTTAACAAATACTCACGTATTTTTTCAGACATCCTCTAACTCTCAAAAACCCATTTCCTCCCCGAACTTCATTAATGGAATCATCTATGGCTGGAAACCAGGCTCAAAAGAATAAGACACAAATCAAAGGACAGTCAGCTACACCGCACCTTCGTCCTTTCGCCACATTGAGTGGGCCAAAAATAGTGAAGAATCAACAGTTCATCCCTGAACCCCTATTAGAAGAGAAGAGGCACATATACGAATCACAGGTAATAATCCATGTTATTGTTGCAGGTAAACCTTTGGCTATGTCTGGTATATTGTCGCCATTGGGTCTCAACTACTCCAATCTTAGCGACTTTTTCCCTTCCTACCGTAAAACCAAACCCTTAGGGCAAAAAGATTCTAGAAAACTTCCTACTAAGGGCCTAGATAGTTTAGCACTCTAAAATATAGACCTAAAATACCTTAACAATGGAGCCAAGTTATTCAGAGCCACTGTAATACCCCAAATTTTGCCCTAAGATTTGTCGTCGCATTTCATTGCATTTAATCAATTACTAACAAATTTGTGTAGTCGTTTGACTTTTTGCGGGTAAATATCATATGGCATGTATTTTTTTTCTAAAAAGTAAAAATGGCACAATTGGCAAGAGGACATGTGTAAGGAGTTGTGAGTGTGAGAGGTTGAGAGTTCGAATCTCACCTTAGTCACTTTTTGTTTTTTATTATTTTTACTCTAAATGTTTCTATCTCTCATTAAAAAATAACAAAAATAGTTTTTTATTATTATTTAATTATTATTTTTGTATTTTAATTAAATCATTTTTTAAAATATTATTTTTTTTTCACTTTTTTCTAAATTATTCATAAAAATATCCAAAAAATCACAAAATAAAAAATATTAGAAAAAATTTTGTTCTTTTTATAATATCCTTGATTTTAGGAATCAATAGGATTATTCGTTTTTATTTTAAGTTTATTTTAATTATTTTAAATTATTTAAATTTTATTTTTTCTTAACTAATTATTTAGTTTGGGCTTTAAAATGGGCTTTAGGGACATTATTGACAATTTGGTGTTAACCCTAATTTGTTCCCTATATATACATGTGTTGCCGTGTTGAATAAAGGGGGAGAATGAAAAAAAAACTAAGAGGAGTGAGTGTCGTTTACCGTTATTTCTTTTTCTTCATCTATTACTGTTGTTTCTTTTTCTTCATCATTTACCGTTATTTCTTTTCCTTCATCTATTACTGTTGTTTCTTTTTCTTCATCTTTTACCGTTATTTCTTTTTCTTCATCTATTATCGTTATTTCTTTTTCTTCATCTATTACTGTTACGTTTATATATTTATAATTTTTAAATTGTTAGAGTTTATATATATAAGATTAATTTTTGATCGAATTATATCGATACGATGTTTGCACATTTGTATGCATGACGCGTGACATTTGTGTTAGTTCGATCTGGTTGCGATGATCGCATTTTTGTGTGAGCAATAATACTGTTTTTTTGCTTAATTTCTTTTTCTTTGCGATAAATTTTGTTTCGTCCGATTTAGATCTGGTTGCGCTGAGCGCATTTCTGCATTAGCAACATTGTTGGGTTATTTGGCACATTTAAAATTCATTATTGCTTTATTATTATTATTATTATTATTATTATTAGTATTATTATTATCATTATTTATTATTATTATTATTATTAGTAGTAGTAGTATTATTATTATCATTATTTATTATTATTATTATTATTATTACTATTATTATTATTATTATCATTAATTTATTAAAACTTGTTATAATATAAAAATCTGTTTTTTAAAATAAATAACATTAACATCTTTTCCAAATTAATATGAAAATCTACTATTTTTTAAGAAAAACTTTTTTTTAGATAAATTTAAAGTAATAACTAAAATCTTTTTTTAAAAATAATAACTAGAACCGTTTTTTAAAAAATATATATAATAATAACATTAAACCTTTTTTTTTAAAATAAAACCTTTTTGTTAGATAATTAAATTAAGACTATTTTTGAAAAGTTTTTTTTAATAATATTAAAACCTCTTTTTTAACTTAAATCAAAAGTTTTTTTATATATCACAAATAAACAACAAAGAATATCTATAACTTTCGCACTTCCGTTTCATAACTCGTCTGATTACTGTCTGACTCTGTCTACTAACGTTGTGTATTCAATGTGCAGCTTGTTACGTTGCTATTAGCTATTTTAATGTGTTTTTCAATTAAAGTTGTATTATAATTGTATCTGTTTCTCATTTGTAACTTCGCGAACAAATTATCGCGTTTACCTTTCCGCACTTTAATTTCTGCTGTTTGTATGGTTTAAATTCGCGCATTTGCATCGTTAACTTGTCCCATTGCATTCCTCCGAAGGATTAGGTCTAGCCGTTTGGCCGCCACGCCAATAGTCCTCAAAACTTCAAACCCTTACAAACCCTAACTTTTCACAAATGTCTCGCCGTGGACAAAAATTACAAAACTACCCCTAGCTTTAGGTCAAAGAGTCGCCGCACTCATTTTAGGGTTTCCCGCCGCGGAATCCCTAACCTAACCCTAATGCACTTAACAATTTATAACATAGAGATCGAAGTTTAAGACTCCATTTAAGCGTGTCCTTAAGATGCGTTTATTCCCCTTGAGACCTTGACCACAGTCAAGAAGTCTCTAACCTCCCTTTTGAGGGGAACTACAGTTACTCTGATTCCATTCCCGTAAGGATATGTAGGCACAAGATGCGATGTCTTGCCGAGTAAACTTAGAATTAACCCCTAGGTCTTTTTTTAATTTTCAATCCTTTGTATATACCCTAAAGCAAAATAATTAATGAAATAAATAAAAAAAAATAAACAAAAGGTTCCCGTAGAGTACTACGGAAGTTTAGGGTGCTAATACCTTCCCTAAATTTAACCAACCTCCGAACCTTAGATCTCTCCCTTTTAGGTTTTTCCTTTCTTTAACCTTTCCTTCGGATAAATCAAAGACCGGTTGTAAATGAATTAAGATTCAAGTTAATCAATAGCTTGACATCCAAATTTCACCGCAACAGAAAATGGCGACTTCACTGGGGAGTCCTAACTTTTGAGGGTTATCCCCATTTTGTTTATTTTTCATTATATATTTGTTTCATTAATATTTTTGCTCATTTGTATATATATTGTTCAGGGGTACCTTGCTTGGGAGTTACTGTGTTGTGAGATAAGTCCTACACCCGGACTTGAGCGACCTTATGATAGGATGGCTGATATATTCGACGAGGCTTATAGGGAGTGAGTCCCGACTAAGCTAAATCGAGAATCACCGCTCAGTTGAGACACTTTCGAAAATGGTTCGGTTGATCGAGTGTAGTCGTGAAAACTTTTACCGTTATCGATTGGAGTCTGTGATACTGGGAACCGTAGTACCTTTACACCATCTTGACCTTATATAGGACGTAGTGCGGGAACTATATGGGAGTAGTCCTATAATGGTTGCTACGCGATGCTACACTTAAAAGAGGTTCTCTTGAGAATATTATTGACCCTCGAGTCAGTCGGGAAGTCGATAATATCCGAAAGATGGACTGATGACTTTGGGCACTGATTTAGAACCCTTGTTCTGCAGGTACAATCAACCTATAGTACATACCTCTTTGGGAAGGGTAGACCTTGACTCCATTCATTGTTCCTCTAACTTAGGACCTTTTGTTTGCTTATGTGTATTTGTGCTTCGCATCCATAAAGCATCATATCATTTCTAGTTTCAAGGAATTCAGCAATCCTTTGCAAATTCGAAAAGCCTTACATTTTAAAGTCTAAAATTTTTCCAACTTTCTTAAAAAGCAATATTCGCAATCGATCGTTGAAATTCTTGAAACCATTGCATGGCATCAGCATCACATTTTTGCATTGCATTTGTCCCCCGGTTTCTCATTCTCGGTTCTCTCGTCTTCCAGTGTACCTTTGAGTCGTCAAGCTGATTCCTCGACACAGATATCAGACCAGAAACGGAACAGGAGTCACTTTGATCCTATTCTCATGACTTACACAGAGCTATATCCTGACTTAGTCCGGCAAGGAATGATTACTACAAAGGCTTTACCACCTCCTCTTAATCCTCCGGCTGGATTTAGGGCTGATCTAAAGTGTGCTTTTCATGAGGGTGCCTTAGGCCACGACTTGGAGCATTGTTTTGCATTGAAAGCTAGGGTGCGTGAACTGATTAGAGCCGGAATACTTGATTTTACGGATAGTCGTCCGAGCGTCCAGACAGATCCCTTGCCAACACATCAGAATTGAAGCTTTGTCATTGGGCCTTTTTTGTCCTCGTTGTTTGCATTTTCCTTATTTTGTTTAAGTTGTTTGCTTTCAATTATGTTTGTACTTTCATTAATGAAATAAGCATTGCGACTTTTGATTCAATTCATTTCCGTCCATTTATTTGCATCTTTATGCTTTATTTTTCAAATGTTTACTTCTTGTCCAAAATTTTGATATGCTAAGATCGGAGGGAGGATGACGAAAACGTTATACCCATAATTGCTGTCAGTATGCTTTCAATCAAACCTTGTTGACGATGTAAGGCATTGTTTCAATTCCCAAACACTGGAGAAATAAGGAGGTTAATCCCTCGTTACCCCCTTCGAGCCTAGAAGTTGGAGTTTCTTTCATTACAAAAAAAACCCACAATTTTAACCTTGGGATGGGTAGTTCTCAGTTAACTTGGTTGTGTGTTCATACGATACACCTTTCATTAACAAATTTTCCTTCGCACACGTCAAACAAGTGTCGAAGATGTTTTCTAATCAAAAGGCCGATGATGGTTCACCGTAATCATTAAAATCAAACAGTCACTTTCCTTCACACAAAAAAATAATATAAAAAAATCAAAAGAAGCCCGCTAAGTCAAAACCTATGAAGGAGACTTAGGCAAAACTGGGGCATCCCGCTGACTGTAAACTCTAAAATAAACAGTTCAGGCAAAATTTAGGGATAATACAGAGAGATTTTTAAATCCTTATCTTGAAAATCCTCAATGTCAAAACAATCAAATGTTATAGGGGAGTAGTGGCTGCCTTTTCATAGGTCCCTTTGACTTCTGAGTCATCATTGCTACGATCAATGAAATCCCTAACTTATGGGAACCTGAATGCATAATATGAGTTAACTGAGCATAGGACTGAAGATCATCACGTAGATTGGGTGGGTACAAATAAATTTTGAGCCTTTATCTTTTGTTTCATAAACCGTGAACCAGGCCACATTACAACCCTCAAAAGACCTAATTGAAGCAAGGTTATTTTGAAAGTATACTACAGCAAGGTTGCGTAACCTGACTCCTAAAGATCTTTGTGAATCATTTATTTTGGCAGTACACCTTTGTTTTAAACTTTGAGCGTCTTGAACCGTTGTGTTCTGACTAACGACTCATGTATTTTCCATCTTTCAAAAATAATTTTGATTTCAAAAGTCGCATGAACTTTGCATTACCATGTTTGTATGAATATTTTTGTTTGCAAACTGGCTTTCCTCTAAGGAATTTTCAAACAATGAGAAACTTGGTCAAGAGTTCTTATCAGGGGCAAGTTCCTTTTACATCCTGTCAAAGAATTAGTTCAAGATTTGTTCAAGGCAATATCTTCTCAGATTTGGTTTATCCAGAGAATTGTTCAAGACCCAGACTGGGGCAAGCCCTCCGAGGATACAGCAAAACAGTCGATTCCATGAATTAGACAGCTGAAGCAATTATCAGTTCATTTGACCTGGGGCAGTTTACTTGCATAATCCCTAAGTAGTTATTCATCATTCCTACAGTGACTATCAACTTGATACAGTTTAACAGAATGACAGTGATCTCCGTGTTGAGGAATCAGTCCTCCAGTTTTGTCATTTCACCGAAAGAGTCGAGCCTTGTCGTCGATGTGTGCATTTGCATTTGATCATATCTCATAGCATAATTCCTATACATGTGCATATCTTGGGTGCTTTATTCCCCATTTACATTTTTATCTTGGGTGCTTTACTCCCCATTTACATTTTTATCTTGGGTGCTTTACTCCCCATTTACATTTTTATCTTGGGTGCTTTACTCCCCATTTACATTTCTATCCTGGGTGCTTTACTCCTCATTTACATGTCTATCTTGGGTGCTTTACTCCCCACTTACCTTCTATCCTTGGGTGTTTTATCCCCCATGTACCTTTATCCCGGGTGTTTTATTCCCCGTTTACCAGATATTCCTGGGTTTACCTAACATCATGGTGTTTTACCCCCATTTGCTCTTTTTTCTCCCTGAGGTCGTGTTTTACTCGTGTCTTACCTTGTGGGCAAAATTTATTTACTTGGCATCATGGGTGTTTTATCCCCATTTGCGTTTTTCTCCTGAGCTCGTGTTTTACTCGCGTCTTACCTTGCGGACAATTTCTAATTTACTTGGCACCTATCAACAATTCTGTGTCGTGTCTACCCGACGTTCTTCCAGATATGACATGTCTTCTTCCCTAGTGCAATTCCTCGGTGGGTCGTCCCCTGTGACGTTGTTTCGTCTGTATCCGTGCATTTGTCATTTTCATCATACGCATCATATCAGATTCATATTATATTTAGCATTATAGTTCGTTTTGTTTTGTCCATATCATTGCATAGCACTACGTCTAAAGGCAAAATTTTCGGTTATCTGTATTTAAGTCCCTCCACCGTGATTTCTCGAGTCTCCGTTGCTCATATCACCCGGTGAAGTTATTTAAATAGGGGCAACTGTAATACCCCAAATTTTGCCCTAAGATTTGTCGTCGCATTTCATTGCATTTAATCAATTACTAACAAATTTGTGTAGTCGTTTGACTTTTTGCAGGTAAATATCATATGGCATGTATTTTTTTTCTAAAAAGTAAAAATGGCACAATTGGCAAGAGGACATGTGTAAGGAGTTGTGAGTGTGAGAGGTTGAGAGTTTGAATCTCATCTTAGTCACTTTTTGTTTTTTATTATTTTTACTCTAAATGTTTCTATCTCTCATTAAAAAATAACAAAAATAGTTTTTTATTATTATTTAATTATTATTTTCGTATTTTAATTAAATCATTTTTTAAAATATTATTTTTTTTCACTTTTTTCTAAATTATTCATAAAAATATCCAAAAAATCACAAAATAAAAAATATTAGAAAAAATTTTGTTCTTTTTATAATATCCTTGATTTTAGGAATCAATAGGATTATTAGTTTTTGTTTTAAGTTTATTTTAATTATTTTAAATTATTTAAATTTTATTTTTTCTTAACTAATTATTTAGTTTGGGCTGTAAAATGGGCTTTAGGGACATTATTGACAATTTGGTGTTAACCCTAATTTGTTCCCTATATATATGTGTTGCCTTGTTGAAAAAAGAGGAGAATGAAAAAAAACCTAAGAGGAGTGAGTGTCGTTTACCGTTATTTCTTTTTCTTCATCTATTACTGTTGTTTCTTTTTCTTCATCTTTTACCGTTATTTCTTTTTTTTCATCTATTATCGTTATTTCTTTTTCTTCATCTATTACTGTTACGTTTATATATTTATAATTTTTAAATTGTTAGAGTTTATATATATAAGATTAATTTTTGATCGAATTATATCGATACGATGTTTGCACATTTGTGTGCATGACGCGTGACATTTGTGTTAGTTCGATCTGGTTGCGATGATCGCATTTTTGTGTGAGCAATAATACTGTTTTTTTGCTTAATTTCTTTTTCTTTGCGATAAATTTTGTTTCGTCCGATTTAGATCTGGTTGCGCTGAGCGCATTTCTGCGTTAGCAACATTGTTGGGTTATTTGGCACATTTAAAATTCATTATTGCTTTATTATTATTATTATTATTATTATTAGTATTATTATTATCATTATTTATTATTATTATTATTATTATTATTATTATTATTAGTATTATTATTATCATTATTTATTATTATTATTATTATTATTATTATTATTATTATTATTATTACTATTATTATTATTATTATCATTAATTTATTAAAACTTGTTATAATATAAAAATCTGTTTTTTAAAATAAATAACATTAACATCTTTTCCAAATTAATATGAAAATCTACTATTTTTTAAGAAAAACTTTTTTTTAGATAAATTTAAAGTAATAACTAAAATCTTTTTTTAAAAATAATAACTAGAACCGTTTTTTAAAAAATATATATAATAATAACATTAAACCTTTTTTTTTTAAAAATAAAACCTTTTTGTTAGATAATTAAATTAAGACTATTTTTGAAAAGTTTTTTTTAATAATATTAAAACCTCTTTTTTAACTTAAATCAAAAGTTTTTTTATATATCACAAATAAACAACAAAGAATATCTATAACTTTCGCACTTCCGTTTCATAACTCGTCTGATTACTGTCTGACTCTGTCTACTAACGTTGTGTATTCAATGTGCAGCTTGTTACGTTGCTATTAGCTATTTTAATGTGTTTTTCAATTCAAGTTGTATTATAATTGTATCTGTTTCTCATTTGTAACTTCGCGAACAAATTATCGCGTTTACCTTTCCGCACTTTAATTTCTGCTGTTTGTATGGTTTAAATTCGCGCATTTGCATCGTTAACTTGTCCCATTGCATTCCTCCGAAGGATTAGGTCTAGCCGTTTGGCCGCCACGCCAATAGTCCTCAAAACTTCAAACCCTTACAAACCCTAACTTTTCACAAATGTCTCGCCGTGGACAAAAATTACAAAACTACCCCTAGCTTTAGGTCAAAGAGTCGCCGCACTCATTTTAGGGTTTCCCGCCGCGGAATCCCTAACCTAACCCTAATGCACTTAACAATTTATAACATAGAGATCGGAGTTTAAGACTCCATGTAAGCGTGTCCTTAAGATGCGTTTATTCCCCTTGAGACCTTGACCACAGTCAAGAAGTCTCTAACCTCCCTTTTCAGGGGAACTACAGTTACTCTGATTCCATTCCCGTAAGGATATGTAGGCACAAGATGCGATGTCTTGCCGAGTAAACTTAGAATTAACCCCTAGGTCTTTTTTTAATTTTCAATCCTTTGTATATACCCTAAAGCAAAATAATTAATGAAATAAATAAAAAAAAATAAACAAAAGGTTCCCGTAGAGTACTACGGAAGTTTAGGGTGCTAATACCTTCCCTAAATTTAACCAACCTCCGAACCTTAGATCTCTCCCTTTTAGGTTTTTCCTTTCTTTAACCTTTCCTTCGGATAAATCAAAGACCGGTTGTAAATGAATTAAGATTCAAGTTAATCAATAGCTTGACATCCAAATTTCACCGCAACAGAAAATGGCGACTTCACTGGGGAGTCCTAACTTTTGAGGGTTATCCCCATTTTGTTTATTTTTCATTATATATTTGTTTCATTAATATTTTTGCTCATTTGTATATATATTGTTCAGGGGTACCTTGCTTGGGAGTTACTGTGTTGTGAGATAAGTCCTACACCCGGACTTGAGCGACCTTATGATAGGATGGCTGATATATTCGACGAGGCTTATAGGGAGTGAGTCCCGACTAAGCTAAATCGAGAATCACCGCTCAGTTGAGACACTTTCGAAAATGGTTCGGTTGATCGAGTGTAGTCGTGAAAACTTTTACCGTTATCGATTGGAGTCTGTGATACTGGGAACCGTAGTACCTTTACACCATCTTGACCTTATATAGGACGTAGTGCGGGAACTATATGGGAGTAGTCCTATAATGGTTGCTACGCGATGCTACACTTAAAAGAGGTTCTCTTGAGAATATTATTGACCCTCGAGTCAGTCGAGAAGTCGATAATATCCGAAAGATGGACTGATGACTTTGGGCACTGATTTAGAACCCTTGTTCTGCAGGTACAATCAACCTATAGTACATACCTCTTTGGGAAGGGTAGACCTTGACTCCATTCATTGTTCCTCTAACTTAGGACCTTTTGTTTGCTTATGTGTATTTGTGCTTCGCATCCATAAAGCATCATATCATTTCTAGTTTCAAGGAATTCAGCAATCCTTTGCAAATTCGAAAAGCCTTACATTTTAAAGTCTAAAATTTTTCCAACTTTCTTAAAAAGCAATATTCGCAATCGACCGTTGAAATTCTTGAAACCATTGCATGGCATCAGCATCACATTTTTGCATTGCATTTGTCCCCCGGTTTCTCATTCTCGATTCTCTCGTCTTCTAGTGTACCTTTGAGTCGTCAAGCTGATTCCTCGACACAGATATCAGACCAGAAACGGAACAGGAGTCACTTTGATCCTATTCTCATGACTTACACAGAGCTATATCCTGACTTAGTCCGGCAAAGAATGATTACTACAAAGGCTTTACCACCTCCTCTTAATCCTCCGACTGGATTTAGGGCTGATCTAAAGTGTGCTTTTCATGAGGGTGCCTTAGGCCACGACTTGGAGCATTGTTTTGCATTGAAAGCTAGGGTGCGTGAACTGATTAGAGCCGGAATACTTGATTTTACGGATAGTCGTCCGAGCGTCCAGACAGATCCCTTGCCAACACATCAGAATTGAAGCTTTGTCATTGGGCCTTTTTTGTCCTCGTTGTTTGCATTTTCCTTATTTTGTTTAAGTTGTTTGCTTTCAATTATGTTTGTACTTTCATTAATGAAATAAGCATTGCGACTTTTGATTCAATTCATTTCCGTCCATTTATTTGCATCTTTATGCTTTATTTTTCAAATGTTTACTTCTTGTCCAAAATTTTGATATGCTAAGATCGGAGGGAGGATGACGAAAACGTTATACCCATAATTGCTGTCAGTATGCTTTCAATCAAACCTTGTTGACGATGTAAGGCATTGTTTCAATTCCCAAACACTGGAGAAATAAGGAGGTTAATCCCTCGTTACCCCCTTCGAGCCTAGAAGTTGGAGTTTCTTTCATTACAAAAAAAACCCACAATTTTAACCTTGGGATGGGTAGTTCTCAGTTAACTTGGTTGTGTGTTCATACGATACACCTTTCATTAACAAATTTTCCTTCGCACACGTCAAACAAGTGTCGAAGATGTTTTCTAATCAAAAGGCCGATGATGGTTCACCGTAATCATTAAAATCAAACAGTCACTTTCCTTCACACAAAAAAATAATATAAAAAAATCAAAAGAAGCCCGCTAAGTCAAAACCTATGAAGGAGACTTAGGCAAAACTGGGGCATCCCGCTGACTGTAAACTCTAAAATAAACAGTTCAGACAAAATTTAGGGATAATACAGAGAGATTTTTAAATCCTTATCTTGAAAATCCTCAATGTAAAAACAATCAAATGTTATAGGGGAGTAGTGGCTGCCTTTTCATAGGTCCCTTTGACTTCTGAGTCATCATTGCTACGATCAATGAAATCCCTAACTTATGGGAACCTGAATGCATAATATGAGTTAACTGAGCATAGGACTGAAGATCATCACGTAGATTGGGTGGGTACAAATAAATTTTGAGCCTTTATCTTTTGTTTCATAAACCGTGAACCAGGCCACATTACAACCCTCAAAAGACCTAATTGAAGCAAGGTTATTTTGAAAGTATACTACAGCAAGGTTGCGTAACCTGACTCCTAAAGATCTTTGTGAATCATTTATTTTGGCAGTACACCTTTGTTTTAAACTTTGAGCGTCTTGAACCGTTGTGTTCTGACTAACGACTCATGTATTTTCCATCTTTCAAAAATAATTTTGATTTCAAAAGTCGCATGAACTTTGCATTACCATGTTTGTATGAATATTTTTGTTTGCAAACTGGCTTTCCTCTAAGGAATTTTCAAACAATGAGAAACTTGGTCAAGAGTTCTTATCAGGGGCAAGTTCCTTTTACATCCTGTCAAAGAATTAGTTCAAGATTTGTTCAAGGCAATATCTTCTCAGATTTGGTTTATCCAGAGAATTGTTCAAGACCCAGACTGGGGCAAGCCCTCCGAGGATACAGCAAAACAGTCGATTCCATGAATTAGACAGCTGAAGCAATTATCAGTTCATTTGACCTGGGGCAGTTTACTTGCATAATCCCTAAGTAGTTATTCATCATTCCTACAGTGACTATCAACTTGATACAGTTTAACAGAATGACAGTGATCTCCGTGTTGAGGAATCAGTCCTCCAGTTTTGTCATTTCACCGAAAGAGTCGAGCCTTGTCGTCGATGTGTGCATTTGCATTTGATCATATCTCATAGCATAATTCCTATACATGTGCATATCTTGGGTGCTTTATTCCCCATTTACATTTTTATCTTGGGTGCTTTACTCCCCATTTACATTTTTATCTTGGGTGCTTTACTCCCCATTTACATTTTTATCTTGGGTGCTTTACTCCCCATTTACATTTCTATCCTGGGTGCTTTACTCCTCATTTACATGTCTATCTTGGGTGCTTTACTCCCCACTTACCTTCTATCCTTGGGTGTTTTATCCCCCATGTACCTTTATCCCGGGTGTTTTATTCCCCGTTTACCAGATATTCCTGGGTTTACCTAACATCATGGTGTTTTACCCCCATTTGCTCTTTTTTCTCCCTGAGGTCGTCTTTTACTCGTGTCTTACCTTGTGGGCAAAATTTATTTACTTGGCATCATGGGTGTTTTATCCCCATTTGCGTTTTTCTCCTGAGCTCGTGTTTTACTCGCGTCTTACCTTGCGAACAATTTCTAATTTACTTGGCACCTATCAACAATTCTGTGTCGTGTCTACCCGACGTTCTTCCAGATATGACATGTCTTCTTCCCTAGTGCAATTCCTCGGTGGGTCGTCCCCTGTGACGTTGTTTCGTCTGTATCCGTGCATTTGTCATTTTCATCATACGCATCATATCAGATTCATATTATATTTAGCATTATAGTTCGTTTTGTTTTGTCCATATCATTGCATAGCACTACGTCTAAAGGCAAAATTTTCGGTTATCTGTATTTAAGTCCCTCCACCGTGATTTCTCGAGTCTCCGTTGCTCAAATCACCCGGTGAAGTTATTTAAATAGGGGCAACTGTAATACCCCAAATTTTGCCCTAAGATTTGTCGTCGCATTTCATTGCATTTAATCAATTACTAACAAATTTGTGTAGTCGTTTGACTTTTTGCAGGTAAATATCATATGGCATGTATTTTTTTTCTAAAAAGTAAAAATGGCACAATTGGCAAGAGGACATGTGTAAGGAGTTGTGAGTGTGAGAGGTTGAGAGTTTGAATCTCATCTTAGTCACTTTTTGTTTTTTATTATTTTTACTCTAAATGTTTCTATCTCTCATTAAAAAATAACAAAAATAGTTTTTTATTATTATTTAATTATTATTTTCGTATTTTAATTAAATCATTTTTTAAAATATTATTTTTTTTCACTTTTTTCTAAATTATTCATAAAAATATCCAAAAAATCACAAAATAAAAAATATTAGAAAAAATTTTGTTCTTTTTATAATATCCTTGATTTTAGGAATCAATAGGATTATTAGTTTTTATTTTAAGTTTATTTTAATTATTTTAAATTATTTAAATTTTATTTTTTCTTAACTAATTATTTAGTTTGGGCTGTAAAATGGGCTTTAGGGACATTATTGACAATTTGGTGTTAACCCTAATTTGTTCCCTATATATATGTGTTGCCTTGTTGAAAAAAGGGGAGAATGAAAAAAAACCTAAGAGGAGTGAGTGTCGTTTACCGTTATTTCTTTTTCTTCATCTATTACTGTTGTTTCTTTTTCTTCATCATTTACCGTTATTTCTTTTCCTTCATCTATTACTGTTTTTTCTTTTTCTTCATCTTTTACCGTTATTTCTTTTTTTTCATCTATTATCGTTATTTCTTTTTCTTCATCTATTACTGTTACGTTTATATATTTATAATTTTTAAATTGTTAGAGTTTATATATATAAGATTAATTTTTGATCGAATTATATCGATACGATGTTTGCACATTTTTGTGCATGACGCGTGACATTTGTGTTAGTTCGATCTGGTTGCGATGATCGCATTTTTGTGTGAGCAATAATACTGTTTTTTTGCTTAATTTCTTTTTCTTTACGATAAATTTTGTTTCGTCCGATTTAGATCTGGTTGCGCTGAGCGCATTTCTGCGTTAGCAACATTGTTGGGTTATTTGGCACATTTAAAATTCATTATTGCTTTATTATTATTATTATTATTATTATTATTATTATTATTATTATTAGTATTATTATTATCATTATTTATTATTATTATTATTATTATTATTATTATTAGTATTATTATTATCATTATTTATTATTATTATTATTATTATTATTATTATTATTACTATTATTATTATTATTATCATTAATTTATTAAAACTTGTTATAATATAAAAATCTGTTTTTTAAAATAAATAACATTAACATCTTTTCCAAATTAATATGAAAATCTACTATTTTTTAAGAAAAACTTTTTTTTAGATAAATTTAAAGTAATAACTAAAATCTTTTTTTAAAAATAATAACTAGAACCGTTTTTTAAAAAATATATATAATAATAACATTAAACCTTTTTTTTTAAAATAAAACCTTTTTGTTAGATAATTAAATTAAGACTATTTTTGAAAAGTTTTTTTTAATAATATTAAAACCTCTTTTTTAACTTAAATCAAAAGTTTTTTTATATATCACAAATAAACAACAAAGAATATCTATAACTTTCGCACTTCCGTTTCATAACTCGTCTGATTACTGTCTGACTCTGTCTACTAACGTTGTGTATTCAATGTGCAGCTTGTTACGTTGCTATTAGCTATTTTAATGTGTTTTTCAATTCAAGTTGTATTATAATTGTATCTGTTTCTCATTTGTAACTTCGCGAACAAATTATCGCGTTTACCTTTCCGCACTTTAATTTCTGCTGTTTGTATGGTTTAAATTCGCGCATTTGCATCGTTAACTTGTCCCATTGCATTCCTCCGAAGGATTAGGTCTAGCCGTTTGGCCGCCACGCCAATAGTCCTCAAAACTTCAAACCCTTACAAACCCTAACTTTTCACAAATGTCTCGCCGTGGACAAAAATTACAAAACTACCCCTAGCTTTAGGTCAAAGAGTCGCCGCACTCATTTTAGGGTTTCCCGCCGCGGAATCCCTAACCTAACCCTAATGCACTTAACAATTTATAACATAGAGATCGGAGTTTAAGACTCCATGTAAGCGTGTCCTTAAGATGCGTTTATTCCCCTTGAGACCTTGACCACAGTCAAGAAGTCTCTAACCTCCCTTTTGAGGGGAACTACAGTTACTCTGATTCCATTCCCGTAAGGATATGTAGGCACAAGATGCGATGTCTTGCCGAGTAAACTTAGAATTAACCCCTAGGTCTTTTTTTAATTTTCAATCCTTTGTATATACCCTAAAGCAAAATAATTAATGAAATAAATAAAAAAAAATAAACAAAAGGTTCCCGTAGAGTACTACGGAAGTTTAGGGTGCTAATACCTTCCCTAAATTTAACCAACCTCCGAACCTTAGATCTCTCCCTTTTAGGTTTTTCCTTTCTTTAACCTTTCCTTCGGATAAATCAAAGACCGGTTGTAAATGAATTAAGATTCAAGTTAATCAATAGCTTGACATCCAAATTTCACCGCAACAACCACCCCCTACTTCAAGGATTCTGATCTTTACTTAAACTGGTTGTCGAAGATGGAGAAAGTCAAGGCCAACAATTGGAAAGAAACTGGCATCTACGATTTGATCATGATGTCGAAGGTCGGCCCAACTTACTACCCTCTCATGCTGGCTTCCTCATTATACTTTTGGGATAGTACCCATTATACCTTCCATCTCCCATGTGGGATGGTGACACCAACACTGTTCGACATAGCCGCTATCACAGGGCTGAAACCCCATGGACTGGTTTATGACCTTGAGGTAGATTGCCAGGACACCATAGGATTCGCCAACACAAAACACACTTATATCCATTTCATCAATCACTATCATGATAAAAATAAAACCACAGTAGAAGATGACGAACATATAGTGTTTCTAGCCATGTGGCTATCTCGCTGTGTTTTTGTACGAAATCTTTGCAGGTGGCGCGGAAGTACCTCACATTGGCCAATCAACTCCATCTGAATCGAGGCATTTGTCTGAGTGAGATGATCTTGGCCAGTTTGTACGAATCCCTAAGCGAAGACGCTGGCAGGCTGAAGGACAAGGAAAGCCGCGGGAACCTGTTATTATCAGGCCCTATCTGGTTACTTCAATTGTGGCTCAACGCCACTTTCGAAACCATCCTCTCAAACAGAGGAGAAGTTGATTAAGAGTCTACTGCTGTTATAGAACGATGATTTGAATGGGCTCGACTGGTTCAACTTACCCCAAGCAAAGAAGGACATACACTTAGAGCCAACCTTTCAGGTTTCATTCAGATGTTCGCAAAACGTCATGAGTTTACTCCGAGGATGGCTCCATTTACAGAGAGGAAGCATGGTCCTGAGTGGTTTACCAGACCTTTCCCTCCTTTGCTTAAAAAACAAGAAGAAGAGTTGAAACTTGTCTGGGAGAGATTTCTAACACCTCGATGATCGCGACTTTCTATGTCTAATACAATCTAACTGCAAGTGCACAGTCTATCGCGTAGTAATAATAGATATCGATCCCACAGGGACTCGTAATCAAACTAGTGTTCTCGAGAGTTACTATGTTTAGCTAGATAGAATATGTTTAAGGGAATAAGATTGTCACTAAAAGGGAACTAAGAATACTATTTAGATTATAAATGATTGAATCGATACGTAGTAATTGTGTTCTTCAGGGATTTGATAAGTTACTGGTGTATGAAATAATTTTCAAAGTTTATTTAAGCAGAAAATGGAGATTTGAAGACTCTCGCCTCACGATGGTTATTGACGCTAATCATAATCCTAAGGGCCAAACGTACACTTTCGTATTCCGTTCGGGGTTAAAATTATTTTTTGGAAATCTCTAAGTTCTAATTCATTTTAAAGTGCTTTCGCTGTTATTAAAACAAATGCCTAGTGTTTACTATCTGACCTTACCGCAACTTTCGCTTGTTGGTTCGTATCTTAATTAATTTCCCACTTTCGTGGCAAAACTACTTTTAAATAAGTTCTCGCTTTCGCGACGAAGTTTATTCAGTGAATCAATTTTAAACACTCAGACCATAGCTTACTTTTGTGAAAAGAAAGTTTTCAACCAATTGTCATCAAATCCCATTCGAATTATTACTACATATCGATTACCTAAGTTTAGCTAGACATGGATTTGGGAAAGATAAAATATAAATAAGAATAATAAATAATAATTTGCATTATAATAAAACTGAAGTCGATCAAAATGAAAACCTGTAAATATGCCAATTGGCCTTTGGGCAGATCCTCCACAGATGTTGGCAGGATTCTGGTCTTTAGTGCCAATTTGATCGTACAGTACAATAGAATTTACAGAAGTGTGGAAATGGGAATAAGGAAAGGTAAAGAGAAACAAATGAGAATAAAACTGGAAAATAATGCTCTGGAAAGTAAATTCGGCAGCACTTCGTGGTATGAATGCAGCACCCTTTCTGAAGTCCCCTGCTTCCCTTTTTATAGAAGTGGAATCCCAACGGTTATCTCTGAAGACGATGGACCTTGAGGCGGATAATTTAGGGAGTAGTGGTCCACTCTATGGGAATTGGAACTGTTTCTTTGACGTGTAATCTGAGTGGGGCGTTTTTGCCTGCATGACGGTCGTCACAAGGTGTGACGGTCGTCACCCGTGTGACGGTCGTCATGAAGCTGTGACGGTCGTCACATCAGCAAAAACAGCTTGCTGCGCTTTTCATTGTGTGTTTCACTCCTTTTCGTCCATATTTCATCTGAGATTGCTTCTTTTCTTCATGTTGCCTCGTTTAGACACGATCGTTGAATACCTGTAAAACATCAGACAAATACACGGAAATAACCCGAAATCGGATCGAAAACGGTTAGACTTTAGTTGAATTATGCATGAAAATATCTATTTGATTTCGTGTTATCACTCGACTAATAATTCACAAGCTCAACCTTCTCAGAGGCCAAGTATCTTTGGTGGCCTATCAGCCTAACTTAGTATAGCTTGATTCAGACCTTTCCTAAATGCTTGTATGATAAAAAGGCCCATGTTATCCTTCCCCTCACTGCTTTTACCGTATTGAATGTTCGACACACTTAGCTCGCCATGCTCACAAGTCCCTCTTTACACCCATTCATTTTGAGCCTTCTTATTTCTGCTCCCAAGAATTCTACAACTAATGGTCCAGACACTATACCTCAGAATATCTTGATGTTTCAAGCTTTGTTCGCTTGATTGACCAGGCTTTCCTTGATGTGCAGGAGAAGATCAAGAAAGGTACATCTACACATATCAAAGAGATTCAAGCCTTCCAGAAGTACTTTGAAATCTCCTATCGACCAGATAATGTTAGTCGAACCATCCGCGAGGCTGCTGTCACTTTGAAGGAAAAGTTTTCAAAGAAAATGGAGAATTTGAAAATCCCTTCATACGTTCCTCGCGAGAAATGATATAAGGTAGCTTTTGCTTTATTTCCTCCAAAGATACCTCGATTGCCAACTGCTGATTTTGGAGTGGCCCTTTCCCCTCCATTTCCATATTGGTTTATCTGTGGAGATTCTATTAAAATCCTTCGACAGCAATCGAGACCGAGAGCACAACGGGTGGTTCCGACTAAACATACGCTCGATACTTTCAAAGGGCACCTTCATGTTGGTATCGAAGATATTCTCATCGAATCTGAAATTCTTGAAGGTCAGCCCCTTTTGATTTGGACTCTTTTAACTGAAATTTATTGTTAGTAACTGGTAGCAATGTGATTTGTCTTGCAGCTTCCCCTAAAAGGAGTGCTCCTCCACCAAGAACGAAAGGCAAAGTCGAAGGCCATAAGGTAACTCTCTATAGGCCTTTGTTGGTTTAACTCTCTTGGCTGTTTTTAAAATTTCTTAATGTCTTATGAAACTCGCAAGCCACCCACGCCCCAAAAGAAACTTAAGAGGGCTTCCGCCCAAATAATTATTGACTCAAAGGATGATGACGAATCTCCTCCTGAAGATTTACAACTGAAGAAGAGGCGGAAAGTCAGTCAAGGGATGGATACTGTTAGTACCCCACCTGCCCCTCCATTGGTAAAGACTCTGAAGCTAACCACCCATGTTCATGCTGAGGCTCCTATTGAGGGTGCCTCAAATCCAACCAGCATTCCTATCGAGAGTGACAATTCGAGTCCTGCTGATGGGGACACTAAGGTATACCTTGTGTTGAAGTACTTCTCAAGGTCCTGTTTTGTTTATATCTTGTCTTTGCTTCTCACGCCTGGTTCTTCTTTCATCTAGGCTGATGCTGAAGGTTCGAAACCTGCCTCGACCAAGTCTCCTTCCCCAACCTTTCTTTTAAACCGCCAAGGTGAGCCTACTTATCATCCCACATCTGAGTGGGGCTCTGGTATGAGTTCTCTTGGAGAAATTAATAAACCTGAATCTATTACAGCTCCTCTTTCGCTTGACAAGACAACTACCCAGCAGTCCCAAACCGATCGGTCTGACCATGAAGAAGACAATGCACCAGAGACTCTGGAGGTAGAAAATGAAGAAGATACTCGTATGAAGGAAGATGCAACCCAGGCTGACGCAAGTAACTCTCCTTTAAATCAAACCATTGTTGTTGATGATACTGGGGCAGCAGGAAAAAGAGATGTTGTCGAGGATGAAACCATGCATCAATCAGAACTGGATGGTTCTAGTGACGAAATGGAAGAGGACCAAGCTGAAGATGGCCAGAGTGAGGAGGAGAAGCTTGAGGGAAACCCAGTTGACAAGCCTGCCCCAGTTGATGTGACTGTTACCCCAACTGTTACTACAACTAAGGAGAATGAAATAGTGCCCACCAAAGGTGAGGCATGTCTTACTACCGCAGAACTGGATGCCCTGAAACTCACCAATCCTTGACAATATGTCAAGATTCTTCTTGGGCAACAAGTTATTTCCTCTGGCAAGGCCCCCAACACTTCGACTTCTAATGACCAAGCCTCGAGCAAACCCACAGACAACATCCTCGAAAAGGTCAAAGGGAGAATCTTCAGGGGGGATATTTTCTCCATTTTACAAATGGACCAAGTCACCCATCTTGCTTTAAAGGCTCTTCTTTAGCAAGTGGACATTCATTCCATCTCTCCTGAGTCTGCTATCGTTATTTTGGAAGTTGGTTCTCTGATCGACCAAGTCTATGGAGATCTTAGACTGCTGCCTCAAATCGAGAAAGATATCTCGACCAAAGCTGGTAGTGAGGCTGCTGCTTGGACCGCTGCTGCTGAATCTGAAAGAAAAATAGCAGAGTTGGAGGAGAAGAAGGAGAAGAATCAGCAAGAGATTTCCACCAATGGAAAGAACATCTCTTCTTGGGAGAGAAAGATCAAGAAGCTTCGAAACAAGATATCGAAAGCTAAGAAGAGAAACGCATAACTATCTTCCCTCGATGACTCTAGCCTTTCCACAGAGCTCAATCATGCCATCACTTTTGTAGAGGAGGCTTGACGTTTGGAAGCAGAGGTTGCCAAACTGGAGTCTGACCAGACCTTATGTCAAAAGTGCCTCGGGCTCCAAAACTCGAGATACTTGAGGATGAAAGAAAATCTCCCTTTTTAGTTTATTGTAACCTTCTGTAATGCTTTTCCTTTTCCTGGCCATAATGAGTCATAGATTTTGTTGTAATGAACTGAGCCATTTTGGCCTTATATGAATACCATTTATGGCTTCATTTTGATGTCTTAAATTATTTTGTTGATATTTTCACCTCTTGAAGCGCAGGTTTGTATTTTTTCAAATACTTACCATTCACTTTTAAGACTCTTCTATCTTCGTTTAATTCTTGTACTTCGTACGCTCCATTGAAGAACACTTTCGTGACTAGGAACGGGCCTTCCCACTTTGGGCACCACTTGCCCAAAGACCTAACCTTTCGATCCATAGGTAAGATCACCCTCCAAACCAAATATCCTACAAAAAAGGTCTTAGTCTTAACCTTGTTATATGACTTCTCTACTCTTTTCTTTTGCCTTATCAAAAGTTCTAGAGCCTTAATTCTTTCTTCATCTAGGTCTACCAACTCATCAAGCATCATGTCTCAATAAATCTCACGAGGGATTTCATGATGTCTCTGAATCCTAATTGACTGTATGTAGATCTCGACATGTAACTCTACATCATGGCCAAAAGTCAGTCGATAAGGAGTGTTGTTGGATGCATCTTTGGGGGATGTTCGACATGCCCATAGGATCTGGTCCAGTGTTTTATGCCAATTTTTTGGTTTACTCCCCACTTGACCATTTGCTTGAGCATAATAAGGTGTGGAGGTTAGAAGCTTGAATCCCATATCTTTAGAGAATTCCTGCATTTTTCGACCAGTAAACACCGACCCCTGATGCGTCGTAATTGTCTATGGCACTCCAAACCTGTAAATGATATACTTCTGAATGAAATCAATGACATCCTCTTGATCTACTTTTGGTAGAGGTATTACTTCGATCCATTTCGTAAAGTAATCTATTCCCACCAAGATATACTTCTGGTTTTTGAAGGATGCTGGTCGAATCTCTCCAATCAAGTCCAAGGCCCGTCCCTTGAAAGGCCAAGGCTTAACTATAGAGTGTAATTTGCTCGTTGGGACATGTTGTATGCCGGCATGGACTTGACACTCCTGGAAGCCCTTGGCGAATTCGATGCAAACTTTCAACATAGTATGCCAATACATGCCTTGACGAAATAATAACCATTTCATCTTGTAGCCTACTTGGTGTGCCCCACACGTCCCACTATTGACTGTCCATAGGGAAAAATATGCCTCATATTCACTAAGGCATTTAAGCAAGACCCCTTCAGAGGTTTTTTTAAATAATTTGTGTTGCACCCCAAATTTGTCCTACCTTTACATAGTTTCTAGTGCCACTTTATTTTGAATGAATAAAATGGCACAATTGGCAAGAGACCGTGTGTAAGGAGTTGTGAGTGTGAGTGTGAGAGGTCGAGAGTTCGAATCCCGCCTTCTTCACTTTTTGTTTTTCTTTTATTTTTATTCTAACTTTTCTATTTTCATAAAAAAAAATAACAAAAATAGTTTTTTTTTATTATTTAATTATTATTTTCGTATTTTATTTAAATTATTTTTTAAAAAATATTATTTTTCACTTTTTTCCATATTATTCATAAAAACATCCAAAAATCATAAAATTAAAAATATTAGAAAAGATTTTATTCTTTTAAGTTTGTTTTAGTTTGTTTTTTTAGCTTTGACTAATTATTTAAGTTGGGCTTTAAAATAGGCATTAGGTTAGAGTTAACCCTAATTTGCTTACCTATATAAACATAAGTGAGGGGAGAGCACAAAAGAGGAAAAAGCGGCGGTCGTTCTCACGACTTATCAGAAGAGGAAAGCGTCAGCAAATCCACCAAACGGCGCAAAACCACCGCGAACCGCTTCGAACCCCGAACGAGGTGAGCAGTTCTTTTTGTCAATAAAAAAGTTTTTCTGTTGTTTTCAGGTGGAACAAACCGAAGAAGATGGAAAGAAATCGTTTCCGGCCATGCAAGAAGGGAGCAAAGCTCAAAGGAGTTGCAACGACGCCGCCACCATGATGAAGAAGATGGGGTTTCTAACAACCTAAAGATTGAAATGCTTCAGCGTGAAGCCTACTTTTCCCCTTTTATTTTTTTTATATTTTATATTTTTCCCTTTTTTATTTTTCTTATTATTATTATTATTATTTTGATTTTCTTTAAATTGTAATTATGTCATAATAAATGGTTAGTTTAATTAAAAAATATTTGCTAGTTAAACCTTGTTTTAAAACTCTGTTCTTATAATAAAAAAAAATTAAAACTGTTTTTTATTAAAACTAAAACTTCTCTTTTTAAAAAAAATTTAAATTGAATCCTTTTTAAAAAAATTAAAGCTAAAACATTTTTATTAAAAACCATTGTTTCAAAATTAAGATTAAATTTCTTTTTTCAGAAATTAAAAATAAAGTTTTTCAAAATTAATAAAATAATAAATTTCCAAATTGCATTCTCTTTCTTTCATTATTAATTGCTTTATTATTTGTCATTGATTTCCGCCTAACTTTTTTTATACTAACGTTCTCTATTTGTTTTCCGCTAGGTTTTAGTCGGTCTCCGATTATTATTAATTAAATATTTCGTTATCATATTTGTAATTTGTTCCATGGATGTAATTTACGCGAGGCCATGGTCGCGGTTTATTTTATTTTGAAGTCTCTGGGGATTTGTAATTTACGCGAGTGATCGTCGCGACGCTTTCTTTACTTTCCGCACTTTATTTCTGCCATATAATATTTTGCCATGTTTTGCATGATTTAGCGTTATGTTCCTTCCGAAGGATTAGGTCTAGCCGTTTGACCGCCGAGTCAATAACCCTAACGTTTGACCATTTCAAAACCCTAATCGCCTAGGTGTCCCGCTGTGGACGAAAATACCCTTTACCCTAGCATTAGGTCAAAGAGTCGACGTACTCTGTTTAGGGTTTCCCACCGTGGAATCCCTAATTTAACCCTAATTTCAATTAACAAATTCAACATAGAAACAAGAGTTTCAAAGACTCCACGTAAGCGTGTCCTTAAGATATGTTTATTCCCCATTGAAACCTTGACCACAGTCAAGAAGTTTCTAACCTCCCTTTCGAGGGGAACTACAATTACTCTGATTCCATTCCCGTCAGGATATGTAGGCACAAGATGCGACGTCTTGCCGAGTAAACTTAGGACTAACCCTTAGGTCTTTAGGTCACTCTATCCCTTAGCTCAATATATATTAAAGCAGATAATAAAATATAAAAAAAGCATACAATAAACAAAAGGTTCCTGTAGAGTACTACAGAAGTTTAGGGTGCTAGTACCTTCCATGAGCTTAACCAACCCCTTACCTAGATCTCTCCCCGCATTGTCTTTACGATGCAAAATTAGGTTTTCCTCTTTTGACCTTTTCCTTCGGATAAATCAAAGAGCGGTTGTGAACTAAAGATGCGATTCAAATTAATTAATAATTGGATATCATATTCTAACCGCAACAATTTGTTTCCTAGAAGAACATAGCTTAGAGCTTGATACTTAATTTTTCGCTCTGCAGACGCTAATGGGCTTTGAAGGTATTCGACCAAAGATTTCCTCCAATCTTTGTCCGTCAGTCCTTCTACTATGAAAATTTTGAAATTTTCTTCGTCAGCATAGCCAAACTTTGTTACTTCTAGATCTGATAGCCGTAGGCCAACAAACACGACCTTACCTCTAGCTTAGATTACTTTTTGTAGGTTTTCTTTCGAAACCCTATATGTAGAGGCAATTTGTGCCAAGTCATTCGCCTCTTGATTTTTTAGTTGTGGTATATGCCGAATGGTTGACACTTCGAATTTTTTGAGTAATCTGTTGGCTATTACAAAGTACATAATGAGATTTTCCTTAACACATTTGCATTCCTTTGTTATTTGCTTTATAACCAACTATGAGTCTCCCATTATTTCGACTCGGATTGCCCCCAATTCTAACAAAATTTCAAGTCCTGCTATCAAGGCCTCATATTCAGCCTCATTATTGGAGCAGAGCCCTTCCACTTTGTACTTAAATTTTGTTGGAGTTTTATCGGGAAAAATAATTAATAAACCAATGCCTGTTCCATTCTTATGGCTGGAACCGTCGAAGTATAACTTCCAGGGTTCTAGTTCGACATAATTTAGAACATTTTCTTTTATGGAGTGGTCAACAATGAAGTCTGCCACTATTTTTCCTTTAACCGCTTTCAACTGTTTATAGGTTAAAGAATACTCAGTTAATGCTAGTGCCCACTTCCCTATTCGACTATGCAAAATTGGTTTAGACAACATGTTTTTAATAACATCAAAATGCGAAGAGACATATACGTTAACTGGTTTTATATATTGCTTCAGTTTTGTACAAGAGAAATACAAACATAGACATAACTTTTCTATCATGCTATATCTAATTTTTGCATCATTCAAAACTTTAATGAGGTAGTAAATATCCCTTTCGACGCAATTCTCATCCTCTTGAGCAAACATGCTCCCTAGAGTCTTGTCTGATTCTGCTATGTACAACCTCATGCTCTTGCTCCTGCATGGTGGCGAAAGCACTGGAGGGTGGCTCAGGTAGTCTTTAATTTTGTCGAAAGCCTCCTGCTGATCCTTCCCCCATTCGAACCCCTCTTTAGTGAATAAATGCAATGGTGAGAAGGCCTGCGTTTTTCCGCTTAGATTTGATATAAACATTCTCAAGAAGTTTATTTTACCAAGTCGCGATTGCAGCTCCTTCTTGGTCGATGGCGCTTTCGTTTCCATGATAGCTTTGATCTTGTTTTGGTTGATTTCAATCCCTTCTTTGTGGACCACAAAATGCACATTTCAGAGGGTTCATCTTAAGACCATATTTCCTCATCCTTATAAAGGATTGTCAAAGATGGTCCACATGTTTTTTTCCTAGGACTGACTTAACCACAATGTCATCAATATATATCTGCACAAGAGACTCTATATGATCATGAAAAATTAAGTTCATTTCCCGTTGATATGTTGCCCCATCATTTTTTAGGCCAAAAGGCATCACTACCCATTCGTAGGTGCCTAAGGCCCCAGAACAACGAAATGTTGTTTTAGGAACATCATCTTCTGCAATGAAAATCTGATTATATCCAGAATATCCATCTAGCATGCTAAGGTACTCATGTCCTGCGGCGGAATCGACTAGCATCTCTGCCACAGTCATGGAGTACTCATTGTTAGTTCCATGATTCTATGATTGGATAAATTTTGGTAAAATATGATTATGCACTTATGTTAAGCAGGATGTTATAACATCTCCATTTGTTGTTAGTTCCTGAATTGAACTGCAATTAATTGCTATTCAGCACGCACCTTTTATCATTTTCTTATTATTTCTTTTATTTTTATCATTTCATCTGGTTTAGAAAATAATTCATAAAAAATAGGAAATTAACTCAATTAATTCCAGGTATTTTTTCCTTGACTCATGAATGAGTCTAGATTTTTATTGAATAAAAATATTAGGAATTCATGCAATTGTGATTTTATGTGAATTTTTTTACATTTTAATTGATATTAAAATCATTATGGTTGATACCTTGTTTTGCTGAATTTTGTGTGATCAATTCGTGATGATTCTTGAGCTAATTTTTTGTGTGTGATTAGTTTGGACATGCATGCTCATCTAGCAATTTTCTCACATTTTTGTGATGAAATTAGGTAGTAGTTTTATGTTGGAACTTTAGGTGCTCTAGTTTTAGGGTTTAAGCTTAGTACCTTGTGATTTAGGATTTATTTTTAGGACTTTGTGGATGATTCAACCCCTGGATTTTGTATGGTAGATTCATGATTGAATTAGGTTCCCATAGTTATTTTTGGAGGAATTTACAATTGGTTTTAGTATTTTAGTTAAGATTAACTTTAGTACTAAGTTTTAGGTGATCCTAACTTGCTAATTCAACTAGAAGGATTTCTTTAGTTCCCTTAGAGTAGGGTTTTGCCTCTATTGCTCTTAGATGATGATGAAGACATGTATGGGCTGATGAGGGATGCATGAAGAAGCTTGGATGTGAAGATTTCCCTTCTTTTGGTGTAAGTTTTGTTTAGGTGTTAAGATTAGGGTTTGTAAGTAGAGCTTCTAGATAGTTTCTCTTCTTTCATAAACATGGAAGGTGTTGATCACTTCCATTCTTCCCTATGATGTAAGGTCCCCTTGTGAAGGCCTCATCCCTCCTTTGGTAGGATGTGTGGCTCTTCCCATGGTAGAACCTTTGAGGGTTTCTTTCTCTGATGATGGAGTGCTTAGTGGTGACCTTTGGTCTTCATTTTGCTTTCCACTATCCAAACCTTGCTCTTGTTAGATGAATCTTTCTACCTTGCTAGAAGATGGAGTTCCTTGCTAGAATATTGAAGATGTTAGAAGTTGCTACTTCTCTGTATTTGAAGACTGCCATTGGAGCTGAAGCTTGAAGACCAAGAGGAGCAAGTTGATACTTGTGAAGAAGATCAAGTTGAAATTGAATGAGGAGCTGAAGCTTGGAGTTGGAGAACAAGTTGATACTTGTGTTTGGTGCATTGAAAGCTTGAAGAGGCAAGTTGATACTTGCTATTGAAGATGATGGCCTTGAAGAGCAGTTGAAGACTGAGGACTGAACTTATGTGAGAGGAGCTTTGATGTGAAGCTGTGGAAGCTGTTGATCTATTTTCTTTCCTGTCTGTTTGCTTTATGTGCAACTGTATTAATGTGACTTGTTTGATTTGCTTGATGCATTAGAATAAGTTCATACTTAGATTGCGGTAAGATAGGAGCATGATTGCCTTAGAGGTTGAGCTGCTCCCTCTGCTTGTATTTTTACTGTATGGCTTTGCTTGCGGGTATTCGGTAGAGCCCAGCTCCCTTGCCTATGTGGTTTGTGTGTGCTTGATAGCATATTATTTCATTTCTTCTATAGGATTGCAGTTATTCTATTTTTCTTGATAGCATTTTATCTTCTGTATGATTGCAATTACTCATATCTGGCTTGAGGTCGAGATGAGCTTGTGGAGGCTGATGTCCCACACACATTTCCTCCCTCACTTGCATTGCATGCATTTTACAGTTGTTTACTGTTTACTGTTTAGCTGATGCTTTATCTGTTTCTGTTTATCATTAACATGATCCCCTAGGAATCTCACTTCCTTTGATACGGAAGTGATGATTAGAACTTTAGGTTGAAACCTATGCATGATAACTTCTAGGAGTTCCCTGTTTCAAACTTCAACCATAGGATGAATCCTTGGCATGACAACATTAGGACTTGATAGTCTCCCCTTAGTTGAGCCTGTTCTCTCTTCTCATCTCAAAATGAATTAAAATACAGTAATAAAGGTTAACTGACGTCGTACGTTACGAGCTTTAAGCTATCTGAGAAAGGGTTGTCGAAGAGTTTCTTTTCGACAGCTTGGGTGTTTAGGATGGCACCCTTTGGGTGACATGCGACACATTTAATCTCAGGTCATAGTCTCTAGTGCGATATTGGTTGCAAACATCCATAAAAAAAAGTTCTTCCGTAAAAGACAGAAAACAAACTTCAAACCTTTTTGCCCCGTGGGCCCATCATTCAAAGGAAGCTTTTCTGAAGAAAAGAGTGTCGTTAACTCCCAGTTCTACCGCAAACGGTAACGCCTAAGTCTCCAAGGGTCGAGCTGCGTACACCAAACTGCTGGAACTGTTTGTTAACCCTACTCGATAAAACAGATGAAACTGAAACCCCGTAAGCCGTATTATCCCGAACTACGTAAGTTCTGATCTCTCATGCCTGTTGAGAGTACGTAGGCACAATACTGACGTATTGGCGAGCCACCTTCCCCGTAACCCGTAGTTAGGCCGAACTACATTGACTCTGATTTCTCATTCTCTGATGAGAATACGTAGGCATAAACCGCGACACTTTGCCGAGTCATTTTCTTTTCTTTTCAGACCAGCCTTGATAGGTAGATAGTAAACTAACCCGTCAGATAAACACAACAAGCGTGGATCCCATCGAGTACGATGGACGTGAGGGGTGCTAATACCTTCCCCTTGCGTAACCGACTCCCGAACCCAGACAATGGTTGCGATGACCTTGTCTTATACCTTTTCATCAGGTTTTTCCGATCGTTTCCTTTCCCGTTCTGAGGGATAAATAAAGAAAGGTGGTGACTCTTCTGTTTTGCCGACACCTTATTTTCGCGGTAGCGACAGAGGGCTGTATGGATTTCCAGCTATGTTCCTGTATGAAAAAGCTCAAAGCTATGCCTTGTCGAAGAATATTGAAGCATTTGAAGCCATCCTGGTTTTGCTAATCTACGGATTGTTTCTGTTTCCGACTGCTAATGATTTTGTGGACGCAAATGCAATCAACCTTTTCTTAATCAAGAATCCTGTACCTACCTTGTTGGCTGATATGTACTTTTCCATCCACCGTAGGAACCGTTATGGAGTTGGACAAATTGAGTGTTGCACCGTTCTCCTGCACAAGTGGTTTATTTCACACTTGCCAAGAATTCCAGCATTCTGGGATAAGAAAAATGAGCTCTCATGGACAGAAAAGATGATGTTACTCAAACACTCAGATATTAAGTGGTATGACCCTATGTATGAGGGGATTACCATGATCCAAAGCTGTGGAGATTTCCCAAATGTACCGCTTATCAGCGTTAGTGGTTGCATCAGCTATAATCCCATCCTAGCTCGTCGACAGTTGGGGCACCCAATGTAAAATGAACCAGACCCATACTTTTTGAGAAGCTTCTACATTGAAGAGGGGAAGAATCCCGCTTACAGGGCTCAAATTGTGTATGCTTGGCGTTATGTCCACACGAGGAGAGTAACTGCCTTGGGTTACCACGACACCACTGTTTCAGAATCTTACTTATCATGGGTAAAAGAAGCAGCGTTGAAGATGTTCTATACTCGCTTTGAGCCTGACTCACCCAAGCCTACTCTCGTAGAAGAATTGAAAGCCGCTCTGGCAAAAGCTGAAAAAGAAGGAAAGGCTTGGAGGGATAAGTATTTCAAGGCTATGCAAGAGAAAGAAGAGCTGCAAGAGTTGGTCCATCAAGGTGGAAAGAGGAATCATCCAGAAGACGAAGGGCCCTCCAACCAGAAGATCTAAGATCTTTTTGTTTTCTGTTTTATTTCATCATGTATTGGAGACTTGTATTTCAGTATGAGAATCATTTTTGTAAAACTCTCAGTTATTAATCTATGAAGACTTTGAATTTGCTTATTTCCCCATTGTTATAATTTTTGCAAATATTTCTTTGGATTCCTTGAATGATTAATTTTGCATTGTTACATTTTGCATTCATAAGCATTGCATATGCATGTTCTTGTGTTGCGTCTCATCTCACTGTCTTGTCTCCAGAAAGAATCACACTGAATCCTTAACACCGATACAACACCCGAGCCCAAGCTCGCCTAAGAATGGAAGGACAAAATTTGGATGTGGACAGGATTGATAATGAACTCAGAGAGCTACGAGGAGACATGGGGCAGATCATGGAAGCCCTACAAGTCATTCGTGCAAAGTTGGACACTCAAGCCACTGTTGTTTCTGAAATCACTGGCATAGCTGTGGAGCCGATCCCAACGGCAGTCACTGTTGCAAATGTTCCACCATATGGGTTACCGCCTGGTTTCGTACCTCCACCAGTAGTCAATCAACAAGCAGTTCCTCTAGGGGCAGAAGTTCCTCAAGCTATTCCTACTTACACTTAGCCGTCTGTTCAGATTCAAGCGCGCCCTATTTTTCATAATCCTCCGCAAGTGTACGAAGGTCTTGATGGGTATGAAGAAGAGAATGGACGACATGATATGTTGAAAGAAAGTGTAGAGACTATCGGCAGGAAAGTCAAAGCAATGGAAGGAAATGACATCTTTGGTGCTGATGCCAGAGATATGTGCTTAGTGTCTGGACTGGTAATTTCGCCGAAATTCAAGGTTCCCAATTTTGATCAGTATTCTGGTGCTACTTGTCCTCAGACGCATCTGATTATGTATTACTGGAGAATGGCCGCTCATGTAGAAGACGATAAGTTAATGATTCACTGTTTCCAAGATAGTTTGAAAGGAGCTCCTGCTAAATGGTATCTGGGTTTGGATCAGTCTCGTATTCACAGTTTCCAAGATTTGGCTGATGCTTTTGTGAAACATTACAAGTACAACATGAATTTAGCCCCTGATAAAAGACAGTTACTGAGTATGTCGCAGAAGAGTTCGGAATCTTTCAAAAAATATGCACAACGGTGGAGGGAGACCGCTTCTCAGGTGGAACCTCCTTTGAGTGAAAAAGAGTTGACAGATTGGTTCGTCGATACAGTAAGACCAGAGTTTTATGAGAAGATGATCAGTAGTGTAACCGCAAGTTTTTCTGATATAGTAGCAGTGGGTGTGAGAGTGGAGTTAGGATTGAAGAATGGAAAGGTGGCTAGCGGTTCCAGCAGTTCTGATAACAACAATGTCAAGAAACTCAGCAGTAATTTTCATAAAAAGAAGGAAGGGGAGACAAGTGCAGTAACCATGGGAAGAAAGAGTCGCACTTGGAGACAACCTTACCAAAAGTATCCGCAGAGTTATGTTCAACAACCTCAACAAGGCTTTATTCAGCAACCTCAAGCAGGTTATGTTCAGCAATCCCAGCAACAACGACCAATGTATCCGTTGTAGTAATGCCCAACAACCATATGTGGCAGCTGTAACTCCGGCTCTTCATCACCCTGTTCCCAGGTATCAGACAGTGCAGCCAGCACCTGTATATCAGCCAATTCAACAAGGGTATCAACGAGCGCCCAACGCTCCACCCTATCAGCAACATCATCAGCATAGAGCTCAGGCACCTAGACAGAGCTACCAGAATCGGAGACGAACGACAAAACCTCCACTTCCTCAGATACCGATGACTTACACAGAGTTGTACCCTTCCTTGGTGCAGCAAGGATTGGTAACAACACGACCATTAAATCCAGACAATACATCTCCTCACTATAATCCAAATGCCCATTGTGCCTTTCACGAAGGTGCTGCTGGTCATGATTTAGAAGGCTGTTTGGCCTTGAAACATCCTGTCAGGGAGTTGATGGAAAAGAAGATCTTGTCTTTTGATGATGTACCCCCAAACGTTAAAAGTAATCCATTGCCGAACCATGGAGGGGTTAATGTTGTAGAAGAAGTTTCAAATGAAAGGATAGTTCGAGGTGTGTCAGAGATCAAGACCCCGTTAAGGTTATGATCGCGACTTTCTATGTCTAATACAACTAACTGCAAGTGCACAGTCTATCACGTAGTAATAAAAGATATCGATCCCACAGGGACTCGTAATCAAACTAGTGTTCTCAGGAGTTACTATGTTTAGCTAGGTAGAATATGTTTTAAGGGAATAAGATTGTCACTAAAAGGGGGAACTAAGATTACTGTTTAGATTTTAATTAATTGAATCGATACGTAGTAATTGTGTTCTTCAGGGATTTGATAAGTTATTGGTGTATGAAATAGTTTTCAAAGTTTATTTAAGCAGAAAATAGAGATTTGAAGACTCTCGTCTTACGATGGTTATTGACGCTAATCATAATCCTAAGGGCCAAACGTACACTTTCGTATCCCGTTCGGGGTTAAAACTATTTTTTGGAAATCTCTAAGTTCTAATTCGTTTTAAAGTGCTTTCGCTGTTATTAAAACAAATGCCTAGTGTTTACTATCTGACCTTACCGCAGCTTTCGCTTGTTGGTTCGTATCTTAATTAATTTCCCACTTTCGTGGCAAAACTACTTTTAAATAAGTTCTCGCTTTCGCGACGAAGTTTATTTCGTGAATCAATTTTAAACACTTAGACCATAAATTACTTTTGTGAAAAGAAAGTTTTCAAACAAGAGTTATTAAATCCCATTCGAATTATCACTACATATCGATTGCCTAAGTTTAGCTAGACATGGAATTGGGAAGAATAAAACATAAATAATAATAATAAATAATAAATTGCATTATAATTAAAACAGAAGTCGATCAAAATGAAAACCTGTAAATAATGCCAATTGGCCTTTGGGCAGATCCTCCACAGATGTTGGCAGGATTCTGGTCTTTAGTTCCAAATTGACCGTACAGTGCAATAGGTATTACAGAAGAGCGGAAATGGAAATGAGGAAATGAAAAGGGAAATAAAGGAAAGGAATACAAATAAAAACTGGAAAGTAAATTTGCTCTGGAAATTAAATTCGGCAGCACTTCGTGGTATGAATGCAGCTCTCTTTTTGAAGTCCCCTACTTTCCTTTTTATAGAAGTGGAATCCCAACGGTTATCTATGAGGATGATGGACCTTGAGGCAGATAATTTAGGGAGTAGTGGACCACTTAATGGGAATTGGAACTGCTCTTTTGACGTGTAATCTGAGTGGGGCGTTTTTGCCTGCATGACGGTCGTCACAAGGTGTGACGGTCGTCACATCAGCAAAAACAGTCTGCTGCGCTTTTCATTGTGTTTTCACTCCTTTTTCGTCCATATTTCATCTGGGATTACTTCTTTTCTTCATGTTGCCTTGTTTAGACGTGATCGTTGAATACCTGCAAAAACATCAGACAAATACACGGAAATAACCCGAAATCGGATTGAAAACGGTTAGACATTAGTTGAATTATGCATAAAAATATCTATATGATTTCGTGTTATCAAACTCCCCTAAGTTTGAATCTTTGCTTGTCCTCAAGTAAAACGTGGAAAAGTCGGCAAGCACGAGGTTGCTTCTTCGTTCGCAGAGTTTGGAAAAACCGGGATTCTTGGTAGGAACAAGACGAGTATCATGACGACACTGGACTACGAGTATCCGGAGGTCTCCTTTTTATGCAAATCGGTCTCAGTCATGCTACCGTATCTTGGTGTCAAGGTTCTCGTGGCAAGTTCACCCTGTTTGTTCTAGCGCAATCACATTAAGCCTGTTGTCCGCACACTTTCATGGCAAGTTGACCTGTTAGTGAATATGATCTCGTTTTTGTTTTTGATCTTCTTCATTGATCATAATTTGGTGTCATTGATTTTTCAATGAGTTTTTCGTGCCGTTGGGCTAAATGCTCGGGTGAGGAGCACCTAACTTAGAAGGAAACGTATCTTATATTCTTGGGCTTTTTAGCTCTCTTTTCATGATTTTTCATCTTTTTGGAGATCATACACTTATTTGCATCGGTCGCTCGCTTAGAAGTGTTTTTAGGATGGTGCTGACTGTTAGTATAAACTACTTGGGGTTGAGTTTGCGTAGACACTTGAGACTTTGGTACACGTAGGTGGTGAAACCGACTCGCATAAACTAGAGATCTAAGGTGTCTGGACGATACTGGTTTTGTTAGAACTGTCGTTTCCTCGGGGTTTCAAAACTCGGTTTGAACTCAGGTGCATTCTCGTGATGCTTTTGCTTTTGAGGAACAAATGAAAGTTGTTGTTTACGTTGAATGATGTGGGGATTGTTTGCGTAACGTGAAAAATATATAGACGAGTTTTATTTGCTAGAAATAGAAAGTGTAAAAATAGAAATTACTAAAATTCAAAGTGCAGTGAAATGGAAATACAGGAAATAAGGGAAGTTCAGAATACAGTGGAAATAAGGCTCCGCTCCCACACTATCTCGATCAGTGTCCTCACTGATTCTTGAAGCATGCGAGAGGGAGATACAACTGAAAATGAAAATACAAAGAACTGAAATATAGTAAACAATGAAGGAAAAAAAATGAAAATCTAGTCCCGGCCTCTGTCACGTCCACGCTGGCGTCCTCTGGCTCTAGCAAGGGCTACTCTGTCCTCATAGCTCATGGCTCCGGTGTGGTAGACCGTGTCTCGGAGTCCCTCGACCTGCAGGGTCAGATTCGCTAGACTCTCAGTGATCGTAGCTTGGCCGGTGTGAAGTTGTTGCATTTGAGTCTGGTGCCAAGCTTCGAACTGGTCAGCTCGCTGGTTCTGCTGCTGCAACATCGTGAGTATCTGTGCCTGCTGGTCTAGGGAGCGACGGAGGTCCTCTTCGGTGTAGTCGGGCATGGGATGGTGACGGCGGCGGCGGGATGATGTACCTACTGGAGGAGGAGGCTGCGATGCCTCTGGCTGCTCGGACCTGTCCAACTCAGCTTGGATTTCATCGTCGGAATCATGAGTGGGATCCTGAGTAGGAACAGCGGCAGCAGGAGGGGCAGTGAGGTCGAACAACCAGTTGGTACGGTCCTCTGGATGGATGCGGGTGCGGGACGGAAGGATGATGCTTCTGACGGTCTTGCCACGCACAACCGGATGGTATTTCCCGTCAGCTCGGGAGCGGATGAGATGGGAGGCCCTGCAGTGGTCGGTGTCAAGGAACACCGAGGGGATGGAATGGAGGTGCTGAAGGCGGTCGCCAAGGTTCAGCCCAAGTGCAATAGCCGTGACAATCCCGCCAAAGTAGAATGGCTTCGAGCCACGGTTGCAGTTGGCCTGAATGTGAGCCAGCAGGAACGGTGCAGCGTTGACAGGTTCATTGTTGAAGACGCAATGCAGAAAGAAGAGCTCCTTGGAGTTCACTTTGTGGTTGTTGTCTCTGGCGAAGATGGTGTTGCTCAACACTCTATGAAAGTACCTGATGGCGGGGTTATGGATGTGAGTGGCGTGCAGGGAGTCCCAACCATCGGCATTTAGGTCGGTCAACTGATACCACAGCGCGAAGGCTTCGTGCTGGAACTGGTCAGTGATGCGGCGATGAGCGTTGTCGCCGCGAGGTAGCTGTAGGATGCCGGCAATCTGGTTTTGGTGCATCTGATAGTTAACGCCAAACATCCGGAAGCAAGCGGCACCTGAATGCTGGTTGAGTTCGCCGCTGCTGGTGACGTACGTGAACGAACTCAAGAACTCAAGAGTGAGTTGTTCGTAGGTCGGCTGGGGGTTGGTGCAGAGGTTCCAGATGCCTGCTCGTTGAAGCATCTAGGTTACACCTTCAAGGAGTCCGAGCTCCGTAAGCGATGGAAGGTGCGGGTAGTGAGTTGGCTGGAGTGACCTCTGATGAAATGCAATGTACTGTGCTCGTTGTCTGTCGCCTAGCTCGCCTTCAGGGAAGGAAATGTTGCTGACATCTGCGTTTCCGGCCATTGTTGAAGATGGAGAGGTTTCAGAGGTTTTGGGGTTTTTCGGCGGAGAGGGAAAAATGACAGAACAGTGGTTTGGAGGTTGAATTTGGAGTTGAGGTTTATAGTTCAATGTGGGGAGGACGAAAATCGTAGTGGGGTATGAATTTTGGAAGTTTGAAAGTGATAATGGGGGGAGTGGAAGGGAACACGAACCCTGTTATATCAGATTGCAGTTCTGGACTGCGTGACGGTCGTCACAAAGGTGTGACGATCGTCACCCGCGTGACGCTCGTCATGGGACTGTGACGGTCGTCACAGCAGCAAAATCTGCAGAACACAGAATTTTGCTCTGAGGGCATACTCGTGGTGATTCTAAAGCGTAGTATTGATACGGTGATGTAATTTAACAACCAACAAGCAACAATTAATGCGAAAACAGAATAATTGAACAAAAACTAGAATTGAAATAACATAAAATGGAAACAATTGTATGTAGTACATAATGAAAACTAACAATGCGAAAAATTCAAATGATGAAATGAAACTAAACTAGACTAGACTAAACTGAAACTACTGCTATGAGCTAATAACTAATCTTTTCGTGCCTTCAACTCATCGAATTTTTGTGAATAGTAGTCGAGTTGGTCGCAGACTAGATCCATGAAGCCTACCAGTTCGCTGTGCATGCCTGCGATATCAGCTTTTACATTAGTCAGAGCTTTATCAACGTCGTCCAATCTGAGTAACACGACATCCATTTTGTTGGTGGTTTCCTCAGGGATAGGCTCAGGATAAGTATTGTAGTGTGGAGGAGTCATAGGGTCTACTTCAGTTTCAGAGGCGGCGTCCTCATAGTACATGTAGTCGTGTGCCTCAAAAATGTGGTCACTGTCATACATATAGTTCTGGGGCGTTGACTGTGGCGAAGGAGGTCCCATAGGCTCATCCAATTCGTAGAGCCAGTTATCCTTGTTGTGGATACTTGTCATCAGATGATCAGGCAGTGTGAATAGTTGTACTGGTTTTTCGTTAATAAGGTACTCATACGGTCCAGGTCCCATAGTCCCTAAGATGCGCCTGTTAAAGCAGAATTGTATGTTCATGGGTCTGATGGTACCAAAACGAGTGCTGGCATTTAAATGGAATCTAAGGCCAAGCTCGTGGTCAATCACTGTTACTAGTCCTTCTATAAGAATAGGTGTCTGAGGTTCCAGCGTGAGGCGTTTGAAGGATCTCATCATGAAAGGTATTGCGTTTACTGTCCGTCCCTGAGAAGCACAGAACATGATGAATAACTCTTCCTTAGACACTGTGGTAATATTTTCTTCTTTTCCAAATAAGGTGTGAGCTAGTATCTTATGGAAGTATCTGAAGGTTGGGTTATGAATGTCATCATTGTACATTCTGTCTGGTTCAGGGTGATAGTCGCCTGTGATTCTACCCCAGAAGTGCTCGAGTTGCAAATCAATATCGTCATCTTCTGCACTGATGAACACATGCGGTCCGCTAGGAAATCCTAGGAGGTTAGCTAGTGACATCCGGCTATGAGTTTGGTCCATTCCAAACAATCTGAAGGTAATCAATTCTGAGCTGGATCCAAAACCATAGTTGGGTGTATATCTGAAGGAACTAAGGAATTCGTAGGTAAGATCCTTGTAGGTAGCGAAGCGTGTTTTCAGAGTAGTGTTCTCCCAACCCAGTTGATTGAACAGGTATTGAATGCTATCTGTGATCCCTAGTTTATCCATAGTAGCCTTATCATAATACAGCGTTAAGGCGAATTCTCTTTCGGTCAGTGCTGCAAATCTTGCCTTTTGAGCGAGTCCTCTGAAGTGAACTTTTGTGAAATCGTACTCGGCCATACTCGCAGGTAATTCGGAGAAAACAGAAGGAATGTTTTGAAGGCTTTAAAAATCCTGAAAAGTTTAAAACAAGAAATTGAAGTCAGGATTTTTAGAAACGAAAATTAGTAGAAACAAAAGACAAAAGGAAAAAAATAAAATAAGAATAAAAGTACGAAAATGAACGAAAGTAGAAAGTAGTAGTAATTTTAGGATTTTTGTTGGATTTTTCAAAGTGGAATTTTAAAGAAAAATGAAATGCAATAACGAGGGAAATTTGGGTTGCCTCCCAATAAGCGCTGTTTTTAAAGTCTAAAGCCTGACGATAGCTTGGTGAGAAGCTATTCGGGTGTTTGAGCTGGAAGCTCAAGCAATGTTATATTGCTGACTTGAGGACTGTTGTCGTTCTTATTGTAATGTTTTAGACGTTGCCCGTTTACGATGAATGAGGCATTCGTCTTATCGGTAATTTCGACAGCTCCACTCTGAAGTACTTTAGTCACTTCATAGGGTCCAGACCACCTAGATTTTAGTTTTCCTGGGAAGAGTTTTAATCGTGAATTAAAGAGCAATACGATGTCTCCCACACTGAATTGTTTCTTGATTGAACGTTTATCATGCCACTTTTTAGTTCGTTCTTTGTAGATACGGGCATTTTCATAAGCGTCTAATCGAAGTTCTTCCAACTCGTGTAAGTTCAAGATTTGCTTTTCTCCTGCCTCGGTGTAGTTGAAGTTGAGTGTCTTAATGGCCCAGAAGGCCTTATGCTCTAACTCTACAGGGAGATGGCAGGATTTACCGTAAACTAATTTATAGGGGGTAGTACTTATTGGTGTCTTAAATGCGGTCCTATAAGCCCATAAAGCTTCTTGTAGCTTTGATGACCAATCTTTTCTCGAGGTAGCGACAGTCTTTTCCAAGATCTGTTTTATTTCTCTGTTTGAGACCTCTACTTGTCCGCTAGTTTGCGGATGATAAGGTGTAGCTACTCGGTGCCTGACTCCATATCTAGAAAGAAGTTTATCGAATATTCGTGATATGAAGTGAGATCCTCCGTCACTAATGACGATTCTGGGTACACCGAATCTAGGAAAGATAGTGTTCTTGAAGAGTTTGATTACTACTCGTGCGTCATTTGTTGGAGCAGCTATGGCTTCTATCCATTTAGACACGTAATCGACAGCGACGAGTATGTAATTATTACCAAAAGAAGGAGGAAAAGGTCCCATGAAATCTATTCCCCAGACGTCGAAGATTTCTACCTCTAAGATTGCTTTCTGAGGTATTTCATCGCGTCGTGAGATGTTGCCAGTTCGTTGGCATCTATCGCACTTTTGCACAGCGATGTGAACGTCTTTCCAGAGATTAGGGCAGAATAGGCCGACTTGGAGAATCTTAGCGCACGTCTTAGATGTACTAGCATGACCATCGTATGGTGCTGAGTGGCATTGGGAAATAATATTTTCTATTTCTTCCTCTGGGACACAGCGACGATATATGTTGTCGGCCCCTCTCTTGAAGAGTAGGGGTTCGTCCCAATAATAGTGTTTCAGATCATGGAAGAATTTCTTCTTTTGCTGATAAGTAAGGTCTGGTGGAAGCACGCCCGCAGCGAGGTAATTAACGATGTCAGCATACCAAGGTAATGTGACTTGGGCATAGACGACTTCTACGGCTTTTTCGAATTCTGGATCTTCCGAGATTGCATTGGGTGTGTCACTCTCTAATTTGGCTATCAGACGTTCGTACGGGAAATCGTCATTTATCGGTACTGGTTCGTGTCAGATGCCTTCTATTCGGGATAAGTGATCCGCAACAACGTTCTCGGTTCCTTTCTTATCTTTGATTTCTAAGTCAAACTCTTGTAATAACAGGATCCATCTCAATAGTCTTGGTTTGGCATCCTTTTTGCTTATTAGGTACCTTATGGCAGCGTGGTCTGTGTATATTATAATTTTTGCTCCTACTAGGTAAGAACGGAATTTGTCAAGCGCAAATATAACTGCTAGAAGTTCCTTTTCTGTGGTAGCGTAGTTCATTTGGCCAGGATCTAAGGTTCTACTGGCGTAGTAGATAGCATGAAGTTTCTTGTCCTTCCTTTGTCCTAGAACTGCGCCTACAGCGTAATCACTCGCGTCGCACATGATTTCGAACGGTAGTCTCCAATCTGGTGGTTGCATGATTGGTGCGGTGATAAGGGCTGATTTCAATGTTTCGAATGCTTTTAAACAGTCGTCGTCGAAGACGAACTCATCATCTTTCATTAACAGGCCGGTCAGAGGTTTTGTGATTTTCGAGAAATCTTTTATAAATCTTCTGTAGAAACCGGCATGTCCTAGAAAACTCCGTATTTCTCGTACGGATTTTGGAGGTTGGAGATCTTTTATAATCTATATTTTAGCTTTGTCTACCTCAATCCCTCTATCTGATATGACGTGTCCTAGAACTATTCCTTGTCGGACCATAAAATGGCATTTCTCCCAATTTAGGACGAGGTTTACTTTTACGCAACGTTCTAGTACCATTTCTAAGTTTTGTAAGCATCCTTCGAAGCTTTGTCCACATACCGAGAAATCGTCCATAAACACTTCCATAATGTCGTCTATGAAATCTGCAAAGATTGCCATCATGCATCTTTGGAAGGTTGCTGGAGCGTTACAGAGTCCGAACGACATTCGGCAGTAAGCAAAAGTACCGTAAGGACAGGTGAATGTAGTCTTTTCTTGGTCATCAGGATGGATGGGAATTTGGAAGAATCCTGAGTAACCATCTAGATAGCAGAAATATGAATGTTTGGCTAATCTTTCCAACATTTGGTCTATGAAGGATAGCGGGAAGTGATCTTTGCGCGTAGCCTTGTTAAGCTTCCTATAATCAATACACATCCTACTTCCAGTCACGACTCTTTTTGTTATCGATTCGCCTTTTTCGTTTTTAACTACTGTGACTCCTCCTTTCTTTGGTACGACATGAACTGGGCTAACCCATTCACTATCGGAGATCGGATAGATGATTCCTGCATCTAGTAATTTCTTTACTTCATCTCTGACTACAGTGCTCAGGATGGGGTTTAGTCTTCTTTGATGCTCTCGAGAGGTTTTAGAGTCTTCCTCTATTGTAATTCGATGCATACAGATCGAAGGGCTTATACCTTTTAAATCGCTTATGTTATAGCCTAACGCGGTGGGGTACTTCTTTAGGACTTCTAATAACTTTTCAGTTTCTGGTTGTCCTAAGTCGGCGTTGACTATCACTGGTCTTTTTAGTTCATCGTCTAGAAATTCATATCTGAGGTTTTTGGGTAGAGTTTTAAGTTCTAAAGATGGGTTCTTCGGACCTGGCATATGATTTGGTGTCAGTGCTAAGCTTTCGCTTAGGCTGTCGTCTTTATACGGTTTACGCCAATTGTCGTCTTCAGAAATGTCGGGTATTTGGATCTTTATTATTTCTGAATACGTGGTCTCTTCATTTTCAAGTTCTCTTATGCATTCGTCAATTTCGTCTACTAAATAGCAGGTATCGTCTATTGCTGGTGCTTGTAAGAACTTGGTGAGAATGAACTCTATCTTTTCTTCTCCTACTTCGAATGTTAGCCTTCCTTTCTTCACGTCTATAATCGCTCCGGCTGTAGCTAGGAACGGTCTTCCTAGGATAATCGGGGTTACAGTGTCTTCCTTGATGTCCATGATTATGAAGTCGGTTGGGATGTAGAATTGTCCTATGCGTACTGGAACGTTTTCCAGTATTCCGACGGGGTATTTTACTGATCTGTCAGCTAATTGTACGGACATTTTGGTTGGTCTGAGGTCTCCCATATTCAGCTTTTTGCATATAGATAAGGGCATAACACTGATACTAGCTCCTAAATCGCATAGAGCTTTGTCTATTACGAACTTTCCTATGACGCAGGGTATGGAGAAACTACCTGGGTCTTTTAATTTAGGAGGCATGCGGTTCTGAATAATAGCGCTACACTCTGCAGTGAGTGTAACTATTTCGTTATCCTCGATCTTTCTCTTATTCGACAGGATCTCTTTGAGAAATTTAGCGTATGACGGCATTTAAGTTATCGCTTCTGTAAAAGGAATAGTAATATTCAACTGTTTAAGGAGCTCTACAAATTTCTTAAACTGTCCTGAAGTTTTAGAGTTTATTAGTCTTTGCGGATAAGGAATAGGTGGTTTATATGGCGCTGGAGGTGCTTGAGTTTTTTCACTCGCGGTCTCCTCCTTCTCGTTGTCTTCCTTCTTCTCTAACTCGGATTCCTTTTTTGCTTGTTCAGTTGGTTTTTGTTGCATGGCTGAGTTTTCGGTCCTCGGATTGATCGGTTCGTCCAATTCTTTTCCACTTCTTAGTATCACAGCATTTGCTTGGCCTTTGGGATTCTGTTCGGGTTGTCCAGGAAATGTGCCAGCAGGTGCGGCAGCAGATGCTTGCTGTTGAGCCACTTGTGATATCTGAGTTTCTAACATTTTGTTGTGGGTGGCTAAAGCGTCTACTTTTCCTGTCAACTGTTTAATTTGCTCGCTAGTGTGTATGTTTTGATTCAGGAACTCTTTGTTCGTCTGAGCTTGAGTAGCTATGAACTTTTCCATCATCAATTCGAGGTTTGATTTCCTAGGTGCATTCTGAGCAGCTGGTTTTTGGTATCCTTGCGGAGCAGTAGGCATTTGCAATGCATTTTCGCTTTTGTAAGAAATGTTTGGATGATTTCGCCAACCTGGGTTGTAGGTATTTGCGTAGGGATTGCCTTGGGCATAATTTACCTGGTCTGGCGGGATTCCGGCTAGCAATGGGCATTCGGGTGCATTATGAGTGGTGCTTCCGCATAACTCGCAATTTGGAGTTACTGCAGCGACAGTTGCAGTGGGGTTAACGGTCAGACTATCGATCTTTTGTGCTAGAGCATCTACTTTAGCATTGAACTTTTCAAGGCTGCTGATTTCGTACATCCCACCTTTCGCTGTGGTTTTCTCATTTGGAGTGCGTTCACCTCCCCATTGGCAATGGTTTTGTGACATGTTTTCTATTAATTGATAGGCTTCATCGTATGGCTTATCCATAAGTGCACCGCCCGCGGCAGCGTCTATTGTCAATTTAGTATTGTATAGAAGCCCATTATAGAAAGTATGGATTGTCACCCAGTCTTCTAGACCGTGGTGAGGACATGTTCTCATCATATCTTTGAATCGTTCCCATGCTTCGTAAAGAGATTCAGTATCTTTCTGTCGAAATCCGTTGATTTGAGCTCTAAGCATAGCAGTTTTGCTTGGTGGAAAATATCTCGCTAAGAAGACGTTCTTCAATTGCTCCCACGTCGTAATGGAGTTGGATGGTAACGATTGTAACCATGTCCATGCTCTGTCTCTAAGAGAGAATGGGAAAAGACGAAGTCTTATCGCGTCTGGAGTTACTCCATTTGCTTTCACCGTGTCTGCGTATTGTACAAACCTCGTTAGATGTTCGTTCGGATCCTCAATTGCGTTTCCTGAGAATTGGTTTTGTTGTACAGCCGACAGCAATGATGGTTTCAGCTCAAAATCATTTCGGGTAATAGCTGGGGCAGCAACGCTACTTCTAGGCTCCATCTGAGATGGTGTAGCGTATGCCTTCAGCGGTTTGTTCGGAGGTCCTTCAGCCATCGTCGGTTCTTCTTCGGATTTGGGAATGGGAGTGAGAGGATCGGGAATGTTATGTTTGAGTTGGTACTCAATGATTCGGCCTCTTAGATATAAGAAGCGTTCTAGTTCTGCGACTGAAGGTTTCAAGATATCGCTTTGTGGGCGATCACTTGGCATATAATCGACAGCACTAGTAAAGGAAAAATGAAAATTGTTTACCTAGTCTATACGGCGTAACAGAAGGTTACACTATTGACTAAACGGGTCCCCGGCAACGGCGCCAAAAACTTGATCGCGACTTTCTATGTCTAATACAACTAACTGCAAGTGCACAGTCTATCGCGTAGTAATAAAAGATATCGATCCCACAGGGACTCGTAATCAAACTAGTGTTCTCGGGAGTTACTATGTTTAGCTAGGTAGAATATGTTTTAAGGGAATAAGATTGTCACTAAAAGGGGGAACTAAGATTACTGTTTAGATTTTAATTAATTGAATCGATACGTAGTAATTGTGTTCTTCAGGAATTTGATAAGTTACTGGTGTATGAAATAGTTTTCACAGTTTATTTAAGCAGAAAATAGAGATTTGAAGACTCTCGTCTCACGATGGTTATTGACGCTAATCATAATCCTAAGGGCCAAACGTACACTTTCGTATCCCGTTCGGGGTTAAAACTATTTTTTGGAAATCTCTAAGTTCTAATTCGTTTTAAAGTGCTTTCGCTGTTATTAAAACAAATGCCTAGTGTTTACTATCTGACCTTACCGCAGCTTTCGCTTGTTGGTTCGTATCTTAATTAATTTCCCACTTTCATGGCAAAACTACTTTTAAATAAGTTCTCGCTTTCGCGACGAAGTTTATTTCGTGAATCAATTTTAAACACTTAGACCATAAATTACTTTTGTGAAAAGAAAGTTTTCAAACAAGAGTTATCAAATCCCATTCGAATTATCACTACATATCGATTGCCTAAGTTTAGCTAGACATGGAATTGGGAAGAATAAAACATAAATAATAATAATAAATAATAAATTGCATTATAATTAAAACAGAAGTCGATCAAAATGAAAACCTGTAAATAATGCCAATTGGCCTTTGGGCAGATCCTCCACAGATGTTGGCAGGATTCTGGTCTTTAGTTCCAAATTGACCGTACAGTGCAATAGGTATTACAGAAGAGCGGAAATGGAAATGAGGAAATGAAAAGGGAAATAAAGGAAAGGAATACAAATAAAAACTGGAAAGTAAATTTGCTCTGGAAATTAAATTCGGCAGCACTTCGTGGTATGAATGCAGCTCTCTTTTTGAAGTCCCCTTCTTCCCTTTTTATAGAAGTGGAATCCCAACGGTTGTCTCTAAGGATGATGGACCTTGAGGCAGATAATTTAGGGAGTAGTGGACCACTTAATGGGAATTGGAACTGCTCTTTTGACGTGTAATCTGAGTGGGGCGTTTTTGCCTGCATGATGGTCGTCACAAGGTGTGACGGTCGTCACATCAGCAAAAACAGTTTGCTGCGCTTTTCATTGTGTTTTCACTCCTTTTTCGTCCATATTTCATTTGGGATTGCTTCTTTTCTTCATGTTGCCTTGTTTAGACGTGATCGTTGAATACCTGCAAAAACATCAGACAAATACACGGAAATAACCCGAAATCGGATCGAAAACGGTTAGACTTTAGTTGAATTATGCATGAAAATATCTATATGATTTCGTGTTATCAGGTTACTTCACAAAAAACTACTGAAAGCAGGATTGATAGAGGATACCCATAATGATTGTAAAGAATGTTCTAGTGATTCTAGAGGGTGTGATGAGGTACGAAGAGATATACAAAGATTAATCGATGAGGGAATATTACAAGTGTGTAGTAAGGTGAGGAAAGAAGAAGTTTCGGTAATTGAGCCTGTTTTTAATTTACCAAAGAAAGGTGAGAAAGTTACGGTGTTCAAAATGACCAACAAAAGTATGAAGCCTGTTTTCAACAAGTCGGCTATCGATCAATCTCGACCGGTTATTATTCAGAAACCAAGATTGTTTCCTTTTGAAAGCACAAAGGCCGTTCCATGGAAGTATAACATGACTGTGATAGACCGAGGATCTGGGAAAGTTAGTCAGAAAGAGACAGTGAAAGACGACCAAGTGGACGTGAAAAACATTGCAGGTACAAGCAAAATGACCCGTAGTGGTCGAATCTATCAACCAAAGATGACAGTAGCCGCTCCAAAAGAGGTCACCCCTGCTGCGACGAAAGAAAAAGAGGTACCAGATATTGAAGGAGACGACGAAGAATTCTTAAGGATTATTTGGAAAAGTGATTACAGAGTTATTGATCAGCTTCACCAAACCCCATCGAAGATATCGATCTTGTCTCTCTTGATGAAATCTCTGGCCCACAGAGAAGCTCTGCAAAAAGTGTTGAGACAGGTACATGTGACAAAAGATATAACTCTCGGCCAATTTGACTCAGAGATAGCCAACATTACTGCATGTAACACCCTGAGTTTTAGTGATGCAAAGTTGCCAAAAGAAGGATGCAATCACAACCGTGCATTGCACATATCTGTCAGGTGCCAAGAAGACACAATGGCATGAGTTTTAGTCGATACAGGATCCTCATTGAATGTATTGCCTACAAGGTCGCTCGCAAGGTTAGCATATGCAGGGGCAGAAATGAAACCGACGCCATTGATTGTAAAAGCTTTTGACGGTTCAAGAAGAACAGTTGTTGGAGAGGTAGAATTGTCAATCATGATCGGACCTCATGTGTTCGATATTACATTCCAAGTCATGGACATCAACCCAGCTTATAGTTGTTTGTTGGGACGACCGTGGATTCACACGGCTGGGGCGGTGACTTCCACATTACATTAGAGAATGAAATTTTTTGGGAATGATAAGTTAGTGATTGTACACGGTGAAGAGGACCTAATGGTGAGAAATCTGTCATCATTTAAGTATATTGAAGCAGATGAGGGCGCGTTAGAAACTTCCTTTCAGGCACTCGAGATAGCTAATGCAGTGATGTTAGAGGAAACAGTGGCTAAGAGTGGTCCGTCTTTTGCATCCACTCAGAGCATCAAGTCTACACTAGAAGAAGGTACTCCTGCAGGTTGGGGAGAGGTTATTGAAGCGAAGCCAAAGATGGATCGCCATGGGTTGGGTTACAGACCAACTCATGATGAAGCACCAACACATGACAAAGGACGTCCAAAGACTATACAAGAAGTATTCATCAGTGGAGGTTTCCAAGTCAGTGCTGTAGAAGAAGATTTTGAAGATGAAGACCTTGAACAATTAGTGTATCATTGCAACTCTGCCTTGAGCAACTGGGAAGCTATTGAGATTCCTATGGTCTTTCCTGAGTTAAAGTAATTTGTTTGTTTTTCTTTTCTTTTCTTTTTTGAATCTCCATAGCCATGCCCAGAGCTATAGGAATGTTTTGTAAGGGCCCCGTGCTTTCAAGAAAAATCAATGAAAAATGAACTATTTTGTTAATTTCCTTGTGTTATTTCCTTTACTGCTTTTGCTTTCATTTTAAAAAGAAAAATGGCAACCTTAAAAAACCCAAAACAATTTTCTCTTTTGTGTGCTGCATTTGCCTTTGTGTGTTTTAATAAATTAAGCCATTCCAACGTGCAGTGATGTCCTAAAACCCATTGAATCTTGTGACTTTGCATTCCCTCCAGACTTTGATTCACCAATATACCAAGCTGAAGATGAGGACGAAGATTTTGAAATCCCTGATGAACTGGTAAAATGGGCACATCATGAGTACACAGAACTGCAGCCCCACAAAGAACAGGTAGAAGTCATTAATCTTGGCACCGAAGAAGACGAGAAAGAAGTCAAGATAGGGGCAGCCCTAGGGGCAGAAATCAAGCAGCAACTAGAAAAGCTTCTGAAAGAGTATGTGGATGTATTTGCTTGGTCATACCAAGATATGCCGGGTTTAGACACTGACATAGTGGTCCACAAATTACCGCTTTGACCAGAATGCTCACCGGTTAAACAAAAGCTCCGAAGAACAAGACCTGACATGACTCTCAAGATTCGAGATGAGGTGAAGAAACAGATTGACGCCGGTTTTCTAGCATTGTCCAAATACCCCGAATGGGTGGCCAATATTGTACTTGTACCGAAAAAGGATGGGATAGTCAGAATGTGTGTGGATTATAGGGATCTAAACAAGGCCAGTCCAAAAGATGATTTCCCTTTGCTGCATATTGATACGTTGGTGGACAACACGACTCTTTTTGCAGTTTTCTCATTTATGGATGGTTTCTCCGGTTACAATCAGATTAAGATGGATCCTGATGACATGGAAAAAACTACTTTCATTACCCCGTGGGGGACCTACTGTTACAAAGTTATGCCTTTCGGTCTGAAGAACGCAGGTGCTACTTATCAAACGGCCATGGCAACTTTATTTCATGATATGATGCATAAGGAGATAGAGGTATATGTTGATGACATGATAGCCAAATCTCAAAGCGAGGAGGACCATTTGGAAATTTCTTTTGAAATTATTTAAGAGACTCAGAAAATATCAGTTGAGACTGAATCCAGCCAAGTGTACCTTTGGAGTAAGATCTGGAAAGTTACTCGGTTTCATTGTCAGTCACCGAGGGATTGAGGTGGATCCAGATAAAGTCCGAGCCATTCAAGATATGCCAGCTCCACAGACTGAGAAGCAAGTCGGAGGTTTTCTTGGAAGACTGAACTACATATCCAGATTTATTTCCAATATGACTCCTACTTGCGAGCCCACCTTCAAATTATTACGCAAGGACCAGACAGTTGTTTGGAATTCAGATTGTCAGCAAGCATTTGATAAGATTAAGGGCTATCTTCAAGAGCCTCCGATCTTAATACCTCCTGTTCCAGGAAGACCTCTTTTCATGTATTTGACAGTACTCGAGAATTCCATGGGTTGTGTGTTAGGTCAGCAGGATGAGTCCGGACGAAAAGAACATGCTATCTATTATTTGAGTAAGAAGTTTACTGACTGTGAAAGTCGATATTCACTCTTGGAGAAAACTTGTTGTACTTTAGCATGGGCTGCTAGACGCTTGAGGCAGTACATGATTTGTCATACCACTTTGTTGATTTCAAAAATGGATCCGATAAAGTATATTTTTGAGAAGCCTGCTCAGACTGGAAGACTCGCCCATTGGCATATGTTATTATCAGAATACGACATCCAGTATGTAGCCCAGAAGTCTATCAAGGGTAGTGTTTTGTCAGAATATCTTGCAGATCAACCAGTGGAAGATTATGAGTCTCTCAAATTTGATTTCCCAGATGAAGACATTATGTTGGTAAAAGAGTGTGAAGAGCCAGGTCCTGATGAGGGTCCGGAGAAAGGTCTTTGGTCGAAAATGATGTTTGATGGTTCCTCCAACTATAATAGGCATGGTGTAGGCGCCGTTCTAATGAGTCCAGAAAGTGGTTACACTCCATTCACAGCCAGATTAGATTTTGATTGCACAAACAATATCGCCGAATATGAAGCATGCATTCTCGGTCTCGAAGTAGCTATCAACCTCAAAATCAAACTTCTCTAAGTAAGCGGAGATTCAGGTTTGGTTATCTATCAAGTTACTGGAGAATGGGAGACTAGACATGAGAATTTGATCCCTTATAGGGCCTACATCGTTAAGATGATGGAGTATTTCGATGAAATCACTTTCAAGCATGTTCTGAGATCTAAGAATCACATTGTCGATGCCCTAGCCATGTTAGCCTCAATGTGGAAAGTCAGGGATGTCAATGATGCCACTCTCATTCGAATTGAATGCAAGACCGAGCCCACCTACTGTCGGATGGTTGAAGAAGATACTGATGATAAGCCTTGGTACCACGACATCAAGAATTATCTGTTAAAACAAGAGTATCCAGCCGATGCTATGTCACTTGACAAGAAAACTCTGAGGAGATTAGCATCCAAGTTCTTTCTCAGCAATAATGTGCTTTACAAAAGAAATCATGATATGGTCCTGCTTAGATGTGTCGACATACGAGAAGCAGAATTGTTAATGCAAGATGTTCACAAAGGAATATTTGGCACTCATGCCAATGGATATGCTATGTCTAAAAAGATTTTGAGGGCTGGTTATTACTGGTTGACTTTGGAAATCGACTGTATTCAATATGCCACGAAATGTCACAAGTTTCAGATTTATGTGGACAAGACGCATGTACCACCGACGTTGTTAAATGTGTTGTCATCACCTTGGCCTTTCTCTATGTGGGGCATTGATATGATTGAGGCAATTGAGCCAAAAGCTTCTAACGGACACCGATTTATTCTAGTTGCTATTGATTATTTCACAAAGTGGGTTGAAGCCGCATCCTACACTAATGTTACTCGACAAGTGGTGGCTCGTTTTATCAAGAAAGAGATTATCTGTCGTTACGGAATTCCGAGCCGAATCATAACGGACAATGGTACCAATTTGAACAACAAAGTCATGAAAGAATTATGCGATGACTTCAAAATTGAACATCACAATTCCTCCCCTTATCGTCCCAAGATGAATGGAGCTGTGGAAGCTGCAAATAAAAACATCAAAAAGATCTTACAAAAGATGGTGAAAACTTACAAAGACTGGCATGAGATGCTACCATTTGCCTTGCATGGGTACAGAAAGTCTGTCCGCACTTCAACAGGGGCAACCCCTTTTTCTTTGGTATATGGGATGGATGCGGTACTTCCTATTGAGGTCGAAATACCTTCTTTAAGAGTCATAATGGAAACCAAGCTTGAAGAAGCAGAATGGGTGAGAGAAAGGTTTGACAAGTTGAATCTTATCGACGAGAAGCGCATGTCTGCGATGTGTCATGGTCAGTTATATCAGAAAAGGATCAAGAGGGCTTTTGACAAGAAAGTTTGTGTCCGAGAATTCCGAGAAGGGGAACTTGTACTCAAAAAGATTTTACCAGTTCATAAAGATGCACGGGGGAAGTGGATGCCTAAGTATGACGACCCGTTTGTTGTGAAAACAGTCTTCTCAGGAGGCTCGTTGATTCTCACTGCCATGGATGGAGAACAACTTGCTCATCCAGTGAATTTGGATGCAGTACAAAAATATTACGCTTAAAAGAGCCCGATAAGATGAAAACTCAACAAGAACGACTTATGAAAAAGTTAGGGTTGAAGAAAAAGAAAAAAGGAAAAGAAGGATAAAAGCTCGCTAAGTTGAAAACCCGAAAGGGCGGCTTAGGCAAAAAATGAGCGTCCCGGTGGATTGAAAACCCGAAAGGGCGATCCAGGCAAAAATTAGGGACAAAGGTGTTTCACTGCATCAGATGAGTTGTCACTACCGTAGAAGATCCTACAAAGAAACCATCTCAACCGCTCTTGTCAGAAGCGAGGATTTTGGAGAGTTGTAGTCTTTAGGGATACTGGGTCATGGGATTCAATGTAACCTTATCCACATTGCCATTTTTCACTTGTAAAACTTCTATGGAATTTTGTCATCTACAAGATTTCATTCTTGAATAAAATCAGTGTTTTGAGCCATTATTTTTTGCAAACTTACCATTTCCTTTATTTTCTTTGTTATGTAAATATTGTTCGTTGATCAACGATAATTTTGAAAGCATTAAGGTCAATTATTGGATAAAACTTGAAAAGATTAACAAACATAAAAACTTCAACTCATGGAAAAGAGTCGAGGAAAATCATATTTCCCCGAAACCTCAGGGCAGCAGAAACTTTGATACGCAATCCTATCGCACTCCCTGGTGAAGTGTAAGCAAGTTGGACTGCGGATGTTCCTTTGGTCATGTGTGGTTATCAAGCTTGAAGACTGCCTCTCAAGAACTTCTTATGATGATGTGAAGACTCGTCCCAAGTAGAAGATGTATGAGCATTTGTTTGAATTTACTTTGTCATCCCTGACTAGTTGGTTCAAAAGCTCTGTTCCCCTGTTAAGATTGGATTTTTTTTCAAGACTACATACCCCCTTCAGCCTGGGTTCAGTGTGATTCATTTTGTCTCTCGGGGTCAGTGTGCTATCTGTCGATTCCCCATGAATGTCTAAACACTGCTAGTGAATTTCCATCTAAAGTCCAGTTGTAACTGGCATTATTTTAGAATCCAATCGTTATTGGTATTTTTATGGTCGTCACCATATTTTTTCTTTAAAGACCAGTCGTAACCGGCAGTGTTCGCAATCCAATCGTTATTGGTATTCTTGTGGTCGTCACCGTATTTCCAGTTGTAACTGGCATTTTCTTAACTCCGCTCGTTGTTATCTTTTGGTTCCGTCGTTACCAACCTTTTCCCTCTGAAGTCTAGTCGTCACTAGCAATCCCCGTGAAAGTCTAGTCGTTACTAGTTGATTTTCCGTTTAAGTCCAGTCGTAACTGGCAGATGTTCGAAATCCAACTGTCATTGGTATATTGGTTGCCACCAACCTTCTCCATGAAGTCCAGTTGTAACTGGCGTCATTTAAAATCCAATCGTTATTGGTATCTTTTGGTTTGGTCGTTACCAAACCCCCCAAGCTATCATTCTCATAACCACATGTGTTGATATACCTTGATTTGGTCGTCACCACGTTTTCTTTCAAAGTCCAATCGTAACTGGCATTACTTGAAATCCAATCATCATTGGTACCCATACTTGGTCGTTACCAATCTCCTTTAAGTCCAGTAGTTACTGGCGTTGCTTGAAATTTGGTCATCACCAATTTCCCCAGTCGAAATCTTACGTGTCAAATCCACAATCACCAGGTCCCATGAGTAGTTACTCGTTGTTTTGTTTTTCAGTCCTCTGCACATGTCTTGCATCCAAGCATCACGAAGCATCATTAAGAATTCATAGCATATCATGATCTGTCCTTTTGCATATCATCAGATCTAAGGGACAAAATTTTCGGTTTTCTATATTTAAATACCTTTCGCTGTGATTCTACGAGGATTATCATCTCTCAGTTCCATCTAGTGAAGATATTTAAATAGGGGCAACTGTTGCACCCCAAATTTTGACCCATTAGATTCTCATTATCATTTTAGGAGCATACGCATAAATTATCTAACTCTAACCTAGTGCAAGTTTGTCTTTGTCAAGTTACAGATGAATCAGGGTTTTGTACAGTCAAATCGAAGCTTCAGGGTTTGTGATCAATCAAAGCTTGAGGATAATTCAATCATGAAACAAGATCAAGGGTATCATATGATTTCAATTGAGAATCCAATTTGAGGTTGTTACCCCAGAATCAAGAACAGTACCTTTCAGGGCACCCGATTAGGTTTTTTGACCAGTAAAATCAACTGTAGTTTGACTTTGGTGTTGGAAGGTGTTTTAATGGTGGTATTATGATCCATGGAGTTCATATAGCCTAATAAAGTTCATTCAAGAAGTTTCAAAGTCTCAGGAGGTCCAGAGTATCAACAGACGACTCGGTAGTCACCGAACGATCGTACGGTTGACCGAAAAGTCAACTCTTCAAATTTAAGGAATTGGACTTCAAAGTGTGAATCAAAAATGATACTTATTTCATATTGCACTTGCCTATCAATTTTCATCACCATTGGATCAAGGATGAAGGAGTAATCGAAAAATCGGGAAATTAGGGTTTTGAAAGGGGCTAAACCATAACTCCTTAATCACACATCCAAATGAAGTGGCTCAAAGCTCATTAGAAAGCTCTTGACAAATCCTAAAAAAGTCCCTAAGTGGTACATGATCAGAAAATGCATAGGTTTGGAGTTATGATCAAATTCATTTTGAGAAGGGAAAAAGACTTAGAAAAATTTCACTTTCAAGCTCATTTTTTAGCAACTTTGGGAGACTTTTTGGCCAAGTTCCTTTGGGAATTTTAAACTCATAAAAACATGAATGTTTTAGAGCTATTTGAGGGCTTTCTAAAGAGTACTAGAACATCTCAAAAGGATTTGTGAGCTGAAAGTTATGGTTATGGCAAGTTGGTGGTTTCACACTTTAGTCTCACATTGTCAAATGTTCAAAAATCATTCTTTCCTCAAATCTGACCAATCTCAGCTTGTGAAATATGTTTTATCTGATGTATAAAGGGTTTATAGCATGAAAGAACAAAATAAATGCAGAAAGTATGAAATTAGCCAAACTTGCAAGTGGCTTGCAAGTTGCCTTGCAACTTGCACTTAAAGTAAAAATAACAAGCATGAGGTGTAAAAGCAATTCTGAACCAGCCACAAGCCTACACCTTCTAGCCTGAATTTAGCCACTTCAAACTCATCATGAAGCTTGACTTTGGAGCTTACCTATCAGCCAAGGAAACCCCTTTGTGGAGGTTTGATCCAAAAGTGCAAAAACTTTCTTTCATGTGAAGAAATCTCCAAATCTGCCCCCTCCATTCATTTCCCTATAAATAGATTACATCTAAACTTCATTTAAAAAACAATATACACTATAAAAAACCATAGAAAGCTCAAGCCTTTGCTCTTGCACACTTTGCTTCAAAATCACAAAACCACTTTTTCACCAAAAACCACCAAAATCTGTCTTGGTACAATTGCTGCCAAAATCATTTCTCTACACTCAAACTCCCCAAAAATCATCCACACAATCTCTAAATATGATATAGAAGGTGTCGAAGACCTTAGACCATTCAAAAACCTCACCATTCAAAAAGTCAACTTCCATACTAAGTTACTTTGACCAAAAGCCACAAAATCAGTCAAAACTTGTTCTAGGCATTTTCTTGATGTTTTAATCACTCAAACACCTCACATATATCATTTCTCAACTGTCTAAAGTGTTAAGGACCATTGGTGGAGTTTATTTCTCCAACTGTCTTGAAGTTTGTATCCTTGCTTCAAAAAGAAGAAATCTCCAAAGCTAGGTGCATTTGAAGTTTTCTCTGGGTTTCTTATTGATCAAACCTGCTCAACACAGTATAATAGAGGTTTGTAGACACTTCATCTTTGCTTTATACCATAATTTCATGTTTTAGCATTTTGAGTTTATTATGTTGGAAATATGTTATGTCTTGTACCAAAAGTCTGCCATGAACATACCAGTTGTGATCTCAGGCCTAGAGATGGTTAAATTTGTGCTCAAATTCATCCAACATCATGTATTCAATATGTGTGTGAAGTTAACTTGATCAATGGTGCTTAAAATGTTGAACTGCACTTTTTCATGTTTGCATCAAAAATGACCAATTTGCAACTGAAACCCTCATTTTTCATGACAGTCCTCTCTTAGCCCCAAATTGTGTTTGAACTCATTCAATATCATGTATGTGTGGTGTGTATATGGTTAGTTTAGTCTAAAAATGTTTGGAATTGAATTTGAGCATCTTCATGCATTTCACAACCTAACTTTGCAACTTGACAGCCAATTTTCACTACAGCATGACTTGAACTCCATTTTATGTTTGAACACACTTATCTTCATATATATGACTTGTGTACATGACTAGATTGATCAATATGTGACTAGAATCAAAACTGAACATCATGTTGCTTTTCACTTGTCAAAACTTGCACTTTGATCACCACTTTTCATATCAGCCCTGTTTGAGCCTTTTTTTCTTGCTTGAATTCATTTGTTTGTATATATTAAAGATGTGTATGTGATTCATATGGTCAAAATGTGCTTGAATCTAGTTTTGAATACCTTACTGCATCATCCAAATACCAAAGGACAACTCAAATGTCATTTTTTGCTATGGTCTGTTTTGAACCATTTCTTCTGGTTGATTTCATTTGTTAACATAGTTTCAAGGTGTATGTGTGATTCATTTGGTTCAAATGTGCATAAAACCTGAACTGTACTCCACTTGCATCTTACATGAGAGTTTTGCATATTGAACACCACTTCTCACCAGAACTTGTTTTAAGCTTAAATTCCTCACTCACACTCATTCATCATCCTGATTTCAAAGTGTGTATGTGCTTGGCTTGGTCTGAGAATGCATAGAACTTACTTTAAACATCCCACTGACTTGTCTCAAATTGTCAAACTGCAGCTGGTATGCCATTTCTTGATTTTCTTTCTTTAAAACTAATTTTCATGTCTAGGATCACTCACCAGCATGAATGAAACATGTGCATATATTTGGTTTAACCTGAAACTATGTGAAACTTGAATTGGACATCATCATGCCTAATATTCACAACAAGTTGCAACTTGAACACATTTTTTCACAACAGTTTGTTTATAACTTGAATTTGTGTTAGAAATCACTCATCATCATGTTTTCAATGTGTGTGTACATTTGATCTGACCTGAAACTATATGGAATTGGACTGTCACTTCAAAATGCATTTCAAATGCTCATTATGCATGTACCATCGGGTTTTTAAATATAAGCATGATCTCAAAAAAAAACAATGCCACCACTGTGATCCTCATGAAATTCTAGGCAATTTACATTAAAATTTTGTTGAAATCCATGGAGAATTGACCAAGTTATGATGTAAAATGCAAAACTGATTTTTTAGTGTTCTTGAGTTGCCCAGCTTGCCTAGAATACACGCCCTATATATTTATGGGGTGGATTTCATCAATGGATGTATAGCCACCCCAGTGGTAAGCAACTTGTCACCTTAAGCGCCTTGTACCTTGTGAACCTGGGTTCGACCCCTGAGGAGGGCAACCCTTTTACCAAATTTTGTCATTTTTCATCCCATTTTCAAAAATTCATATCTTACTAATTTTTAATCATTTTTTACCCATTCTTTTTGAATTTTGTTCATCTTGATGTCTACTTTCATGCCATATTTTTTATTTTCATGTTTGCCTAATTTTTCATGCATTTTGACTATGTGCAAGTTAGGTATATTTTGTGATCGTTTTCGCATCTGCAGATGAATTTTCTTTTAATATGCTTGAGATTGTTTGTGATACTTGCTTGCATTCATATCCTTAAATGTTTGTTAACATGATAGGATTTTATCTTTGGGTGTTACCATGTTTATCTTTGCTTCTCTGTTGAACTTAATTGAGCTCGATTTGTTGTCACATTTCCTGTTTGTTCATCTGCTTTGATTGACATCCATGCATCATTATTTTTATCATTTCACATGCTCATTTAATGGTTGTCACCATGTATGTATCTTTATCATGTTGTTACTTTGCTTAATGTTTTCTTTCCCCAAGTGATGAAGCTTGTTAGCTCTCATCCCAGCTGCTTCCCCTCTCTCCTTCCAAAGGAAAAGATCTTTCCATTAACTCTTATGTTATGGATAACTCATTCACCCATTCCCTTGACTTTGTTAAGTCACTTCAATCTTAGTATAAAAACCATTAGACTTTGCTTTAAGTCTAAGAAACCCACCTGTACCAGGAGTGTTCAACTAGAACCCTAGGATAGAGTTTGTCAACTCTATGTAAGAATCATCGTCATGATTTCTTACTTCCCCTTTTTAGTGTTACAATTTAGATTAGGGAGTTTTGTCAAACTCCACACAGACATTGTCATGTTTGTTCCCCCTTGAACCTTGATCATAATCAAGTGTTCTTTGTCCCTTGTGAGGTGAACTACGATTGCTCTGATTCTATCCTAGTTAGGATACATAGGCAGAAGACGCGACGTCTTCACGAGCAAACTTAGTATATATAACTTTAGGTTTCAATCTATACCTTTTACCAATCCATAGTACATATCACAAACTTAGCAAGCAATGAAACAAAAGGTTCCTGTAGAGTGCTACAGATGCTTAGGGTGCTAACACCTTCCCTAGGTATAACCAAACCCCGATCCCCGAATCTCTTAAGCATTGTCGTTACATCGCGAAGAGGGTTTTTCTTTCTTTAGACCCTTCCTTTGGATAAAATAAAGTTCGGTTGTAAAAGAATTAAGATTCAAGTTAATTTAATAGCTTGATATCCAATTTTCACCGCAACAATATCCATGCTATCATTACTAATGTGTTTGAAAGCCCATCAGGAGGCACTGTTAAAATTTTTGAAGGCTTCTCACGTACCGTAAGAGATATCAGTGGTACAGTTTGAAGAGGTGGTGGGGAATATAGCATCAGGTCATATTTTGAGCTTCAATGATATTGAATTACCTCCCGAAGGTAAGAATCATAACAAGGCCTTACACATTACCATCGAATGTGTAGATGTAGTGTTCTCTAGAGTGCTAGTCAAAACTGGGTCATCACTGAATGTACTCCCAAAGAGCTCGTTGTGCAAGCTATCAATTGAAGGACTTGTGATGAAGCCAAGTCAAACCATTGTAAAAGCTTTTGACGGAGCTAAGAGAACTGTGGTAGGCGAGGTTGATCTCTCGATCAAGATTGGACCTCATACGTTTATCATTACATTTTATGTAATGGATATATATCCCTCCTATAGTTGCCTTCTTGGTCGTCCGTGGATACATTCAGCAGGTGCCATAACATCAACCCTGCATCAAAAGATTAAATTTATGATTAATAATCAAATGGTCATCATTGAAGGCGAAGAAGATGTTCTTGTGAGCCATCTTGCTTCTTTCCGCTACGTAGAGGTAGGAGATGAAGTACATGAGACTCCTTTTCAAGCCTTTGAAGTAATTAGTGTTGAAATGATTCACGAGAAGCCGGTGTCTTCAATAGTGACTTGGAAGGATACAAGGATAGTGATAGAGGATGGTCATCCACGAGGATGGGGTAGAGTGTTGGAATTGCCCGTTAACAAAAACAGAGTCGGTCTAGGTTACAAGCAGAAGAACGCCTCTGATAGGGGTAAAGGACTTGCAACTCTGTTAGTTTTTACTAGTGGGGGCCATCTCGTCGATGGTCAAGTCGCATTTTTGGATACTGAAGTCGAAGGTCATGAAGAGTTGTGCATGGTGTATCCTAGGGCACCTAATCAAACTTTGAACAATTAGAGAATCGTCGAAATACCCGAAGTTACTCTAGTAGATGAGTAATTCCCTGTTTTTTCGTTTTACCTAAAAATCCTATGCTCTGCCCAAAGCATATTGTTGCGATGAAAATCGGGATACCAAGCTATTGATTAACTTGAATCTTTAATTCTTAAATTCACAACCGGACTTTAATTTATCCAAAGGAAAGGTCTAAAGAAAGAAAGAACCTTTTGCGCGATGTTACAGCAACGCTAAGAGATTCGGGGATCGGGGGTTGGTTATGCATAGGGTAGGTATTTCACATCCTAAACATCTGTAGTACTCTACAGGAACCTTTTGTTTGTTTGCATGCTAAGTTTACTAAATATTTGCTATGGATTGGGATTGGGTAAAAGGTGTAGGTTAAGACCTAAAGATAGTTTCTAAGTTTGCTCGCAAAGACATCGCGTCCTCTGCCTACGTATCCTTACTAGGATAGAATCAGAGCAATCGTAGTTCACCTCACTAGGGATAAAGAACACTTGATTATGATCAAGGTTCAAAGGGGGACAAACATCACAATGCTTGTATAGAGTTTATCGAAACTCTCTAGATCTATGTTATAACACTTAAGAAAGGGGAGTAAGTAATCATATCCATGATTCTTACATAGAGTTAACCAAACTCTATCCTAAAGTTCTACATTGTGAGACCAATTGGTTCTATCCAGACCAAACGATGGGAGAAAGGGGGAAGGTTGCTCGTCAAGATATCGCATCTTGTGCCTACGTATTCTCATTATCCAATGAGAAATCAGAGCGGTCGTAGTTCGGGCATGAACTACCGAATAAGGATCTATTGGTTCTTTCCAGACCAAAAAAGGGAGAAGGCTCTATCCAGGCCTAATGAGTTAAATCCCATTGGTTCTATCCAGACCAAAAGGGGGAGAAGGTTCTATCCAGACCTATGAGTGTGTTGAGCTATCTATGACCCAAGAGTCAATAGAGAGACTTTCCTTTGGAAGGGAAAAGAGGAGGCAACTGGGATGAGAACTAAAGAGTTCCATCACTTTGGGGAAATAAACTTAACAAAACATAAACAATCAAGAAAGATGAACACAAAGAGTATGGTTACAACCAAGCAAGCATGCATATCACAATAAGCAAGGATTAAATATATACAAATGGTTACAACCAAGAATGACATATCTTCACAAATATAAAGGTAACAACCCAAGGGATACATATTAACAAATATGGAAACAACAATCATGCAAATAAGTCACAACTTAAGATGATCATGTTATAAGTTCAAATGTAATAACATTTAGGCATTGATGACAATCCAGTATGTAAAGAATGTTCACAACAGTTAAGTTCAAGATTTAGAAGGAGAAAATGCAGGTTCATGGTAACAATCAAAAGAGAAACAAAGCCTAACATGTTAACTAACACATAGGAATCAATCATAAACAAATCTTACAAGATAAGTCAAGCATGATTTAAGAGAAATTTCAACAAGAATCAAGGTAACAACCCTAAAAGGAACCAACTTACAAGTAGTCAAAAGGCATTGTGAATACAATCAATTGAAATTTTATTTCATTAAATGAAACTAGACATTAATATGAACATTTTTCAAAAAGAATGGATTGAAAATAATGAGGCATACAAAAGTTATGAATCATTGAATTTTTGGTGAAGAAAAAATAAATAAAGCAAGTAATAAAAAGAAATGGGCATGGGAGGGGATTGAACCCATGCCCTTTGGTTCAAAGGCCCAGAATTAGCCACTTGGTCACTATGCGCGTGTTGGTCAAGGAAAGGAAAGGATGGAAAAAATAATAAATCATAACAAAAGAAATAAAATACCAAAAATTTTGTTCCACTCAGGGATCGAACACAGGACACAAGGGACAAGAGGTACTAAGGGCGCATGTGACAACCACTGGGGTGGCAATACATCCGTGTATTAAGACACCTCCATAAATATACATACTTAAACAAGTGCAAATAGCTGGGCAAACCTGAGGCAAGAACAAATGAAAAATGCAAAACGGTTTGATTCATAACTCTGTCAAAACTTAATCTTTTTTCATGAAATTTTAGTCTAACTTGACTGATTTTTTATGAGGATCATAGTGGTCACAACCAAATCTTGAAATAATGTCCATAATTCAAAACACGATGGAACATGCATTTTGGAAACTTGAGATGCATTTTGGAAAACATAGATTACACCAGAAGCAATTAGGATTATGGAAAGATATGAGCAAGTTATAAACATGATTCTGAATGAGTTCTAACAAGAATAAGGTTCAAAACAACATTGGATCAAAAAGAAGCATATGAGTTGCAATGACAGGCCAAGTGGCTCTTCTGTCCAGAATTTCAACCAAAAGGCAAAATGGATATATCTCACACTTGATCAAATCAACATCAAAATTCAATGAAATCTCACCCTAAACAACTTAAAATGTAATGAAAAACAAGATGGTAACAACCAAATACCAAGATCATGCACCAATAACAGCACTGAAATTAACATGCCAAGTGAAAATTTAAAAATGCATTTTGAAAGCTATGTCATGAATTAAGCAGATTCTGATTGAACAAACTTTACACACAAACTATAAGCAAATCAATATGTGTTTCTACACTTCAAGACCAATCACAAACCAAACAGAAATGAAAATGGTATGCTAGTTGCTCATTAACACATGAAATGCATAATTGTGAACATGACAGGAATGGAACAAATTTAGATCAAATAAACACCACACACAAGCTTTAAACATGTCCATAGATGATTCTACAACTTAAGATTGAATATAAAATGCACACAACAAAAATTGGTTCAAAAGCTGCAAGTGTAGTATACATGTGAGCAGGCTGTCATAGCAGGATGAGATATAGATTGGCACATCATTCACGTGAGGTCTGGTTCATACACACTCAAGCCCTAATCATGTTAACTAAAGATCTAATGCTCATGAAATAATCCAACACAAATCAAACAGAATGTATGTATGGTGTGTATGGAGCTGTGGTTTGTAAAAAGCTGTTGACAGCAAGATGATGAGGCATCATGAAAGTGAAAGGACAAACCAAGTAGCAACAAGCCATACAACCAATACATACATATCACAAACATGATAGCAGATGAATTCATGTTCATACATCAATCAAAAAATGCTTCAAACACAGAAGGCTTGTTATGTGTGTGTAATTGTGATTTTTCAAAAACTGTTTTGACAGCAGGGTGAGGATGCAAGCTGGTTCAGTCAATAGTGGGGGGTTTCATGTCATGAGTTTAGCACATACACATCACAAACATAAAAATAAATGAGGTCATACTCAAAAATCAAGCATATTGCAATCAAGGCAGAATTTGGTATGCTATGCAGGCATATTTGGCTTGAATGGAAATTAAAGATGCATTTTGAAAGTGAAAAGATAAACCAGGTGGAAACAGATCATACAATCATTACACACACATCAGAAACATGAAAACAGATGAGATCATACTCAAAAATCAGGCCTATTTCATTCAAAGCAAAATTTAGTATGTTGATTGGTATGCAAAATGCTGTCTTGAAACAAATTGATGGTGCAACAGGGTATTTTCCAAATAATGAGATTCATGATAAACCAATGACACACACACACCATATATATTCTAAAGGGTGATCTCATGCCCAAAATTCAGTTCAAATCAACACCAAACAGAACAAGATATACTGGTTGTAATTGTAACATGAATGTGCAAGGCTGCCAAAGTTCAAATGCAGTAGAACAGGTCATGGCAATTTGAGACAGTTATGCATCACACACAAACTTAAAAACTTGTAGAATGATGATTCTAGGCTCACAGATCAATGAGAAACAAACTGAAACAGAATTGGACATGCTGGTTAGCACAAACCATATTGCCACTTTATTATTTTTCGAAGTAAAAATAAAACAGGAATAACAGAGATCACAAAATTTGAATGCAAAGAAAACACCCTTTGATTTATTGATAATATGTACATGCATAAGCAATCAAGGCCCTGACAATAAAACCGTTATGCCTCGGGTAGAGCATAAGGTTGTACAATAATTGGAAAAATACAAAGCATTACTCTTTACGCGTCACATGGATGACATCCTGGACGGATCAGTTGTTGAGGCTCTGGCCTGGTTTGCACGGTTGAATCCAAGAGTCCAGGTCACAGTCACTATCCTCGTCGTCTTCAGACACGGCGTTGACATTCTCAAATATCACCCCACCTTTTGTGAACTGAATTGGCCCCTTGACGCACGGCGTACCGTGAGAGGATGAGGCAACGACAGAAGGAGAATACCCTAACCCAAACTTATCCTGCTTGTTAGGGATATCCAGGACTTGCCCCCAGCCTGGGGCAGAGCCAGCTTGAACCACAACTTGAGCTTCCTTGAAGGAAGAGAGATTTATCTCAGGTTTATCGATCATCGTCGGAATCGCATCCTTGACCTTAACGGCCTCAAACGCTTGGCACAAAGTTTCGTGGATCTCGCCATCCACCTCAACATACTTAAAAGATGACAAATGGCTCACCATTATATCCTCTTCTCCACAGACGGTCACGATGCTGCCACCCACAGCATACTTTAGTTTCTAGTGCAATGTGGAAGTTACTGCGCCCGCAGAATGGATCCAAGGCCGGCCCAACAGACAGCTATAGGCAGGCATGATATCCATGATATAGAAAACCGTGTCAAAGGTTTCTGGCCCAACTTGAATAGATAGAGTTACCTCTCTAAATACGGTCCGCTTAGTTCCATCAAAAGCTTTTACCACCAGGTAACTGGGTGTACATATCAGCCCTCTCGTATCCAACCTCATCAGAGCTTTCTTAGGGAGAACGTTCAGAGATGATCCTGTGTCTACGAGCACATGGGACATTACCGTTCCTCGACATTCTATCGAGACATGCAAGGCGTTATTATGGTTCCTTCCCTTTGGCGTCAGCTCTAGGTCAATGAACCCTAATACATTCCCAGCATTCACATGAGCAACCACTCCCTCTAGCTGGTTGACGAAGATCTCTTGTGGTACATAGGATGCATTCAAAACCTTCAGCAGAGCGTTGCGGTGTGCCTCAGAACACAACAATAGATTCAGAATAGAGATCTTAGACAGCGTCTGATGAAGATGATCAACTATCTTATAATCACTTTTCTTGATCAGTCTCATAAATTCTTCGGCGTCTTTCACAAGTAGGTCTTTTCCTACCTCCCGGGAGGTTTCTTTAACGACCTCACCCTTACCTCTGTCAGTCTTTTCGGCCTTGTCAGCTTTGTCAGCTACGGTCTCTGGTGGAGCGAACACTCTTCCACTACACATTATTCCCCCAGTCCCGACTAGGTTGCCAACAGATTACCCGGATGGCTCCAATTCCAACTTCTGTCCATTGCAGTAGACATCTGCCCCATAGTGCCATGGAACAGCATTAGTGCTCTCAAATGGTATAGGCCCATCCTTCGTTATGGTGATCGTAGGTGGCCTTGATGCAAAAATGGTAATTGTTTTACGGGGGATGGTGATAGTGGCAACCTCATCCTTCTGCTTCAACACTACTACCCCTGATCTGTTCTCAGCCCTCCGACTAAACTACAGAATTCCTTCGTTCATCGAGCTCTGGATCTCTGCTACCAACTGATCACAGCCGTCTAAATGGTTTGCACAGTCCATACACAACTTCCCACAACCCAGGAAAATACCTTTCTTCATCTACTTGGCTTTAACGAAACCAAATGGTGTTTTCAAGTCTTTGACATCAGTCAATAAGTCCGAATCTTCCTCTTAGATGATGGCATTAACCCCCTCTCCCCCATGGTTAGGCATAGGGTTCTTTGTAACATTCGGAACATTATCAGAAAAGTTGATTATCTTGGCGTCAACCATATCTTGCACTTTGTGCTTAAATGCTTTACAGTTGTCAATCGAGTGGCCAGGTGCCCCCGAATGAAACTCACATCTCGCATTCGCATCGTAGCCAGGTGGAGGTGTCCCTGTCAAGGGAGCCAAAGTTCTCTTCTGAATCAGTTGCAACTGAAGCAAAGTCTGAAAAAGCTGAGCGTACTACATAGGTGGGGTTTCAAGATGGCGACTTGACAATGCTTCTTTATTCTGGTACCTCCGGTACCCTTGTTGGTTCTGCTGCTGCTGCTGAGGTTGCTGGACAGCAGGAATAGTAATGCTAGCGACCTGCTGGCGCTGGCCTTTTCCTTTTCCCCGAACATTAGATATTGAGCTTGTCTCACCTTCACGTCTCTTACCACTGTAAGGTTTCTTTCCCCCTCCAGCTGAGGATACATCTATGCCCTGAATCTTTCCAAGTTTGATGTTATTCTCTACATGTTCTCCAGTGATTATGAGGTCGGAGAAGCTTCCCGACATACCACTGAAGAGCTTCTCATAATAAACTCCTGGAAGAGTAGCTATGAACATCTCGACAAGTTCTCGCTCAACCATCAGTGGCTGAACTCTCGCTGCCAGTTCACGCCACCTCTAGGCGTACTCTTTAAAGCCTTCGTTGTTCTTCTGAGACAAATTTTGTAGCTGAACCCGGTTGGGAGCCAGATCACTATTGTATTGATAGTGGTGTACGAATGCTTCAGCAAGGTCTTTCCAACTGTGTACACTTGTGGGTTCCAAACCCATATACCACTCCAGCGAGGGGCCTGACAGGTTGTCTTGGAAAAAGTGCATCAGCAACTTCTCATCTTTAGAATGTGCGGACATCTTTCAATAGTACGACCTCAGATGGACACGGGGGCAAGTGGTGCCCTTATACTTCTCGAAGTCAAGTACCTTAAACTTGGGAGGCACCTTGAGGTCTGAGATTAGCCCCAGCTTGGTAATGCCAACGCACATGGTATTTAAGTTCTCAAAACTCTTCATCTTGTCTTCGAGCGCTTTGAATTTAAAACGGGCATCAGAATTCAGTTCGCCCTCGGCTCATTTCATTGAGAATAAGTCCTCTTGACGATCCTCCTGCTAAGGTTGATGGCCATTACCCTGAGCAAACCCAGCAGCATCAAGAACATAGAGATTACCAGCGCCAGCGTTCCCAGCATTACCCCTTCCACCAGTATTGCCATTGCCCATACCAACATTACCATTGGCCTCAAAGTTGCCATTTCTGGCTCCAGTCGTATTCCCATTAGCTCCAACATTAGTAACAACATTACCATTGCCACTTCCGTTCCCCCCAGTAACAGGGATGCCAGCATGAGGGGTCTCAACAAGCGGAGGGTTTACAACATTCTCACCATGTAGCACACCGTTGCTGTCGACGCGTGCAATCAGAGGTTGAACCAGAGTTCTGAGCTAGTCCCGGCCATTAGCGACCACGTGCATGAGATCCATAAAATGATCCATCCTCTCCCTGAGCTATTGGATGTCAGTCTGAACCTGTTCCATTACTCTGACTTGATTTGCTCTGGTAGAATACCGGTGAATCTGCCTTCGCTCAATCCTGATACAAACCTGCAAGCACAAAGGGTTAGAATAACAGCTCGAGGTACCTGTTATGCAAATGATTCATGAAAATGAAAACGTGTGTCTGTGCCTTAGGGAGATTTCTCCCCCGATTCTAGTGCCAAAGTGCCAGTGCTAATAATAAGAAGTCCAAATCCAGTCGTGGAGATAACGTCTCGTATATATATAAAGCCCAACAAGGCAGTATACAATGTCACTGAATACATGTGGAATCAACAGCATGACCTCGACCAACAAGTCTGGTGATGGTCAGCATACAACAATGATAAAAAAATACAAAGGATCACAAAGTAGTCAAGTGTTGCAACGGGCGCGAAACTCTTCTAGCAAACCCTTCGTTTTGGGATGATCAGGCTGAGTGAGTAACCCTTCGACAAGTGACTCCCTCTATATAACAGTGTATTCAATACCTTCAACGGAGTCCTTCCACTCTTCTTTGCCAAAACAGTCTTCTAATCTTCTCTTCTTAGACTCAAAACTCTGCTTGCGATCCTTCAGGTTTGCAATAGCTTTGTTCAACATGTCTTGAGTGGCGTACCTACGAGCAGTTTCATCATCAAACTTCTTCTTACTGGCTTTCAACTAAGCCTTCAACTTGGAGATATGTTGCTTCAGCTTGTCCTCCCGCTCTATGTTGCTGGTCAGAGTGGCATTCCACTGTTGGTTGAATTTGGAGATCCTCAAGTAAGCATTATCTAGGTCCTACGTTTTGGTGGCAAGCACATCGTTAACAGCCTTGAAATCCAAACCTAAACGTTCATGTTTAGCCCTCTGTTTGGTCAAGTCTGTGCCTAGTCGGTTGACCAGCTCGGTCTGTTTTTTGAAGGAATAGACGGCTTCGCTCTTCTCGCTTCTAAGTTGAACCAATTCTTTTTCCAACTCCTCGTTGGCCTTCTTCAACTCTTCCCTCTCAGCCAATAACTGGTTGTATTTCTGAATGGACACTGTAGTGGGTTCTTCAACCGCTGGATGGAAATCTTGCTTAACAGGTGGAAAAGGCTTTCCTCGTTGCCCTTTTTCAACTCTTCCCTCTCAACCAATACCAAGTCACATAAGGAGCATAAGCCTGGCTGTTGCTCTTACCAAAAAGTGCTTTCCCTCGCCTGCTGATCTCGTTCCAAACATGCTTGATCTTGGATAACATATCCCCATCTAAAAGCCCCGTGAGGTACAGAGATTCCTGTACCTCCTCGTCCTTTGGCGGGCCTCTCAAGGTGTATGCAAACTGTCTGACAAGTAATGAGGGATTGTAGTTAATACAGCCTTTTCTTCTGATCAGGGGCACATTAGGAAAGCCACAGCAACTATAAGCAATCGCAGTCCCAAGTGTATCCCGGTCAAACCAGATGATACTCTCTGCTGATAAACCCATCAGGCGTTTAGACCACTCAACTGTGGCTGCAGAAGACACGAAAGGACCCCTCTTGGCCACAGGATGGCACTAACATCTGGTGTTGGAAATTTGTATGCAATAGTTCTCTTCAGAGTCTCCATAATAGCAAGGGAGGCAAGATCACTAGAATCAGGGATGAAGTATCCACCTGCAACACAGACACGCGTTAATGGGATGCAGATGAAAATGCAATCATGCAAAATGCCAAATGATGCAAGCAGGAGATCAAGGTTGCTGTGTTGTTCACTGAAGATGACCATAATTATGCTCTGTCAAGAACAAACACGTCTCTGATGACGAGAACCCTCTGATACCAACAATACTGATTCAGTGTCAAGAAAACCAGGTTGTCTGAAAGTTAAGGTTTCCTGCAATAACCCGACCCCGCTCACAGGTATGAATCCTATCCACTGACAAGGTATGGCATCCTATGTGTTTCCCAGTGTCACAGACTTTCACGAAATGATGATACGTTCACCATTTCTGGTTTGGCACCATCACTCCCTGAAGAGGCCTCACTTAGCTGAGTCACAAATGATTGGTCCCCAGAGTCGACAAGCCTCCAGACCAACAACCCCTCAAGCCCAAAGGGCTGGAAAAGAAGTCAACTGGGAGAATCTCGTCTGAGCATGTATTTTGCGGGACACTAGTACATGCAAAGCATGAACGCGCCCACTACTTTCCACAACTAATGCTAGGTATAAACTCAAGCCTGGGTCTGGCTTATAACTCATCAGAGCCCCCCTCCCACAACAGCACAACAAATAATCTTATTATACTGAAAATAAAATGCGGAAAGTAAAGTGCGATAAATAAATGCAAACCCAACAGATAAACACGCAAGCGCTAGGATTGACTCGCATAGGGGATGGGAAACGGTCCCAGCATAGGGGATGGGAAAAGTCCCCAGCAGCTTGAATTCCCCAGCAGAGTCGCCAGCTGTCGCTACTGCGAAAATAAGGTGCCGGCAAAACAGAAGAGTCGCCACCTTTCGTTATTTATCCCATAGGAGGAAAAGGAAACGATCAGGAAAACCTGACGAAAAGGTATAAGACAAGGTCATCGCAACCAAGTCTGGGTTCGGGAGTCGGTTACACAAGGGAAAGGTATTAACACCCCTCACGTCCGTTGTACTCAACGGGATCCACGCTTGTTGTGTTTATCTGACGGGTTGGTTTAACTATCTACCTATCAAGGTTGTTTTGAAGAGAAAAGAAAATTGACTCGGCAAAGCATCGCGCTTCGTGCCTACGTATTCTCGTCAGAGAACGAGAAATCAGAGTCAACGTAGTTCGGCTAACTACGGGTAATGGGGGAAGGTGGCTCGACAAGATATCACATCTTGTTCCTACGTATTCTCATCAGAGAAATCAGAGCGAACGTAGTTAGGGATAAAATGGAACATGGGGTTGATTCATCTGTTTTTCCGAGTAGGGTTAACAAACAGTTCCAGCAGTTTGGTGTATGCAGCTCGCTCGTCGGAGACTCATACGTTACCGTTTGCGGTAGAACTGAGAGTTAACGACACTCTTTTTCTGAAAATGTTTTCCTGATTAAGGAGCCCACGGGAAAAAGAGGTTTGAAGTTTGTTTTTTGTCTTTTACGGAAGAAGTGTTTTTTATGGATATTTGTAGTTCGTACAACACTAGAGACTATGACTTAGGAGTGAATGCATCGCATGTCATCCAAAGGGTACCATACTAAACATCCTGATTATTGGAAGGAAACCCTCTAGTAACCATTTCCTAAGTGGCTTAAGGCTCATAACGTACTGTACCAACTTGCCTTTATTACGTATTTTACTGTTGTTTCAGAGATGAGAAGGAGAAAGGACTACAGGGGAGACTATAAAGATTCCTTACTGTTGTCATGCAATGGATTCATCATATTGTTGAGTTTGAAATAGGGAACTCCTAGACGTTATCATGCAAAGGCTTCAGCCTAAAGTCTAATCATCACTTCCTTAAACAAGGAAGTGAGAATCCTAGGGGATGATGTGAAGTGGGAAACAGACAACAGACAGAACATCTGCTAAACATCAGTAAAGCAGATAAATAGAAAAGAAAACAGTAAAGATGCAAATGTAATGCAGCAACACAAGCAGAGGGAGACTCAGTCAACCCCTAAAACAAACAAGCAAAAGGAAAGGAAATCAAGCAAAGGGAAGGTGACCTCAACCTTTCAATGCAAACACCTCAGATAGAAAGAGAAAAACAACACACAAGCAAGGGGAGGATCACCTCAACCCTTAATGCAAGCAAGCAAAGGGAGCTCAGCTCAACCTTTCAATGCAGTCATGCTCCTAGCCTAAAATACTCTACACATGATACTATCCTAATGTATCAAGCAATGTCAAACAATCATGAATGAAGGAAAGGAATTATGAAAAATAAGGAATTCATTCCACAAGTAATCAAACAAGGCATCTATCCTAAAGAATGGAATTGATGATGGGATTCATGGTGTATACCAAAGGTATCCACCATGATGTTCAACCAATTTTTGCACCCCAAAATTTGACCAACTTTTCTTTACCTAGCTTGTGTTTCATTTCATTCACATTAGCATTATCATTTGCATTTCATTGACATGTATGCAGGAGATCAAGAGGTATGATCACCAATTAAGAGCTATACAAGAGTTTGAAGCTAGCTCAGAAGGTTATTCAAGTGTTCAAGGGTTGATATCCTTGTCAGAGAAGATAAAGGATTCTCAGAGTGAGTGGTTGAAACCAAGGTTGTGTGCCTCCTAACTTGAGAGTTGTGGGAGCTCCTCAGATGATTCTGAAGCCAAGAATGTGGACTTGAAGCCTTGAGAGAGCTTATGAGATGTATTGAAAGCCATCATGAGACCTAGACAAGTCATTGTGCAAGATTAAGAAGACTCAGCCATGATTGATGCAATTAGGGTTTGACTAGGTCAACCCTAAGTCAACTGATGATTTGAGCAAGGTTTAGACCTAACCCAAGAGCCATGTGATCATGTATTGAGACATTGAGATGTTATAAGGATGATTCCAAGGCCAACTCATCATGATTGAAGAGTTTGAGAAGTTTTAGGCTAGGGTTTCTAAGGCTTGACAGTGTAAAATCCCCTAGTTTGACCCCTATCTTCAAGGCAATTTAGCTCAAGATGGGATTGTCATCTCATCTTGCCCCCAACATGAATGTTGTAGAGCATGATTTTAGCTTTAATTTTAGTTCTAGAAGTCCTTGATAGGATTTGTAGAACTCAAGTTATGACTTTGACAAGTTACAGGTCATCTGAGGTATGTGAATTTGGAGCTTGAAAGTTGTCCAACTTGCATGAAACTTTTGCCTTAGAAGGATGATTCCTATGAAGTTTTGGTCAACATGAATGTTGTTCCTTATCCTCTTAGATTTCTATAGATTACTAGAAGTCCTTGATAGGATTTGTAAAACTCAAGTTATGGCTTTGACAAGTCAAGGGCATTTTGGTCATTTGGAGATTATAGGTCATTTCAAGCATAAGGCCATAACTCCTATTTCCAAGCTTCAAATGGGAAAATTTTCAACATAAAACTTGTTCAAAATGATGTTTTAAGGCTATCCAAGAGGTCATGAGAGGTTGGAATTACTTGTAGCTCAAAGTTGCAAAAATGACCTAAAATAAGGAGGATTTTCAAATGAACCAAAGATGGAAATTGGTATTTTTTGATCTACATGTCCAAACCAAGGCATGTAATAGGTCATTTTTGTAACACCCCACTTCCCAAAATCAATTAAATTAATAAACTTCGTAAATAAACATCAGAGTATTTCTCCCCAGTGGGATATCACATAAAATCAACATTTCCTTTATAAAAGGTTTTCCTCCAAAATACAGCGGAATATTACAATATTAAAATCCAATAAAAGTTTGATACGTTCACAGGAAAATAAAATATAAGTTCTTCAGAAAACAAATAAAAACGCCCAAGTCCCGTGCTACGTATCAGAGCATCCTAGACTCGACTGTCACACCATAATCCAAGCTAACTAAGTACCTGGATTATCTGTACTTCCGGAGAAGCACAGACACAACAACAGCAAAAGGGTGAGAAATCATGATCAAAAATATAATGGTAATGTAATACATGTAAATAAGGCAGTAAAACACACCAACACATCAATTATTCACCCCAACAACGCCATATAACGGACCTACTGTTCAAATTACAATATAACATAATATAATGCAATAATGCAACTCAACACCATGCATGCGGTACTGACTCATTGGTTCATTCAACCGAACCTGGATAAATCACTTACGCTCCTCCTGAGACATGATTTATCCCCCACCATTCTCCACCAAGGAGTACGGATGAATCACTTACGCTCCTCCTGAGACATGATTCATCCCACCAAAACACCATGATATGCAAGACACCAATGCATAACTATTATATTATGGCACACTAAGTGCACACGATCCTCCTGATCATATCATCATGCATCAATGCAAATATATAGATATATTACACCAACGCCATATAAATCAATTAGATGGTAAACAAATTCATACTATAACACCAGATATAACTACATCCCACCACTCGGGGATACTCGATCCTACTGATCACTACACACATATACATCAACTAATAGCTCACCAACAATATTAAGGGAAACGCGTGCCATCACCAAGTACACAAGTTAAATCCCACACTCATCATTTTCACACTGCAACAAGGCTAAAAAGGATCACACGAGACCAACTCTCGAATCCAAAACATCACAAAAATTCGTTTGGTTCTGCTACGTTCGCTGGCATTCGCCAGGCGAACCTTCGCTGGCATTCGCCAGGCGAAGTTCTTGTGTTTTTAGTCTGGGACTTAATTTCTGAATTATTCGCTGCCCCTTCGCCTCAGCTCGCCAGGCGAACTCTCGCCTCCCTTCGCCAGGCGAAGCTTCGCCAACATTCGCCAGGCGAAGCCCGACGAATGCTGCAATTCGTCAGTTTCCTCACAATTCTGCAGTGCTATTCTAGGCCAAATTATGCCTATCATCTCAACTCAGATTCCCAGCCTATTCTAGTACCAATCTTGCCTATTACCGTAAACAATCGGTTTCTAATTCCTATTCCCAAAATCATCACCTAAACACTATCTATACCTCAAAAGCCATACAGAACTTTCCCTAAAAACCGTAAAACACCCTATATGCCCTATATGCCAACTCAACCAAAAACAACAATTCATTAACGATTACTATACAATTAGCAACAATCATCATCAATCATAACATATCAATATATATTATCATATATCGATCAATTTCCTACGGGGTTAAGGAATCCCCAACTACCCTATACATGTATAAACCATTCCCAATCAAGTTTCTCCCCCTTACCTTATCAATTGGTTGATCGATAGAAATCCTCCTAGAATTGGTCTCTTGGCCTTCCCCTTTTCTCTTCCGTTCTTCGTTCCCTTTTTCCTTCGCTCTTTTTCCTTTCTTTCGTTCTTTTCTCTTCTCTCCTTTCTATCGCCCTTTTTCTCAATTTCTAAATGTATCGTACCACTCTCCCCACCCCTTCACATTCTATTTTCTTTATTAAATCTAATCCCAATTAATAAAATAACTTAATAAAATAATACAATATTATTATTAATACTAATAATATTATAATACTATCAATAATAATAATAATAATAATAATAATAATAATAATAATAATAATAATAATAATAATACTCATTAATAATAATAATAATAATAATAATAATAATAATAATAATATCATTATTTCACCAAAATAATAATAATATTAATAATATTAACAAATATAATAAATATAATAATAATAATAATAATAACACTCCCACCAATGTTACTATTATTTTTATATTATTATATTTCACACCAAAATACCACCAATAGTCCTCCCACATTAGGGACACCCACCCAACATCGTCAAATACCCTCCCACCAAAGGGCACACCAACGTATAATTTTTAAAATAATAATAAAATGACTAAATATTTAAAATGGGTGTTACAATTTTGATTCTAAAACACATTTTAAGAACATTGGTTTAGCCACATTTTTGAATTGAAGTTTAATTTATGGACTTGCTTTGAAAAGTAGTTACTTACATCTTAAGTAACATTTGCCAAACCAAAATTCAAGGCATGATCAAGGCCTCTTGCAATCCAAACACATCCAAAATGTCATTAGGGGAGAAATTGGAAGGGAATGAGGGTGATTACAATCTGCTAACAGACTGGTGCATACCATGGCATGTGATTGAACTTCTCATGACATGAGAGATTGAATTTCTCATTAGAAGGATCTAGAGGTTTCTAGATCATCCATACATGGTCTATATATTGAGTAGAGGTGATCCAAGGCCAAGGTTGGTGATAATTGAAGGAGAGAATAGAGATTGAGATTGAAAAATTCTTGCTTGCAACTGAATTCGGTTACTCATTTCCATGCACTTTCCATCCATTTTCTTGATTGCAATCTCTTCCATGGGTGCTAGGGAATGATTCCAGATCATAATCAAGGGAAATTCGTGGCTGATTGGTGTTCTTGAACTTAAATTTTGTCATCTGCAACTCAGAGTTGGTTCCAAGAATTGAGGCCATTTCAATCAAGTTTATTGCATACAGAAGCTTGGAAGTGATTCACTGAAGGAGTCTGGAGCATTTGAGAGCTTGATTTGAAGGATTACTACTTCTGTGCACACGAAATTTTCAGGTTAGTAACTCTCACTCTCCAGGTTGAATTAGTTAGAATTAAGAGGAATTAGGATGTTAGATGCATTGAGGATTGATGTAGGAAGGTTTTCAGATCAATAATTTAAGAGTTAGTGACCAATTAGGGTTGTTACCATTTTCGGGTAAGAGATGGTTCTTGCAAATCTTGAGATTTCAGAGAGAATTAATGGTATAATTGAGTTCCTTGTGAAATTTGGGACAAGTTTGATCAAGGAGTCGTGGCCAATGGTGGATTCTATGGAAAGCTAGGGTTGTGAGATGACGACCGGAGAATGTCACCGGCGGTGGCTTTGGGCGCGCAGGTGGCCTGAGTTGCAGAAGTTTAAATTGAGGAAGATGACTTGATAGTCATCAGATCAAGGATGGACTTGGACCAAAGACCTCATCCAACGGCCACGCGTGCGTCTCATTTTGTGAAGAGCTCTGAACTTAATGAAACAATGTGTTTCATTAATCAGTTGTTTTAGGCTTCATGCATTAGTTGATACCTGCACCCCCTGATGGCCCAATTTCTTTAATGAACTGGATTTTATTGCTTTCTGCACCGCGCGCTTGCCATTTTATTTTGATTTTCATTTTATTTTTTCATTTTATTCATGGTTAGTGATTAATTCATAAAAAATTGAAAAATGATTCAATTAATCCCATTCTTTTTGCATTGGATTCATGATTGGATTTAGTATTTTTTAGATAAAAAATATTATTATTTCATGCATTTTCTGATTTTATGGAAATTTTTACATTTTCATTGACATTAAAATAATCATGCTTGATGGTTGATTTTGGTGAATTTGGTTTGATCATGTGATGATGATTTTGATCTTGATTTTTTGTGAGTAGTTAGCATAGATATGCATGCTCCCCATATATTTTTCTCACATTTTTGTGGTAAACATAAGTGGTAGTTTAGGTTGAAACCTTGAGATGCTCCATTTTTAGGGTTTATGGTTGATACCTTGTGGTTTAGATTTTATTTTTAGGACTAGGTGGATGATTCAACCTCTGATTTTTGTATGGTAGATTCATGATTGAATTAGGATCCCTTAGGAATATTTGTAGGAATTTCCAAGATAGTTTTCTATTTTTGATTGACTTTAGTTTAGGTGCTAGTTTTAGATGATTATAATGCACTAACTCAACTAGATTGACATCTTTAGTTCCCTTAGATTAGGGTGTTGCTTTGCTTGTTCTTGGATGATGATGAAGGCAAGTTGAAGATGAAATGGATTGCTTGAAGAAGCTTGGATGTGAAGATCTTCCCTTCTTTTGGTGTAGTATTGATTAGGTATTAAGATTAGGGTTTTGTAGGCAGAGCTTCTAGATAGATTCTTTACCTTCATAAACATGGATGATGTTGATCACTTCCATTCTTCCCTATGATGTAAGGTCCCCTTGTAAAGGCCTAATCCCTCCTTTGGTAGGATGTGTGGCTCTCTACAACCTGGTAGAACCTTTGAGGGTCCCTTTCTCTGATGATAGGAGGCATAGTGGTGACCTTTGGTCTTCACTCTGCTACCAATCATCCAAACTTTGATCTTGATGGATGAATCTTTCTCCCTTGTTAGAGGATGGAGTTCCTTGCTTGAAGAGGATTGAAGGATGAAGTTGATACTTCTTTATGCTTCAAGGTTACTCTGAGAAGCTGAAGCTTGCAGATGAAGAGGACCAAGTTGATACTGGTAAGGAGGAGAGAGCTGAAGCTTGAAGACCAAGTTGACACTTGTAAAGAAGATTAAATTGAGATTGAGTGAAGAGCTGAAGCTTGAGGAATAAAGGATGAGTTGATAATTATGTTGATACACTGAGAGCCTGAGAGAACAAGTTGATACTTGTAGTTAGGGTTGAAGCCTGAAGGTGGAATTGACTGAAGAGCTGAGGCTTGAAGAAGAAAGAATAAGTTGATACTTATGTTTGATGTGATAAAAGCTTGGAGAAGCAAGTTGATACTTGCTATTGAAGATGATAGCCTTGAAGGGTAGGTGAGGTCTGATGATTGGACTGCTGGCAGAGAGAGCGTGGCTATGAAGCTGTGGAAGTTGTTGATCTGCTTTCCTTCCTGTCTGTTTGCTTGCTGTGCAGCTGTATTGATATGACTTGTTTGATTTGCTTGATGCATTAGAATAAGTTCATGTTTAGATTCTTTTAATCTAGGAGCATGATTGCACTAGAGGTTGAGTTGCTCCCTCTGCTTGTATTGTTACTGTATGGCTTTGTTTGCGGGTATTCGGTAGAGCTCTGCTCCCTTGCCTATGTGGTTTGTGCTGCTTGATTTTATTTCATTTCTTCTGTATGATTGCAGTTATTGTGTTTGCTTGATAGCATGTTATTTCTTCCTGTATGATTGCAGTTTATTCATGTCTGGCTTGAGGTTGAGATGAGCTTGTGGAGGCTGATGCCCCGCATACATTTCCTCCCTCACTTGCATTGCATGCATTTTACCGTCGTTTACTGTTTACTGTTAAGCTGATGCTTTATCCGTTTCTGTTTATCATTGACATGATCCCCTAGGAATCTTACTTCCTTTGATAAGGAAGTGATGATTAGAACTTTAGGTTGAAACATATGCATGATAACTTCTAGGAGTTCCCTGTTTCAAACTTCAACCATAGGATGAATCCTTGGCATGACAACATTAGGACTTGATAGTCTCCCCTTAGTTGAGCCCGTTCCCTCTTCTCATCTCAAAGCAAATCAAAATACAGTAATAAAGGTTAACTGACGTCATACGTTACGAGCCTTAAGCTATCTGAGAAAGGATTGTTGGAGAGTTTCTTTTCAACAGTCTGGATGTTTAGTAACCGACTCCATCCAATGGTTGCGGTAAACGCAACAAGCGTGGGTCCCATCGAGTACGATGGACGTGAGGGGTGCTAATACCTTCCCCTTGCGTAACCGACTCCCGAACCCAGACAATGGTTGCGATGACCTTGTCTTATACCTTTTCGTCAGGTTTCTCCGATCGTTTTTGTTGCACCCTAAAATTTGACCAACTACTCATCGCAATTTGGCTCATGTTTCGACTCATTTCATTTTCGCATTTGCATACCACGTACATTGCATTTTTTCCAGTCAGGTTGACTTTATCGGGATTACAGCCCTCTGATCGCGCTTCAGGCATTCCAGGCCAATACGAGGACGTATTTTGAGAGCTGATGCTCGTCCCGGTGTTTTCAGCTCTCGCTGTTGTTTTCGAGGACATCTCGGTGTCCGGGATTTTTACCGTTTATTTCGATATAGTTCGCTAATCGATTTAATCGGCTTCCTCGGTATTTTTAGGTTTTTCCCTTATTTTCTAGAATTTTTATGGATTTAATTGATTTTTCTAGGTGATAGATAGATTTTTTAATAAGTATTAATGTTTTTTAAATAGTTTAGTTTTAATTTCTTTTTTTAGGAATTTCTTTAATCATTTTTAGATAATAGATTTTAGTTCTAATTTCTTTTAAGAATAATTCTTTTTTTAGAGTATTAAGTAGAGTTTTTTAAATGATTTTTAATAGGATATTCTTTTACTAGGTTTTTTTAAATAGAAATTAATAGAGTTTTCATTGGTTTAGAAGTTAATAGATTTTAATAGTTAATCCTCTTTTTTAGATTTAATAGATATTAGAGTTTTATTTTAAGATTTAATTCTTTTAGGTTAAATAGATTAATTAGATCTTAATCATTTGTTTAGATGTTAATTAGGGTCTTATTAGATTTAATTTTCGTTAGCATTTAATTGGGTTTAATTAGGGTTTTAATTGAATTTAGTAGCCTTAATTAGGTTTAGAGTGGTTTTAATTTTTGTTTAGTTTTAATTCAGTATTAACTAGGTATTAATCATGTGTTCATTAGTGTTAACCAAAGTCCAAGTTCGGTGGGCCATTTGTCAGTTTTGGAGGCCCACCCCAGGTCCAGTCCATGTGTCAGCATATAAGCATGCCCGCGTGTTCATTTTCTAGATCTTCCCCGCCATTTTTCGCCACGTTTCCTCGCACTTCATTTGCCACGTTTCTCTCTCCATTTTTTTGCCACATTTCATCTCAGATTCCTCTTCTTCTCGCCACGTTTTCGCCACACACGAAGCCACACGCCACTTCACTCTGCATGCCACCCCACGTGGCACTCCCTCTCTCTTCCCAGCCACCACGTGGCTCCCCCTCTCACTTCCGCCTCCACACGCGTCCCACTCACACTGATCCCCACATGCAGCAACGCCACCTGTCCCACTCGCCGAGTCCTCACCGGAGACCTCACCGGAGTGCATGCAAACACGCCGGAGAACATCACCAGCAAGATCAACGGTGGTTCTCACGGCCAAACTTCGTCGAAAAGCTCATAATCACCGAAAACTCCATCGTTCATTGCCAAGAACCTTCATCATAACCGTGAGATTTTCCAGATCTTGATGTGTTCATCCAAAATCCTCACCGTTTCTTCATCCCATTCTCGCCGGAAACTGGGATTTTCCATCTGGAAACTTAAGATCTTCATCTTCTTCATGAAGATCCTTAAGAACCTTCATGTGTTCTTCGACCTTGTTTTCCCGAAAAGCCAGACCTCCATTGTTCATCATGCTCATCCACCAAGAAGCTTCGTCCGTGCATCTCAACCGTTTTCCCAGACCAAAGCGCAGAGCTCCATAACGATCTGCATCACGTTTCTCAGATTCATCATAGATTCTGGAAAATCTCCAACAGATCTTCCTCCGAGTTCATCAAGTTCATCGCAAGTTTGTTCACTTTTTTCCAGATTTTTCTTATTGAATCTTTAAACCTTCGGTGAATCGCCAAGAACTCCATGAGCGTCCACCCGTTGCAACATCGAGATCTTCAAGATCTTCGTCTTCCTCTTCGTTATGTTCACAGATCATCAATAATTCTTCAAACAACTCGTCCGCTCAAATCGTTTCCAGATCTCATAACCTTCGTTCAGTTAACTTCCAGATGTTCGTCAATCTTCAACGCGTCTTCAAGCAAACTTCATCGCGTTCTTCATCTCGTCTTTAGATCTTTCCCAGAAGTTTATGAGTTTCTTAAAGTTCTCTGCAGAGCCTCATATCAACACACGAGATCGTCTTCAGATCTTGAGAGCTCCACCACATTATTCTTCAGGTTTGTCCTTCATCAAGAACAGCTCCAAGAACGGCTTCAAGAATCATCCTCCGCATGCAATGTTTTTCAGCAAATCTTCTTCAAAGAATGTCTTCAAGAATGGATTTCGTGATTTGGTTCGTGTTTGAGAGAAGAAGGAAGGGATTGAATCTGGGGGAGAAAGATGAAACGAAGGAGTTTGAGGGGAGAACGAGAGAGAGAGAGAGCGTTTGGAGAGGAGAAGGACGGCGCAGATGAACAGTGCTCTGAGAAGTTAGGATTAGGGTTTGTCTGTTGGATACATGGTCGTGGATTGGGTATTGGGTCTCAGGCCCAGTTGTTGTTTTTGGCACCCTCCATTTTTCTTCCAACACCCCTTCCCCGTTTTTGTTGGGTGATTGGGCTGGGCCCATTCTGATTCACACCCCCGGTTTGCTTTTCTCCCCCCTGTCCCCTGTTTTTGTTTTTCTGAATTGCTTAGTGGGCTGGGCCCCAATGTTGTTCTCTTTTCTGGCTGTGTACCCCTGGCTGAACTGATGCACCCTCTTTGTTTTTTTTATCTTTTTTTCATTATTTTCTTTTGTATTCATTTGCTTAGTTTTTTTTAAGAAAAAGAATGTGTAATATAAAAATAGAGAAAAATGGAAAATATAGTGGAATGAAAAATATAGAAAAATGATAGTATTTTAATATTTTCTTTTTAGGATATATTTTCTTTTAGGAGTTTCTTTTACGCCTTTTTTGGAGGTAGAATTAAAGGTCCACTTGTTAGGGGACTATTTTTCATTAGATTTTCCATGATAGATGGGTATGATTTTTAGGAGTTTATCATTGTAACCTTCCGAATATTAATAAAATGAGATTTGTGTTGTGGTCCCCGTTTTTGCTGTAAGCTGAACTACAACTGCTCTGATTTTCTCTGATGAGAATATGTAGGCATAGGATGCGATATCCTAGCGAGCACACTAACAACTAACCTTTTCTGTTCTCTCGCTGTTGTGCGATCGAGACTTTCCCGCTGACGACTGATGTTATCCTTTTCTCGTGCCCGAGCGCATTTGAGACCCGACCGTAGTTCTAGTTCCCATAGGTTCCCATACCTCAAAACCCGACATACTACGTCCGTTCTACCGCAAACAGGTACGCCTAAGTCTCCAATGGTCGAGCAGCGTCCACCTAACTGCTAGAATGCGTACGCTAGTATCGTCAACTTAATCTCTCACCCCCGTGTGACCGAGAACACCCCTGTCTAGCCGTAGTTAGCCTGAACTACGTCATGCTTTGATTTCTCTGATGAGAATACGTAGGCCCAAGACGCGACGTCTTGCCGAGCAAACTCCCCCGTAGTTTCCCGAACTATGTCGACTCGGATTTCTCATTCTCTGATGAGAATACGTAGGCATAGAGTGCGACGCTCTATCGAGTCAGTTTCTTTCTGTTTAGATTTAGCAGCCGTAGATAGATTGTTTTCACCCGTAGACAAACCAACAAGCGTGGATCCTGTCGAGTACGACGGACGTGAGGGGTGCTAATACCTTCCCCTTGCGTAACCGACTCCCGAACCCAGACAATGGTTGCGATGACCTTGTCTTACCCTTTTTCGTTAGGTTTTTCCTATCATTTCCTTTCCCGCTCCGGAGGATAAATAACGAAAGGTGGTGACTCTTCTGTTATGCCGGCACCTTATTTTCGCGGAAGCGACAGCTGGCAAATCTGCTGGGGATCGAACCCAGAATCTCTGGTTCTCCGGTTCCCCTGCGAGAGTCAATCCTAGTGCTTGTATGATTACTTGTTGGGTTGTGTTTATTTATCGCATTTTATTTCTCGCATTTTATTTCATGCACTTTATTTTCAGTATGATATGATTATTTATGCTGTTGTGGGAGGGGCATTCTGATGAGTGAGAAGCCAGACCCAGGCTTGAGTGCACCATAGAATTAGTTGTGGAAATTAGTGGGCGCGCACTTGCTTGGCAGGCGCTAGTGTCTCATGAAATCCAGGCTCAGACGAGGTTCTCCCGGTTGGCTTCTCTTTCGACCCTTTGGGTTGAGACGGTTGTTGGTTTGGAGGATTGTCGACTCTGGGGACCGATCATTTGGAAGTTGGCTAAGTGAGGCCTCTTCAGGACAGGATGATGCCACACCTTCTGGGTATCGTATTATCAGTCTTGAAAGTCTGTGACGCCGACGACCGCATAGGATGCCGAACTTGAGTCAGTTTAGGTCCATACCCGTGAGTGGGAGGGTTTTTGCAGGAAACTTGACTTCCAGCCTACCCGATATTTTGGTTTTCTCTCGTCAGAGCAAACTTATCTCGTCAGCAGCGCAGCAGCAATCAGAGCTTTGTGGGGGGCTGTGATCCCGTGTTTGTTGCATCTTGCATTGCATTTGCATGAACATCCCTGCATCATATTGCATGCCATACTCCAGCTAGTCAGAGCTCTTATCCGGCCGTTGTTTTGATTCTGAAGGTGAGTGTTGAAGACGACCAAGGGGCTGAAGCAAATTTGATCAGGATCAAGCAGTGAAGTCAGTTGACAGTTGTTGGTAGCTATGTCAGAGAGCAGCTTCCAGTTTGTTGATACCTTATCAGGTTTCACTGTGACGTCCAATCCTTTGTATGGATCTACGCATGACGAAGACTGTCCGCAAGTGAACAACCTTACTGCAGCTTAGCTTGTACAACCTCCTGTTGAAGACCGAGGTCTACGTAAGCAGTTTGTTGTCCGAAGTGAACGTTCTCCTTCTGTTGATATCTCAGACTACCAGGGTTTTGCCTTCCCTGTGCCAAAGTCTCGAAGAGAGGTCCCGATAGCAAAGACTGAAGACCCATTAGCTCCCGTGTATGCTGAAAGGTTTCGTGCATTGGATGAAAGATTCAAAGCCTTGAAAGGTAAAGACGCTGTTAACCCTAGTGCTGCAGACATGTGTCTGGTTCCTGGCCTAGTGTTACCTCCGAAGTTCAGAACGCCGAGGTTTGAAAAATACAAAGGAGATAGTTGCCCGAAGCAACATTTGGTGATGTTCTGCCGAAGAATGACTTCATTTGTGCACGACGACAAGTTGATGATTCACTGTTTTCAAGATAGTCTAACTGGGGAACCTCTGAGGTGGTATATGCAGTTAGAGAGTGATCAGATCCGATCATGGGTGGACTTAGCCAATGCTTTTCTGAAGCAGTACGACTACAATCTTGATGAAGCTCCTAGTCGCATGCAGCTGCAAGAATTGTCTCAAGGGAACAATGAACCTTTCAGGAAGTATGTTCAGAGATGGAGAGAATTTGCTGCTAGAGTGCAACCACCGCTCCTTGACCGAGAGTTAAAAGGCATGTTCATAAAATCCTTGCAGAGCCCGTACTTCGAAAGAATGCTGGGAGTTGCACCAAATTTCTCTGAATTGGTAAGGGCAGGAGAGCGCATCGAGTATGGCGTAAAGACCGGAAGAATCCAGAATGTTTCAGGCGGTCAGTCTAGTGAAACTGAATCCCTCTGTAGCTTTCAAGCTGAAGAAGGAATCGTGATCAATGCAATCATGAATGATGTTGGGTATCCTCGAGACGAATCGGTGAAACCTGTTGGTTCTCCGTCTTCTCAGCGGTCAGTATCTTCTGTGTCTCGTTATTCTGGACAGACAATTGTGCCTAGGGCACCACATCGGGAACCTTATGTCGCTCATCTTGCAAATCCACGGGCCCGTGGCCGAGGTTATCAGAATCAGCATCAGAATCAGAACCGACCTCGTAACAACTTGGAACGAAGGAGTGCTCCTTCTCATCCAGTGCCTGTGCCGTATAGCCAGATCCTGCCACAGTTGATTCAGAATTCTTTGGCGGAACCCAAAGCTCTCAAGCCCGTGCCAGAGCCTTACCCTGCTGGGTACAACCCGCATGCTCAGTGTGGTTACCATGGTGGATCTACGGGGCATTCAACTGAAGATTGTAAAGCTTTTCAGGAAAAAGTGCAACAGTTGATCGACAAAGGGTGCATTTCCTTTCCAGAGGGAGTTTTGGTTGTGCATGACAACCTCTCAGTTGTCTGAGCTCGTAGATTCAGAGGGTTTATTTCCAGAGGCCAGTGGTCCAAACAGGCAGACGTCCTCAGCATTGGCAGTCCTCGGACTTTTTATCATTTGCATTTGTAGTTTTCTTTTCTGTTAGTTACTACTTGCTGTTAAACATTGTTTGTTTTGAATGGTAATATTAATAAAGTGACTATGCATTTTTCTGAATTAATCATGTCGTTGTCACTCATTTACTGCATTGCACTGACACTTGCACTTTATTCACTCCACTTTATCACTATGATTAGCAAAGATTGGAGGGAGGATGACGAAACTGAATACTCATAATCGATGATCGTATGCTTTCGGATAAAACCTTGCCTATGATGTACAGGCATTGTTTCAAATCCCCTAAACACCGGAGAGATAAGGAAGAGAATCCCTTGTTAACCACTTCGAGCCGAGAAGTAGGAGTTTCTTTCGGATTTTTAAACCCTCACATCTTAACCCGGGGCAGGGTAGTTGTCAGTTAGCTTGACCGAGCGTTCAAGTCTTATAGAGGAGTGTTGTCTTTCGAGGACCAATCACATCGTGTTCTCCCCAGAGGTCGTACCTCCTCAACCACAATGGTTAAACCTCACCAATCAGGAGTGAGACAGTTATAAACCTCTCGGATGAATCCAGACAGCTAGTGTCGCACGACTTGTTTCGAAAAAACAAGAGGAAAAAGAAAGCCCGCTAAGTAAAAGAAAAAGAAAAAGCTGGAAAGCAAATACTTAGGAAAAAACCAGGGCATCCCGCTGGACTTCAAAAGAAAAATCGAAAAGAACTCTGAAGAGTCGGTCCAGGCAAAAATTAGGGAATCAAAAGAATGAAAAAGAAAGGATATAAAAAGAAAAATCCTCGAACAAGGACAAAGTCGTGTAGGTACAGGCACCGAAACGAAAAAGGAGTAACTTTCACTCCGAAACACCTTGTGAGTTCTTTAACCAGTCGTTCCCAATATTCAGCATACCTCTCGAAGAGGCGAGCGCTCGAGCCAAGTTAACTGAACTTTAGGATCAGAGATCATCACGTAGAAGGGGTGGGTACAAATCATAATTTGAGCCAAATATCCTTTGTTTCACGAACCGTGAAACCGACCACGATACAACCCTTAAAAGACCTAATTGAGGCAGGGTTTATTCTGAAAGCGCATTACGATAAGGTTGAGTAACCTGACTCCTACATGATTTGCTAATCATATCCTTGTTGTGTTTTTCACTGATCGAATCAGCAATACGTTTGAACTCTTCGGTTCATTCGTCACTCACTATCATGACACGTAAATGAGTGATAACATTTTTTCCAAAATCTGCATGAACACTGCATTAAAATTACCATTCGTGAATAAACAATTTTAATTGCAGGTCAGTAGTTGATACGAAGGAATTCCAACGGGGAATAGTCAACCAGGACTGGATCGTTAGTAGTCTGGATCAGAATGGTATACTGCAAAGCCCTGTGAATTTGGGGCATTGACTTCCAGAGAGTTTGGAATCAGTTAGTCTGAGGACAAGTCCCGAATGATCGGTTGATTAGGGGACAGATGATTCAAGAAGCAGTTGATTAGAAGTGAATCTTCTCGAGACCCAATCAGGGGCAGTTATCCAAAACTCTTGTGATTTGAGGGCAGATCCCTCCAATGTTCAATCAGGGCATGTTGAGTCGCTCAACGCTCGTTCAGGGGCAAGCTACTTCAGAAGTATACTGAAACCAACTGTGCTGAGAGCTGGTTAATTGAGGATGAATCCTTCCGTTGTACAGATATTGGGGCAAGCCATCTGAAGATTGTCTCGTCGCCAGCCGTTTTCTGTTCAGAATGAATTTTCCCAAGAGTCAGATTGGGGCAAGTTGAATTGCACTGGGGCAAGTTGTTCAAATGAGTTTGTTCACCCTAGCAAGAGTTGAGTGTCGGGGAATCATGTCATTACCTTGCCAAAAAACCTGAACCTTCTGAAGAAGCCTTGTTGCCATTGGATTGTTATCCTATAGCCTAACCAGTTACTCGGCTGAACCTTGTAACCGAATCGTTTTAAAGTCCAGTTCTCGTCTGGAAAACCGGAGATCAGTTCTCGTCTGAAATCCAAACCAGAAACCAGCCCCGTCTGGTCACCGTCTCTTTAACCTATTGTTCAACCAGTTCTCGTCTGGCTAACACAGTTTTTAAGCCCAGTTCTCGTCTGGCAAACCGTAAGTCAGCTCTCGTCTGACAACCTAACATATGTTTCTATCAGTTCTCGTCTGATAGTCCACCTTGAATGCTAGTTCTCGTCTAGTATTTCCCCTTCAAATCCACTTTTGTTGGTAACCAGAAATAAATCCCTATAAACCTATCCCTAAACCAGAAAAAGCCTAAGTCTGGCCGACACGATGATTCCTAGTGACTCGTATGTTGTCACATTCCCCGACACAAGGCTCGAGGGATCACAACTCCATGATTGGTATTCTGTATTCCCTGTGTTGATGTTGTTGAATCAGGATTATTTTCTCAGCAGAGACGTACAGTTTGAGATTGTCTCCACTGAGCAGTTTGAGATTGCAGCGAGTTGAGATGGCATTTATCCCTTATCAAAGTAGGATCAAGATTATCCTCAGCAGGGCAAGATTGATATCCCCGGCAGAGTAGGGCCATCCCAAGCATTGAATGTTGATTAGCCTGATGTGCTATTTTCCCAAGGGGGTTGAGACTGAAGCTTTCCCTGACCGCCAGATTTGGGTTTATTTCCCCAGCAGTGGGACTGATGCAATGTTGTATCCCCACAGAGTCCAAGTTTGACTCCTTTCCCCTCCGAGTCTAGGTCATTGACTCATTCCTCAAGCAGAGGTCGTTATTGATTCCCTCATTGAGTAATCTCCAGACGAGTAGATTTTGATGTCAGCCAGAGAAGAGTTATTTCTCATCAGATTGCTTCGTACCCTATAAGGACTTAGGGTGTTCAAAAAAAAGATCGTTCAGGGTTGTTTTCCTCAGCGAAGTGAGATGCAATTTCAGTGATCGATTGTTATCTTCCGCAGTCGGCAGAGGTGTTTTCCTTGATAGGATCGGTACATCTCCAACAGAGTTGTACAATGAGTAGCTAAGGATTGATATCCCCAGCAGTGTTGATACACGGGTATTCCTCATCAGACTTGATAGTCCAGCAGGTGTTACCCAGAAGGGTCAGTCTCCGTAAGGCGTATGCAAGATTACCCTCAGCAGATCAGGATTGATATCCCCGATAGAGTGTAGCAGCATCTCCCTGCAGAGTCTGAATGCGGGACCAGGAGCATTGATATGTATCCCCAAGCAGAGAAGATTCTCTCCCCGATCAGATGCATCCTGAAGGAACAACATCTCCCCAGCTGAGTCGTACACTGAAGTGTGCAGCAATCGATAGTTCCAGACTGAAGTCTCCAGCGGAATTGAGATTCCCCACAGAGTCGTACTCTCCCCTGTAAGCAGGATGATTCCTTCTTCCCCAGCCGAGGTTGCAGTTCCCCAAGAGAGTCGAGTCCTTGGAAAGCCGTTGAAGCCATGATTGGTGCTCCCCAGTAGAGTGTTGAGTAGTTGATGCTGTATTTCCCCACCGGAGTCGTTATCTCCAGGAAAGTTTAGTCGCGAAGGCCGCGCAGTTTATTTCTGCAATTGACATCGTTTTCCACAGCAGTTGTGGTTCGTATGCCCAGTTGAGCAGGTCCAGGTTCTCGTAGAGCTTCGTTCCCCTACAGCAGTCAACTGAAGTTTGCTTCCCCATGCGGAGTCCGATTGAGATCGGTGCGACTGTTTATCCTCGGCAGGATGATTCCTTCTTTCACCAGAGTAGTCCTTTCTCCTTGACAGGAGGCTTTTCCCTTCAGCATTTATTTTGCTGATGGGGCCATAGCATGTTGCATGATTGCATAGCATTTACCCTGAAAACGCGTAGCATTTCCACTGTGTGGAGCATTACGTCATTATCAAAGCATATGCATACGAAACATGAGCCAGGTCGCCACCGTTCTTGTTTTGCAGATGCTCCTCCTCAGAATGGTTGGATCAAGATGATTCTTGAATTCTCCCCAGCGAAGTCTTCGGCTCAAGATGATTCTTGAATTCCCCAGCAAGGTCGTTTGCTTAAGATGATTCTTAAAATCCCCAGTGCATTCTCCAGAGTTGGTTGCTCAAGCTGATGCTTAGAGTCCCCGGCAGAGTGTTCGCTCAGGATGATTCCTGAAATCTCCAGCATAGTTACCGGTTCAGGATGATTCTTGAAGTCCCCGGCGGAGTTATTTGTCCAAGATGATTCTTGAAGTCCTCAGCAGAGTTGATTCATCCAGAATGATTTCTGGATCCCCGAAGCAGAGTTACTTGATAGTTCTCCAGAATCCCCAGCGGAGATGCGTCACCCCAGCAGGTTTCTGAACAGCGAAGTTGAAACTTCCCTTGAAGACTTGATGGTTGAAGTCCGGCCGTGTTAATGAAGCAATTCTCTCAGCTGACGCGGAGTGCCTGATGGCAAAAGATTGCATATCCTTATTTGGTTCATGATTGACCAAGAATTCTATTCCCGACTTGCTGATAAGGTCCGGCTGATGCCCGAAAATTTCTCTGAATGCTTGATGGCATGATTTAACGTGATCAACCTGATGGTTGACCTGATGAGTCCCGAGGAATCTTGATGCCTGGCGGCATAATCAAACATGTATCACCGGTTACCGAGTGACTAGTGACCCCTTGATGAGTTGAGGACGAATATCTACAGCAGAATCGGATGATCATCCTGACGGAGACTTAAAATCAGACCCTTCACCGGTTACCGTGTGACCAATTCCCCAGTAGGGTTGCCGTGCAACTGTTATGCTCAGTGTGGAAGATGTTCCTACCAATCAGAGTATCGTTTACCTGTGAGGTTGGCCAATCACCCGTTACCGTGTAACCAGTGATCCCTCGATGATTTGAGGATGCAAAGACATCAGATAAATTAGAGAATCATCCTGACGGAGGTTCAGATCAGTATTTCTCCAGCTAGTTGCCATGCAACTATTTTAGTTTCCGAAGATTTGTTCCCACCAGAGTACCGTGTACTTGAGTAGTTGGAAAATTCTCGGGTTCTTTGGTATTCAACTGTCTTATACCTTTGAATGTTTGAAATTCGTTCGCTCTTCAACCCTTCAGGTCCAAGCCATTTGAAAAGGGGTAGCTGTTGCACCCCAAAATTTGACCAACTACTCATCGCAATTTGGCTCATGTTTCGACTCATTTCATTTTCGCATTTGCATACCACGTACATTGCATTTTTTCCATTCAGGTTGACTTTATCGGGATTACAGCCCTCTGATCGCGCTTCAGGCATTCCAGGCCAATACGAGGACGTATTTTGAGAGCTGATGCTCGTCCCGGTGTTTTCAGCTCTCGCTGTTGTTTCGAGGACATCTCGGTGTCTGGGATTTTTACCGTTTATTTCGATATAGTTCGCTAATCAATTTAATCGGCTTCCTCGGTATTTTTAGGTTTTTCCCTTATTTTCTAGAATTTTTATGGATTTAATTGATTTTTCTAGGTGTTAGATAGATTTTTTAATAGGTATTAATTTTTTTTAAATAGTTTAGTTTTAATTTCTTTTTTTAGGAATTTCTTTAATCATTTTTAGATAATATATTTTAGTTCTAATTTCTTTTAAGAATAATTCTTTTTTTAGAGTATTAAGTAGAGTTTTTTAAATGATTTTTAATATGATATTCTTTTACTAGGTTTTTTTAAATAGAAATTAATAGAGTTTTCATTGGTTTAGAAGTTAATAGATTTTAATAGTTAATCCTCTTTTTTAGATTTAATAGATATTAGAGTTTTATTTTAAGATTTAATTCTTTTAGGTTAAATAGATTAATTAGATCTTAATCATTTGTTTAGATGTTAATTAGGGTCTTATTAGATTTAATTTTCGTTAGCATTTAATTGGGTTTAATTAGGGTTTTAATTGAATTTAGTAGCCTTAATTAGGTTTAGAGTGGTTTTAATTTTTGTTTAGTTTTAATTCAGTATTAACTAGGTATTAATCATGTGTTCATTAGTGTTAACCAAAGTCCAAGTTCGGTGGGCCATTTGTCAGTTTTGGAGGCCCACCCCAGGTCCAGTCCATGTGTCAGCATATAAGCATGCCCGCATGTTCATTTTCTGGATCTTCCCCGCCATTTTTCGCCATGTTTCCCTCCCACTTCATTTGCCATGTTTCTCTCTCCATTTTTTGCCACATTTCATCTCAGATTCCTCTTCTTCTCGCCATGTTTTCGCCTCACATGAAGCCACATGCCACTTCACTCTGCATGCCACCCCACGTGGCACTCCCTCTCTCTTCCCAGCCACCACGTGGCTCCCCCTCTCACTTCCGCCTACACACGTGTCCCACTCACACTGATCCCCACATGCAGCAACGCCACCTGTTTCACTCGCCGAGTCCTCACCGGAGACCTCACCGGAGTGCATGCAAACACGTCGGAGAACATCACCAGCAAGATCAACGGTGGTTCTCACGACCAAACTTCGTCGGAAAGCTCATAATCACCGGAAACTCCATCGTTCATTGCCAAGAACCTTCATCATAACCGTGAGATTTTCCAGATCTTGATGTGTTCGTCCAAAATCCTCACTGTTTCTTCATCCCATTCTCGCCGGAAACTGGGATTTTCCATCTGGAAACTTAAGATCTTCATCTTCTTCATGAAGATCCTTAAGAACCTTCATATGTTCTTCGACCTTGTTTTCCAGAAACGCCAGACCTCCATTGTTCATCATGCTCATCCACCAAGAAGCTTCGTCCGTGCATCTCAACCGTTTTCCCAGACCAAAGCGCAGAGCTCCATAACGATCTGCATCACGTTTCTCAGATTCATCATAGATTCTGGAAAATCTCCAACAGATCTTCCTCCGAGTTCATCAAGTTCATCGCAAGTTTGTTCACTTTTTTCCAGATTTTTCTTATTGAATCTTTAAACCTTCGTTGAATCGCCAAGAACTCCATGAGCGTCCACCCGTTGCAACATCGAGATCTTCAAGATCTTCGTCTTCCTCTTCGTTATGTTCACAGATCATCAACAATTCTTCAAACAACTCGTCCGCTCAAATCGTTTCCAGATCTCATAACCTTCGTTCAGTTAACTTCCAGATGTTCGTCAATCTTCAACGCATCTTCAAGCAAACTTCATCGCGTTCTTCATCCCGTCTCCAGATCTTTCCCAGAAGTTTATGAGTTTCTTAAAGTTCTCCGCAGAGCCTCATATCAACACACGAGATCGTCTTCAGATCTTGAGAGCTCCACCACATTATTCTTCAGGTTTGTCCTTCATCAAGAACAGCTCCAAGAACGACTTCAAGAATCATCCTCCGCATGCAATGTTTTTCAGCAAATCTTCTTCAAAGATTGTCTTCAAGAATGGATTTCGTGATTTGGTTCGTAATTCAGAGAAGAAGGAAGGGATTGAATCCGGGGGAGGAAGATGAAACTAAGGAGTTTGAGGGGAGAACGAGAGAGAGAGAGAGCGTTTGGAGAGGAGAAGGACGGCGCGGATGAACAGTGCTCTGAGAAGTTAGGATTAGGGTTTGTCTGTTGGATACGTGGCCGTGGATTGGGTATTGGGTCTCAGGCCCAGTTGTTGTTTTTGGCACCCTCCGTTTTTCTTCCAACACCCCTTCCTTGTTTTTGTTGGGTGATTGGGCTGGGCCCATTCTGATTCACACCCCCGATTTGCTTTTCTCCCCCCTGTTTTTGTTTTTCTGAATTGCTTAGTGGGCTGGGCCCCAATGTTGTTCTCTTTTCTGGCTGTGTACCCCTGGCTGAACTGATGCACCCCCTTTGTTTTTTTTCTCTTTTTTTCATTATTTTCTTTTGTATTCATTTGCTTAGTTTTTTTTTTAAGAAAAAGAATGTGTAATATAAAAATAGAGAAAAATGGAAAATATAGTGGAATGAAAAATATAAAAAAATGATAGTATTTTAATATTTTCTTTTTAGGATATATTTTCTTTTAGGAGTTTCTTTTACGCCTTTTTTAGAGGTAGAATTAAAGGTCCACTTGTTAGGGGACTATTTTTCATTAGATTTTCCATGATAGATGGGTATGATTTTTAGGATTTTATCATTGTAACCTTCCGAATATTAATAAAATGAGATTTGTGCTGTGGTCCCCGTTTTCGCTGTAAGATGAACTACAGCTGCTCTGATTTTCTCTGATGAGAATATGTAGGCATAGGATGCGATATCCTAGCGAGCACACTAACAACTAACCTTTTCTGTTCTCTCGCTGCTGTGTGATCGAGACTTTCCCGCTAACGACTGATGTTATCCTTTTCTCGTGCCCGAGCGCATTTGAGACCCGACCGTAGTTCTAGTTCCCATAGGTTCCCATACCTCAAAACCCGACATACTACGTCCGTTCTACCGCAAACAGGTACGCCTAAGTCTCCAATGGTCGAGCAGCGCCCACCTAACTGCTAGAATGCATACGCTAGTATCCTCAACTTAATCTCTCACGCCCGTGTGACCGAGAACACCCCTGTCTAGCCGTAGTTAGCCTGAACTACGTCATGCTCTGATTTCTCTGATGAGAATACGTAGGCCCAAGACGCGACGTCTTGCCGAGAAAACTCCCCCGTAGTTTCCCGAACTACATCGACTCTGATTTCTCATTCTCTGATGAGAATACGTAGGCATAGAGTGCGACGCTTTATCGAGTCAGTTTCTTTCCGTTTAGATTTAGCAGCCGTAGATAGATTGTTTTCACCCGTAGACAAACCAACAAGCGTGGATCCCGTCGAGTACGACGGATGTGAGGGGTGCTAATACCTTCCCCTTGCGTAACCGACTCCCGAACCCAGACAATGGTTGCGATGACCTTGTCTTACCCTTTTTCGTTAGGTTTTTCCGATCGTTTCCTTTCCCGCTCCGGGGGATAAATAACGAAAGGTGGTGACTCTTCTTTTATGCCGACACCTTATTTTCGCGGAAGCTACAGTTTCCTTTCCCGTTCTGAGGGATAAATAACAAAAGGTGACGACTCTTCTGTTTTGCCGACACCTTATTTTCGCGGAAGCGACACCAATCATGGATAATCAAGAAATGAGGTGATACATGGTGTATACCAAAGGTATCCACCATGATATTCACCCATTCATGAGAGATTAAAAATGAAGGGAAGCATGGTGTATGCCAAAGGCATCCACCATGACACTCTACCATTTATGGGAGATTGAATTGAAGGGAAGCATGGTGTATGCCGAAGGCATCCACCATGACACTCTACCATTCATGGGAGAATCATCTTCCTAAGAGGCTTAAGGAGGAACCCTAAGGATTAGTTAAGGATCACCTAAACTAAAAGGGATTAAAGGCTCTATCAAGGCCTAATCTAGGTTCTTAGTAGGTCTTAACCTAAGCTTGATCCTATCAAGGAGCAATTAAAAGCCTAAAGTTAGCTAAAGGTTCACCTTTAAGTCTAAACTAAGAGGAAAGCTAGATTAGGATCACCTAAATATCATCAACTCGTAAAATGGGGGAATAATAGAAGATCACTTCTATAAATGCTAGGAAAATTTCTAGGGTTTCCTAAGGGTGTTAAGGGATCATGATACAATAAACCAGGGGCAAAACCTAATTCTAAAGGTTTTAATAAAATCTAAACTCAAAGGGTGTGCTAAAGGGAATCCACCATGGAATGATCCTAAAGATCTATCTCAAAACTACACCTAAAAGCTTCTAAAAAAATACAAGAAAAATCACACAAACCTATTAAGGTGTCTATAGCAATCATGCCAAATTTTAAAACCTAACTCTAAAGTATGAGATAGTACAAAAATCATAAAGTAAACTAGTCATTTTGATCATTTTAATCATCTAATAAAAATGGAGAAATAGCACAAAAATGGAAAATTTTATCAAAAACTCAAACAAATTGCATACAAAAATCAGGGACATGCCAAAGATCAATCAAGATTTTTTTTTCATATTTTTCCAAGCATTATTTCTATTTTTAATGAATTTTTAAAATGATAAATGGAATTAAAAGAAATAAGAAAAAGGAATTAAAAGAATTAAAATACTGAGAATAAAACGTGACCATCAGATCTAATGACTAGTCTATGCATCTAAGGGACAAGCGAGCGCCACGTAGCTCAGAAGCACTTTAATGAAATGATTCGTTTCATTAATGATCACGTGTTCTCCATTGACTTTAGCACACGGTAGTCTCTAATCAGGAACGTCCATACCAAAAGTATAACAATCCAATGCATATTAATGTGCCACCTCAGCAGTCAAGGTCAACAATCCTCAGAATTGAACCACATGCGTTAGATCCTAATACTAAGTCTACTCAGTCAACCTTATCCAACGGCTCAGCCATCGTCTTCTACCTTTTGAACTGAGGATTAAAGGGGGGAAACTCAGGGCGGCCGGAGAAGACTCCGGTCATCTTCTCTGGCGAGTTCACGGCGGCCAAATCATCAGACAACACCAAACTTCACAAAAATATCCAGATCCACTCGTCTCCTTATGAGGATCATCATGATACTCTTCTTTTTTCCATTTTCTCAAGGATCACGCAAATACAGCCATGAACAGAAAATACACGTTTTGGCAAATCATCACCAAACTCTTCAAAAAGCATATAGATTTCTTCTACACTTATCACTGATCAAGAATCCACTAATAAAACGTGATATCCATCAATATATAGCCTAAACCGAATCCTTAAAGATTTCATCCATGATCAAGAAACTTCACCAATGGCTTCCAAACCAAACCTAAATCCATCTATGGTTCAAATTCTACCTAACCACATGCAACATTTACACTAATTCATTCTCAACAAAGCATAATTATGAAAAGAGGAAAACCTAGTTTGAGCTTCAACAGAAGATGACACAGCCTCCAATCTTTATCCAAAACCACATAGAATCAATCCTTGATGATGATAGAAGCTTTCTCAACTCTCAATTTCTCCAGAAATCCCTTCAATGGTGAAATTAGATTTTCACTTTGTAACTAACTTTTTCATGTGCTTCTTACCTGGTTCAAGCTCTTCCAATCACCAACCATGCTATGAACTCATTCAGAAACTTATATAGAGAAGTTTTGGATCATTATCTGGCCCAGTCATGGCCCAATTCATCCAATTCAATTTTCTGATTTTTTCCACTTTTTCTCATGACAGTCACGGTTTCAGGCTTGTAGAAGCTTCCACTTTAGCTCAAATTTCTTGCATAACACCTTATGAACATGAAGGGACCAGATGGAACCCTCAATTCAATCCTATGGTGTATATTGATGATGTTACTTCAACCTCAAGCAATACTTGAAATGGCCATGGAATGTGGCTCAAATTGAAATTCTGAAAATTCCAATCTGTTCCAAATACCTTTTACCTTCAAAAAATGCACAAACTTGTAATGTTTTGCACCAAAATGAATTATTTTGGAATTTTCTCTTTTTATGCCTTTTAATGCTTCCTCCATGAAAATTTCATCATTCACTTCTCAATTTAATCCACATGAATGAATTCTTGGGTCATGTTTAGAGAAATAACACCATTTTAAACGACTTTCAAGTTAATTAAAAGTCCATTTGAGGTGTCTAAGATGATGAAACTGACCCATAATCAAAAATGGCCTAGAATCTCAAATTCCCAAAATACCTTTGTCTTGTAAAGCTCATAACTTGAGTTCTACAAATCCAATCATGGACTTCTAGTACTTTATAGAAAGATAAGAAGATAAGGAACAACATTCATGTTGGCCAAAAGTTCATGAGAATCATCTTTCTAGGTCAAAAATGTCATGCAAGTTGGTTGACTTTCAAGCTCCAAATTCACATTCATCTGATGATTTGTAACTTGTCTGACTCATAACTTGAGTTCTATAAACCCTATCAAGGACTTATAGTAATCACATTATAGCGATGATCATGCTCTATAGCAATCATGTTAGGTTCAAGGTGAGATGAAAATCACATCTTGAGTTATGTGGTCTTGAAGTTAGGCACTAAACCAGGGGATTTTACACTGTCAAGCATAGCAACCCTAGCTTAGGAACTCCTCACACTCTTGATTCATGATGAGTTGACCTTGGAATCATCCCTTGGGCATCTTAATACATCAATCCATGATCACATGGCCTTGAAATTAGGTCTCAACCTTCTTCAAATCATCTGTTAACCTAGGGTTGACCAGATGAAACCCTAGTTGCACCAATCTTGGTTGTAGCTTCATATCATTCACATAATGACATGTCTAGGCTTCAAAATGACTGTAAATACTCCTCATGAGCTCTCTCAAGGCTTCAAGTCCAACTCCATGGATTCAGAATCATCTGATGACTTCCCATAACCTTCAAGTTAGGAGGCATACACTCTTGTGTCTAACCCTCTCTCTGAGGATCTTTGGTTTCTTTGATGAGGATATCAACCCTTGAATACTTGAATAAGGACTCTTAGCTAGCTTTATAACCTTGTGTAGCCCTTGGTTGGTAGTCATACCTCTTGATCCCCTGCACACATGTCAATGCAATGCAGATGATAATGCTAATATGAATGCAATGAAACACAAGCTATGTACAAAAAAAGATTAGGCAAATTTTGGGGTGAAACAGATACATCAAAGCAGGAGATTTGGTATTGAGGAAAATTCAGCCAACTCACGTTGATCCAATGGGAAAATGGGCACCTAACTACGAGGGCCCGTATGTAGTGAACAAGGGTTTCTTCGAAGGAGCCTTGATCCTCTCAACCATGGACGGTGATGATCTTCCATTCCTTGTGAATTCAAATGCAGTTAAAAAATATTATGCCTGAAAGATAGACCCAGTGGACCAAAAAGAGAATCCACGCAAAAATGGGCGTCCTGATGGACCATAAAAATGGTTAAGGCAAAAATTAGGGACTAAAATAAAAGAAAATGTATCCTGGTAGGATGAAAACCCGAAAGGGCGGCCTAGGCAAAAGTTAGGGATTCGAAAGGAGAAATTGCATCCTAAAAAGACATGCGAACTTTCCTCCATGATCATTAAGCTTCCTACTGAGAAAGATCAATTCAATCGTTGTGCTCAGAAGCAAGGCGTGAAGGGTCTTCAGAGACATATGGGTTATAGCGGAGTTGGAATTCGACAGGAACCGTTTTCAACATTGCCGTTGTTTTTATATTTCTTTCAAAGCAATTACCTCTTTTAGGAATTGTCTCCTTTTGTAATTTTCCCACTTATGGCTTTCATCAATAAAATTAATTTCATCAGAGATTTTATGTTTCTATTTTCTTACCATATGTTTGCAAGTTTCGTTTATTTGATGATGAGTATTGCGTATAATAGCATTGTGATAGAATGAATTAAGGGATTACTTACTCCCTTAGGGTACTTAAAGGGTGACTATGACTCTAAGGAGTATGTAGGAACACCATTTAAGATCTTGAAATGACTTGACTGACAAGGTTGTCAAGCCTAGTAAAAGTTGGCCTTGAATTAAGAGTCTCAGCATCTCCAAGATTTGATTACATCATGAAAACGATGTCAGGAAGTCAAGCTTGTCCTTTCACCCGATCCAAAGTCCAATCTGCATTGGCAACTACTAAAGTCCTCCACGTCGGCATCTGCATTTCCAATTACCCGTTTGCAATCATATGCATCATATGCATCGCATTCGACTTCATAATCATTTTGCATCATATGCATACCCGAATCATATCATACTTCCTCAACTCTTGCATCTCTGCGTGTTAGCATTTGCATTTCCATTTCCATTTTTTGAAACCTCATTATCATCAAGCATTCACATATGCAAGGTCAGGGTTCAAGGTCAAATTTCAAATATTTTCAAGGCTATATGTAGCCCAGTCAGGGGCATTCTCCGCCAGACCGTGGGTGTTCCCTACGAAGTTGTGCAACTTTTTGTCGGACAAATTCAAGAGCTTCAAAATGATCATCAGCCCATCCAGGGGCATATTATTCAGGGCCATGGGCGTTCCTCGTGGGAGTTATTGTCATCCTACTTTGTGGTAGTAGCTTTTTGTTTCGCTCCATCATCCTTTCGGTGATGGGTCTGACATCCTTTTTGGTGTTATGACTAGCGTTTTCGCTCCATCATCCTTTTTGGTGTTATGACTAGCGTTTTCGCTCCATCATCCTTTTGATGATGGGTCTGACATCCTTTTGGTCTCATGACTAGCGTGTTTTCCATTATCCTTTTGGTAATGGATCCCCTACATCCTTTTTGGTGTTAGGGTTGATTTGGCTTCGCTCCATCATCCATTTGCTAATGGGTCTGACATCCTTTTTGGTGTTATGACTTGCGTTTTTGCTCCATCATCCTTTTGATGATGGGTCTCACATCCTTTTGGTGTCATGACTAGCGTGTTTTCCATTATCCTTTTGGTAATGGACTCCTTACATCCTTTTGGTGTTAGGTTTGCTTGTTTCGCTCCATCATCCTTTTGGTGATGGGTCTGACATCCTTTTGATGCCATGACTAGCGTTTGTTCTCCATTATCCTTTTGGTAATGGATCCCTTACATCCTTTTTGATATACGGGCAGTGTGTGTGAGTGTACTGCCAACCTTTTGGTGGTAGCGACCTTTGCAAGGTATCCAGTATTTCATTCCCAAGCAGTTTTAATTCTTTTCGTGAAAATTCAGGGTCTTCTATATCTAATCATCTTCTACCTCGAAAGAATGAATGTCATAGAATCTCGTCTTACTAGGTTTAAGCCGATTAGATAGGGGCATCTGTCATACCCTAAATTTGCCCACCCTTTTTCTAGCTTTGACTAGCCTTTGCTTCTTTTTCACCTGCATATCATTTATGTCACATCCCGTCAGTGTTATCGGCCGAATTGAATTTATCAGGGCTACAGTCGCTCTGCTCGCATTTTAGATGATTCAAATCAATTCAAATGAGAAGTTCCATGTCGAAATCGAGCGAAAGTCACTCTCTTCTTGGTGATTCAGTTTGTGCTGATAATTTGGCGCATTTCGGTGTTCACCCACTTTTCATTTCTATTTCCATGGCATTTTGCATTTTATTGCTCTTTTTTTTTTATGTTTAAGTACTTTAAAATGGTTTAAATAAATTTTTAATATTGTTTTTCAATTGGATAGAGATAGTTTTTTTTTAATTGTTTAGTTTTTTATTTATAGAGATTTTGTTTTGATAGAATTTTATATAGTTTAGAATTAGCATTTATTTAATATAGATTTAGAATATTATTTTTTTATTACTAGAATTAAATATCTTCTAAATGGGACTTTTTATATAGGTTTGTTAGAGATATTTAGGAATTGGTTTGAATAGAAATAGATTTTTATTTTAGTTAGAAGTAGTTATTTATTTATTTATTTATTAATTTTTTAGATTTAGTTTTAATTAAGTTATAGATTTATTAGAAATTATATTTTTTTATATAAATAGTTTATTATATTTTATTAGATTTTTAATTTATTTAGTTATTTAGTTAATTAGTGTAGGCCAATTTAATTAAGTTTAATTAGATTTAGATTGTTTAACTAGTTTTTTTTAAAATTAATTAGTTAGATCTTTAGAATTAATTATTTGTTTTTTTTTAAAATTAATTAGTTAGATCTTTAGAATTAATTATTTGTTTTTTTTGTTAGTTAAATAGAATTAGGATTTAGTTTAGTGTTTTTATTAGATTTAATCAGAGTTTTAATCCATTAATTAAGAGAAAAAATCAGGGGGGAAAATGGAAAAGGCTGTCACATGTCGCAACTCTATATTTATACCACTATTCATCTTCTCTTGAAAAATACCTTAGGTCAACAGTCCGCCTCCCTCATCTCCCTCTTTCCTTCATCATCACTTCCAAAAACAACCCTAGCCGCCCTCCATTGACAACTCCATCTCCTTCCTCATCAACCCCAACAACAGCTCTTGAAACTCAAACAACAACACCGAAAACTTTCATCTTCCAGTTCTTGAAAATCTCTAACCCATTTCATCACCATCTGCAACACAAACCCGCGACAACCTTCAAACTGTGAATCTTAACCCATTCAAAAAGCCAACACCCTCCATTAAAACCATACGAAGCTCAGAACTTGCTCGCCATTTTCTTAACTCCCAAAATCGCTCTCGAACATCCCGCGGCTAACCCATTTCCGTCGTTTTCAGAAGCAAATCTTCAACATAATCCCGAATCTCTGAAAAAGATGATAATATCCCTGCTCTTCCCCTCCTTCAAATATGTGTTATGCAAAAATAAAAACAGAAGGTGAATGGAAATACCTACAACCCAGAAATTCACAGGGGGGTTTGGTGTTAGAGTTTTTTTTTTAACTTTAACTAGTGTCAATAAACTAACTGGAATGATGGGATGTACTTACTTCCACATTAAAAAGTTTCATTTTGGGATTCACAATGTTGTTAGTTTGTTTAGTGGGCTTTTGAATCCTCGTTGACCACCACTCACGACCCGTATTCGGTGCCCCTCCCCATTTCATTCATCTTTTTCTTTTACTAGTTTTATAGAGTTTTGTTTCTATTTTATTTTATAAGAGTTGTGTAAATATATTTTACTTTATAAGAGTTTTTGTAAGTATATTTTATTTTATAAAAGTTTTTGTAAATATATTTTGTTTTGGTAATCTTTTGTAACGATTAGCTGCACGGCAATCAAGGTGCGAGATGGTTGAATACCGACAAACCCGAAAATTTGCCAACTGCACGAGTACACGATACTCTGACGGGAACAAATCTTTGAAAACTGGAATATTAGCTGCACGGCAACTAGCTGGAGAATTGGTCACACGGTAACCGGTGATACATGGTCGATCATGCCGTCAGGCATCAAGATTCCTCGGGACTCATCAGGTCAACAATCAAGTTAAACATGCCGTCGGGCATTCAAAGAAATTTTCAGGCATCAGCCGGACTTCATCAGTAAGTCGAGAATAGAATTCTCGGTCAATCATGAACCAGTTGGGGATATCTGAACTTCTGCCATCAGGCACTCCGCATCAACTGAGAGAACTACTTCATTAACCCGGTTGGACTTTAATCATCAAGTCTTCGAGGGAAGTTTCAACTTTGCTGTTCAGGAACCTGCTGGGGATGACGCATCTCCACTGGGGATTCTGGAGGACTATCAAGTAGCTCTGCTTCGGGGATCCAGAAATCATTCTGGGTGAATCATCTCTGCTGAGGACTTCAAGAATCGTCTTGAGCAACTAATTCCGCGGGGACTTCAAGAATCATCCTGAACCATGCTGGAGATTTCAGGAATCATCCTGAGCGAACACTCTGCCGGGGACTCTAAGCGTCCACGTGAGCAACTAACTCTGGCGACTGCACTGGGGATTTTAAGAATCATCTCAAGCAACCGACTTTTTCCGGGGGAGAATTCAAGAATCATCTCGAGCAACCGACCTGCGGAGGAACACCTACAAAACAAGAACGGTAACGACCTAGCTCATGTTTCATATGCATATGCTTTGACAATGGCGCAATGCTCCACACGGTGGGAATGTTGCGCATTTAAGGTAAATGCTATGCAATCATGCAAAATGTTATGCAATCCTGCAAAATGCTGCGATCCCGTCAGCAAAATAAATGCTGAAGGGAGAATCCTCCTGTCAAGGAGAAAGAACCACTCTGATAGAGGAAGGAATCATCCTGCTGAGGAGAAAAAAAGTCACGCCAATCTCAATCGGGCTCTGTGGAGAAGTGGACTTTAGTTGACTGCTGCAGGGGAACGAAGCTCTACGAGAACCTGGACCTGTGGAGGAAAGCGATGTCAATCGCAGAAAAAAAACTGCACGGCCTTCACGGCTACTTCTATGGAGATAACGGCTCCGGCGGGGAAACACGGCATCAGCTATTCAACACTCCACTGGGGAAAACCAATCATGGTCCCAACTGCTTCCAAGGACTCGGCTCTCTTGGGGATCTGCAAACTTGGCTGGGGAAGAAGGACTCATCCTGCTTACAGGGGAGAGTATAACTCTGCGGGGAATCTCGATTCCGCTGGAGACTTCAGTCTGGAACTATCAATTGCTGCATACTTTAGTGAACGACTCAGCTAGGGAGATGTCATTCCTTCAGGATACATTTGATTGGGGAGAGAATCTTCTCTGCCTGGGGACACATATCAATGCTTGACGATCTCCGGTTCAGACTCTGTGGGGAGAGGATGCTGAATTTTGCTGGAGAAGGAGGAATCATCCTGCTTGGGGACGTATACGACGTACCGTCTGGAATATGCTACACCTGTAACAACACAAACAAACCGACAAGATGCCCTTCTCAAAGGGACCTATTAAGGTTATCATCTTGTGACAATGTTTAAGTAATTCATTGTTTCAACAATCATTGGCCTAGGCCAATAAGTTTATGTATGCGTATTTTATCAAAAACATCGGCGTTCTTTTTCGCAAACAAAACAGATACGTGCTAAACAGACAAACAGAATTGTTGAATAGTATATATTTTATTGATAACGAACCCCTGAATGGGTAAAAATGTTTTACAACAGATGCAAGCTCCTGGAATGAGGAAGCCGCGCAAAAATAAAACATAAATATACATCAGTATATACAAATGTCGGCAACGAGGCGTAGACGAACACCATGAGTTGATCCCTCTATGACCCACTCGACTTTGATACTTCTCCGACGCTTCAGCTTCAGAAGAGATTGATTCGGATAAACGGCCCTCAGGTCTTCCAAACCACTAAACAATGAAAGTCCACACGCGGAACACAGTCATTTGCTTTTTCAAATCCCTAACTTTTGCGTGAACCGCCCTTTGCGGGTTTTCAGTTCACCAGGATACCCTTTTTTTCCAAAGTCGCCCATCCAGGTTTTCGACTTCGCGGGTGTACATTTTTTCAATTTATATCCCTAATTTTTGCCCGAACCTTTTTCCTTTTTTATGGTTCGCCGGGATGCCCCATTTTTGCCTGGACTCTCTTTTTACTGTCCAGCGGGTCGCTTTCAAGCAAAGTATTTTTAACTGCGTCCGCTTTCGCCGGGGATGCAAAATCTTCACCATCCATCGTGGATAACAACAAAACTCCTCCCGAGAAGACCTTGCTGACGACGTACGGACCTTCGTAATTGGGAGTCCACTTGCCCCGGTGATCGGAGTGTGGAGGAAGAATCTTCTTCAGGACGAGATCACCCGTCTGAAAGCTTCTAGGACGCACCTTCTTATCATAAGCTTTCTTCATTCAGCTTTGGTACAGACGACCGTGCGCAATCGATGCTAACCTCTTCTCGTCCATCAGGCTGAGTTGGTTTAGTCAGTTCTTAATCCATTCTGCCTCGTCAAGTTCCACATCAATCAAAACTCGCAAAGAAGGGATCTCCACTTCTAACGGTAGAACAGCTTCCATACCGTACACTAAGGAGAAAGGAGTTGCCCCGGTTGATGTCCGTACCGTTGTACGATAACCGTGCAATGCAAATGGCAGCATCTCGTGCCAATCTTTATAGGTCACAACCATCTTCTGAACAATCTTCTTTATGTTCTTATTGGCCGCTTCAACGGCGCCATTCATCTTCGGCCGATAAGGAGATGAGTTGTGGTGTTCAATCTTGAAACTCTGGCACAGCTCCTTCATCATCTTGTTATTCAGATTCGAACCATTATCAGTAATGATCCGCTCGGAAATTCCGTAACGACAGATGATGTCCCTCTTTATGAATTTAGCCACCACCTGCTTGGTCACATTAGCATATGAGGTTGCCTCCACCCACTTGGTGAAGTAGTCGATAGCTACTAGAATGAAGCGATGACCGTTAGATGCAGTGGGCTCGATATTGCCTATCATGTTGATGCCCCACATAGAGAACGACCACGGGGAGGACATGACATTCAACGGGCACGACGGCATATGAACTTTATCAGCATAAATCTGGCATTTATGACATCTCTTCGCGAATTTAAAGCAATCCGTCTCCATCGTCAGCCAGTAGTATCCTGCTCTCAGGATCTTTCTCGTCATAGCATGCCCGCCGGCGTGCGTACCAAATGTGCCTTCATGGACTTCTTCCATGAGCATACTCGCCTCTTTCTCATCTACACATCTGAGTAGCATGAGATCGTGGTTTCTTTTATACAAAACTCCATTAGGATTGAGATAAAAATTTCCAGACAGTCTCCTCAGAGTCTTCTTATCCTGGGTTGACGCTCCCGCAGGATACTCCTTAGTCATAAGGAATGTCTGGATGTCATGGAACCATGGCTTGCCGTCGGTGGCTTCCTCGATCGCAAAGACAAATGCAGGTCTATCAAGACGGGAAAGGACAATTCTTGGAGCTTCATTCTAAAAATTGACTTTATACATCGAAGCCAACGTGGCTAAGGCATCAGCCATCTGGTTCTCGGCCCTGGGCACATGATGGAGTTCCACTCGATCAAAGAACGAAAGCAGCCTTCTGGCATAGTTCATGTACGGCACCAAATTCGATTGACGAGTCTCCCACTCCCCTTTAATCTGGTTGATCACAAGTGCCGAGTCACCATATACGTCTAGGTTCTTGATTCTCAAATCAATTTCCTCTTCTAGACCCATGATGCATGCTTCGTACTCCGCTTTATTATTGGTGACCGGAAACGTCAGTCTCGCGGTAAACGAGATGTGGGATCCGTGGGGAGTCATGATGATCGCCCCAATGCCACTTCCATAGGAATTAACCGCCCCGTCAAATATCAATTTCCACTGGGATTTCCTATCTGGTCCCTCGTCGGGCAACGGCTCATCGCAATCTTTCGCTTTGAGAAACATGATATCCTCATCAGGGAATTCAAATTTCATCGGCTGGTAATCCTCGATCGGCTGTTCGGCAAGGTAATCAGACAATACGCTACCCTTGATGGCCTTCTGGGAAACGTACTGAATGTCATACTCCGTCAACACCATTTGCCATCTGGCAATCCTACCCGAAAGCGCTTGCTTCTCGAAGACGTACTTGATCGGATCCATCTTCGAAATCAGCATAGTGGTGTGGTTGAGCATGTACTGTCGTAAACGTTTGGCAGCCCAGGCTAGTGCACAACACATTTTCTCCAGCATCGAGTAACGAGATTCACAGTCAGTAAACTTCTTACTCAAGTAGTAAATGGCATGCTCCTTTCTGCCCGTCTCGTCGTGCTGACCGAGAACACACCCCATACTATTCTCAAGAACTGTCAAGTACATGATTAGAGGCCGTCCAGCCACTGGGGGTATCAAGATTGGAGGTTCCTGCAGATACTGCTTTATCTTATCGAATGCCTTCTAGCAATCCTCATTCCAGGTAATCGCCTGATCTTTCTTTAACAGTTTGAACATCGGTTCACACGTGGCCGTGAGCTGAGAAATAAACCTTGCAATATAGTTTATTCTACCCATGAAGCCACGAACTTCTTTTTCTGTTTTCGGAACTGGCATTTCTTGTATCGCTTTAATCTTCATAGGATCAACCTCGATGCCTCTTTCACTCACGATAAACCCCAGTAACTTTCTGGACCGTACTCCGAAAGTACACTTGTTAGGATTCAGCCTCAACCTGAACTTCCTAAGCCTCTCAAAAAGCTTCAGCAAATTGACCAGATGTCCCTCCTCCGTTTGGGACTTTGCAATCATATCATCAACATAGACTTCAATCTCATGATGAATCATGTCATGAAACAAAGTAACCATTGCTCGTTGGTAAGTGGCCCCTGCGTTCTTCAGACCGAAAGGCATTACCTTGTAGCAAAACGTTCCCTAGGAGGTGATAAACATCATTTTCTCCATGTCCTCCGGTGCCATCTTGATCTGGTTGTAACCGGAGAAGCCATCCATGAACGAAAACACGGAGAACTGGGCTGTGTTGTCGACCAACACATCGATATGAGGCAGCGGGAAATCATCTTTAGGGCTTGCCTTATTCAAATCCCGATAATCGACGCACATTCGTACCTTACCGTCCTTCTTCGGTACAGGCACTATGTTGGCGACCCACGGAGGGTAAGTAGTGACCGCTAAGAAGCCAGCATCAAGCTGCTTTTGCACTTCTTCTTTGATCTTAACGGCCATATCTGGTCGCGTCCTTCTAAGCTTCTGCTTAACGGGAGGACAATCTTCTCGCAGCGGCAAGTGGTGGACCACGATGTCAGTATCAAGTCTGGGCATATCTTCGTATGACCAAGCAAAGACGTCACTATACTCTCTTAGCATCTCAAACAATCTATGCTTGACATCATTCTGCAATGCAGCCCCTATCCTGACGTTCCTGACGAGTTCTTCAGAACCCATATTCACGATCTCAATCTCCTCTTCATGAGGCAGAATAATTTTCTCCTCTTATTTCAACAAGCGGGCCAACTCTTCAGGAAGGTCTTCGTCTTTATCAATCTCTTCTTCGGCTTGATAGATCGGGCAATCGAAGTCGAAGTGAGCCGTAGAAGGTCCACAGTCGATGTCATCTGCTATGTGGATCCTGCAATAACAAGGGTTAAGTTTGAAACAAGGATGTGCAGGTTAGCACAAACCCCATTGCCATTTTATTGTTTTTCAAAACAAATATAAAACAGGAATAACAGAGATCACAATATTTGAATACGAAGAAAACGCCTTTGATTTATTAACAAAATGCATGTACATAATCCAACAAGGCCCTGACAATAAAACCACTATGCCCCGGGTAGGACATATGGTTGTACAATGATTGGAAAAAAAGTAAATCATTACTCTTCGCTCGTCATCTGGATGATATCCTTGACGGACCAGTTGGTGAGGCCCTCGCCTGGCTTGCTTGGCTGGATCCAAGAGTCGAGGTCACAGTCGCTATCTCCGCTGTCTTCAGACACCGCGTTGATGCTTTCGAAAATCACTCTGCCACTGGTAAACTGGATCGGCCCTTTACCTCGTGACGCACTGCTAGAAGAGGAGGCTTCAGCTTCCGGAGAGTATCCTAACCCAAACTTGTCTTGCTTGTTAGGTATCTCCAAAATTCGCCCCCAGCCTGGGGTAGATCCGGCTTGAACGACGGCCCGAGCTTCCTTGAAGGAAGAGAGAGTCATCTCTGGCTTCTCAGTGACTACAGGAGCTACATCCTTCACTTTAACAGCTTCGAACGCTTGGCATAGAGTTTCATGGATTTCCCCATCCATCTCAACATACTTGAAGGACGACAAATGGCTCACCATTATGTCTTCCTCGCTGCAAACGGTCACGATGCTACCTTCGACGGCATACTTGAGTTTCTGGTGCAACATGGAGGTCACGGCTCCAGCAGCATGGATCCACGGCCGGCCCAAGAGACAGCTGTAGGTAGGCATGATGTCCATAATATAAAAGACCGCGTCGAACGTTTCCGGCCCGACTTGGATTGGCAGGGTCACCTCCCCGAAAACATGACGTTTAGTCCCATCGAACGCCTTCACAACCAGATCACTGGGTGTGCAAATCACTCCGTGAGTATCCAACTTCATTAATGCCTTCTTCGGAAGAACATTAAGGGACAAACCCATGTTTACCAGCACGTGCGACATGATCGTTCCCCTACACTCTATCGAGATGTGCATGGCGCTATTGTGGTTCCTCCCCTTCGACGTCAGCTCCAGGTCAGTGAAACCTAACCCATTTCCAGCATTTACGTGGGCTACGACCTCTTCTAGCTGATTTACTGATATTTCCTGCGGTACATATGCGGCATTCAACACCTTCAGCAGCGCGTTATGGTGTGCTTCAGAACACAGCAATAAGTTCAGGATGGAAATCTTCGCGGGCGTCTGACGGAGATGATCTACAATCTTGTAGTCACTCTTTTTAATCAACCGCATAAACTCCTCGGCGTCTTTAACAAGTAAGTCTTTTTCTACCCCACACGGGATCTCTTCAACGACTTTACTTTTACCTTTATCAGCCGCATCAGCTCTGACTGATCTATCCGCCACGACCTCTAGTGGTGCAAACACTCTTTCGCTGCGAGTAATACCACTGATTCCCGCAAGATTCCCCACAGACGACCCAAACGGTTCTAGCTCCAACTTCCGTCCGTTGCAGTAGACTTCAACCCCATAATGCCATGGGACAGCGTTAGTGCTTTCAAAGGGTATCGGCCCAGCTTTGGTGATGGTAATCGTGGGCGGCCTGGGTGCAGTAATGGTTATCGTCTGGCGAGGGATGGTGATGGTGGCAACCTCATCATCTTGCTTCAGCATTACCTCCCCTGATCCACATTCGGCCCTCCGGCTAAACTGTAAAATCCCTTCAGTCATCAGACTTTGAATTCCTTCTACCAACTGTTCACATCCATCAGAACGTGTGGCACAGTCCATACACAGCTCTCCGCAACCTGGAAAGAACCCTCTTTTCATCAACTTAGCTTTAACGAATCTAAACGGCGTCTTCAGATCTCTAACATCAGTTAACAAATCCAAACTCTCGTCTTCGATAATGGCGTTCACTTCACCTCCCCTATGATTCGACATAGGGTTCTTCGGGACATTTGGCACATTATCCGAGAAGTTGATGATCTTGGCATCCACCATGTCCTGTACCTTGTGCTTGAAGGCTTTGCAGTTCTCTATTGTGTGGCCTGGTGCCCCTGAGTGAAACTCACAAGTAGCGTTCGCGTCATAACCTGGCGGCGGTGCCCCTGTCAAAGGAGCCAGCGTTCTCTTCTGGATCAACCGTAGTTGAAGCAAAGTCTGCAATAGTTGCGCGTACGACATGGGCGGTGTCTCGAGGTGACGGCTCGACAGGGGTGCCCTATTCTGATACTTTATGTACCCTTGTTACTGCTGCTGCTGCTGCTGTTGTGGCTGCTGAATTGCCGGGATAGTTATGCTGGCCACCTGCTGGTGAGGGCCATTACCCTTCCTTCGAGCGTTGGACACAGTGCTCGTTTCTCCTTCCCGTCTCTTGCCAGCATAAGGTTTCTTTCCGCCTCCTCCAGCTGAGGATGACTCACCTTGAATTTTCCCGAGTTTGATCCCATTTTCAATGTGCTCACCCGTGATAATGAGATCCGAGAAGGTTCCGGACATACCGCTGACCAAATTCTCATAGTAAACCCCTGGGAGGGTGGCTACAAACATCTGCACAAGCTCGCGTTCAACCATCGGCGGCTGAACCCTGGCTGCCAACTCACGCCACCGCTGGGCGTATTCCTTAAACCCTTCATTGTTCCTTTGCGACAGATTCTGCAGTTGGACTCGGTTCGGGGCCAAGTCGCTATTGTATTGGTAATGGTGCAGAAATGCTTCGGCAAGATCCTTCCATGTGCGCACACTGGTAGGCTCCATACTCATGTACCATTCGAGGGATGGCCCGGAAAGACTGTCTTGAAAGAAGTGCATCAGCAACTTCTCGTCCTCGGAATGAGCGGACATTTTTCTGTAATACGATCTCAGGTGGACGCGAGGGCAAGTGGTGCCCTTATACTTTTCAAAGTCAGGTACCTTGAACTTGGGAGGCACCTTGATATCAGCAATCAGTCCAAACTTGGACATATCAACGCCCAGGGTGTTCTGATTCTCGATATTTCTCATCTTATCCTCAAGTGCCTTGAACCTTAGACGTGCTTCAGCATTCAGCTCCCCTTCAGCACCTCTCTGAGAGAACACATCGTCCTGACGATCTTCTAACCACGGCTGAGGCCCGAACAGATTCCCAACACCTGCGTTGCCATTGCCCAGCTCGATATTGACATTAGCTTCCAGACTCCTATTATCGACGCCCGTCGTATTGCCATTGAGTCCCATGTTAGCTATCACGTTGCCGTTGGCACTGCCATTTCCCCCGGTCACGGGAATACCATTCTGTGGAGTTTCAACTGGTGGAGGAGTAGGCACAGTCCCACCATGGAGTACGCCATTGCTATCAACCCTTGAAATCAAAGGTTGAACCAAAGTTCTGAGCTGATCCTGGCCATTGGCGACCGCTTGCATGAGCTCCATGAAGCGATCCATTCTTTCGCGGAGTTCCTGAACATCAGTTTGCACTTGCTCCATGATCCTGGTTTGATTAGCTCTGGTCGGATAGCGGTGAATAGGTCTCTGATCAATCCTGGAACCACCTGAAACAACCTGGAAACACAAAAGGGTTAGGAAAAAGCGACAAAGTGCTCGTTATGCAAATGCTTTATGCAAATGCAAACGTGTGTCTATGCGTTAGGGAGATCTCCCCCGATCCTAGTGCCTGAGTGCCAGTGCTGATAATAGGAAGGCCGAGTCTAGTCATGGAAATAACAATCTCATATATAAAGAGAGCCCATCAAGGAAGTACACAACATCAGCGAGTACAAGGTGAATCAACAGCGTGACCTCAGCCAACAAGCCTGGTGATGGTCAGCATACAACAACAAAAGGAATACAAATAGTCAAGCACGGCCACGGGCGCGAAACTCTTCTAACAACCCCTTCGTTTCCAGATGATCAGGCCGAGTGAGTAACCCTTCGACGAGTAGCTCCCTCTGCATGATGGTGTACTGAAGACCTTCGACCGAATCTTCCCATGCTCCTTCGCCGAAACAATCTTCTAACTTCCGCTTCTTGGATTCAAACGTCAGTTTGTGCTCCTTCAGGTTAGCAAGAGCCTTGTTGAGCCGGCCTTCAGCGGCGTATCTGCGAGCGGTTTCTTCATCAAACCTCTTCTCACTAGCCTTCACCTGGGCTTTCAGCTTGGAGATCTGTTGCATCAGCTTATCCTCCCGCTCTTTCCTGGTGGCTAGGGAGGCCTTCCAGTGCTGGTCGAACTTGGATATCCTCTGATATGCTTCGTCCAAGTGCTGCTTCTTTGTAGCCAGTACGTCGTTGACAGCCTTGAAGTCTTGACCCATGTGTTCACGCTCGGCTATCTGCTTAGTCAAATCTGTCCCCAACTGGTTCACTAGCTCTGTTTGCCTCTTGAAGGAATGAACGGCTTCGTTTCTCTCGCTTCGAAGCTGAGCCAATTCTTTCTACAGTTCTTCGTTTGCCCTCTTCAATTCATCTCGCTCAGCTAACACCTGATTATGCTGCTGAATGGGCACGGTAGTAGGCTCTTCAATCGTTGGAGGGCTTTCTGGCTTCGCAGGAAGAAACGACATCCTTATAGCATCTGCTCTGGCTCTGATCCAAGTCACATACGGAGGGTAGGCTTGATTATTACTTCTCCCCAACAATGGTTTTCCCCTCTTACTGATACCATTCCAAGCGCGCTGAAGCTTAGATAACAGATTCCCCTCTAGAAGACCAGTGAGGTACATAGATTCCTGCACCTCTTCATCCTTCGGCGAAGCTCTCAAAGCATACGCGAACTGTCGGACCAGCAAAGACGGATTATAATTTATACAGCCCATCCTGCCTATCAGAGGCACGTTCGGAAACCCGCTGCAGCTGAAGATAATCTTAGTGCCCAACCTATCTCTGTCAAACCAGTCAACATCCTCTGCAGATAGATTCATCAAACGCTCGGACCATTCAGTTGTGGCTCCAGACGAAGCAAAGGGACCCCTCTTGGGCAGATGACTATCAAGCTATTTATAAAGCAAGGGCGCACAACACGAGACATTCTTGCCCCGTCTGTTCTCGTTTTTGTAGTGAACGGAATGGTAGACATTGCCTATCAAGGTAGGGACTGGATTCCCTGATGCAAGGATGTGAAATGCGTCGAGGTCTACAAAATCGGGCATATTGGGGAACAGAATGATGCCATATATGCACAGAGCGAGGATGGCGTTGAACACGACCCAACATCCGTCTTTGGCGCACTGCTGAGCCTTTCCCACTAAGAACTGCAAGGAGAAGCCGGGAACCTTGTTCCAACTAGACAATACCAACTCGGAGGCATCCAGATGAAGTGAAGGAGCTAAACTAGCCAGATCAGGCTCAACATCCATATGTACAAAAGGCATCTGCCTCTTGATAGGCACACCTAACAAATCAGCATATTCTTCTAGCGTGGGTGCGAGAACAAAATCCTGGAAAGTAAAGCATCTCAACGGAGGATCGTAGAACTGCAGCAGAGCGTGAAACCCATTCAACTCGAATGCAGAAGGTTTACGAACCAAACTGAGCAATTTGCCGTAAGCCTTTCTGAACTCATCTCTCACAGAATCATTTACTAAAGCAATCAAACCAGTCAGCTGAACCACATCAGGGGCAGGGAGCTTGTAGGCCACGGTCTTCCTCAGAGAACCCATAATAATACAATAGGAGGCAAGAAATCCTGGATCGGGGAAAACGGTACCTGCAACACAGACACACGTTAATGAAATGCAAGTGGGTATGCAAAGCAATGTAAAATGCAATCATGCAGCAGGAGATCAAGGCAACTGTGCTGTGGAGATTCTGTATCAAAACCACGATACTGCTCTGTCGAGAACAACCAATATATCTGATAAGCAGAAAACCCTGGTATCGGACCACAAATCTGCTCTGTCAAGAACACGCACATATAAGACCATAAATCTGCTCTGTCAAGAACAAACATCTGATAATAAGGGCCTCTGACGCAGGACCAAAACTCTGCTCTGTCAAGAACACCCATCTGATAATAAGGACCTCTGACACAGGACCAAAACTCTGCTCTATCAAGAACAAACATCTGATAATAAGGACCTCTGATACAGGACCAAAAATCTGCCCTGTCAAGAACAAACATACATCTGCAAATGAGATCCTCAGACCCCAATCATAAATCTGCTCTGTCAAGAACACACATATATATCTTTGAATAAGTTCCTCTGATACAGGACCAAAGCTCTGCTTTGTCAAGAACAATCATATATCTGATGATGCGAACCTCTGGTACCAACAAAACTGATTCACTATCAAGAAAACCAGGTAGTCTGAAGGTCAAAGTTTCCTGCAATGAACCCAACCCTGCTCACAGGTATGGACCTAAAGTGACTCAAGTTTGGAATCCTATGCATTCATCAGCGTCACAGACATTCAATAGGGGTGATACGATACCCAAAAGGTGTGGCATCACCAGCTCATGAAGCGGCCTCACTCAGCTGAATCACAAATGATCGGTCCTCAGAGTCGACAATCCTCCAAACCAACAACCCCCTCAACCTAAAGGGTTGAAAAAAAAGTCAACCGGGAGAACCTCGTCTGAGCGTGGATTTCATGAGACACTAGTGCCTGCCAAGCAAGCACGCGCCCACTAATTTCCACAACTAATGCTATGTTCACTCAAGCCTGGGTCTGGCTTCTCACTCATCAGAATGCCCCTCCCACAACAGCACAGATAATCATATCATACTGAAAATAAAGTGCGGGAAATAAAATGCGATAAATAAACACAACCCAACAAGTAATCATACAAGCGCTAGGATTGACTCTCGTAGGGGACATCGGATCCCCAAACTGACTCGCATACGGGACGTTGGATCCCAGGAAACTATCAAGTCCCCAGCAGAGTCGCCAGCTGTCGCTTCTGCGAAAATAAGGTGCCGGCAAAACAGAAGAGTCGCCACCTTTCGTTATTTATCCCTCGGAGCGGGAAAGGAAACGATCGGAAAAACCTGACGAAAAGGTATAAGACAAGGTCATCGCAACCATTGTCTGGGTTCGGGAGTTGGTTATGCAAGGGGAAGGTATTAGCACCCCTCACGTCTGTCGTACTTGACGGGATCCATGCTTGTTGTGTTTACTGGACGAGTTGGTTTATCTATCTACCTATCAAGGCTGGTCTGAAAAAGAAAAGAAAATGACTCGGCAAAGCGTCGCACTTTATGCCTACGTATTCTCATTAGAGAATGAGAAATCAGAGTCAACGTAGTTCGACCTACTACGGGTTACGGGGAAGGTGGATCGCCAATACGTCAGTATTGTGCTTACGTACTCTCAACAGGCTTGAGAGATCAGAGCTTACGTAGTTCGGGGTAATACGGATTATGGGAATTCAGATTCATCTATTTTATCGAGTAGGGTTAAACAGCAGTTCCAACAGTTAAGGACAAAGCCTGTTTGCGTTGGCGCTGAAGTTTAACGACACTCTTTTCTTCAGAAAAGTTTTCCTTTGAATTACGGGCCCACGGGGCAAAAAGGTTTGAAGTTTGTTTTCTGTCTTTTACGTAGGAAGTGTTTTTTATTGTGTTTGCAATTTCAATCGCACTAGAGACTATGACCTGAGAGTGAATGCGTCGCATGTCACCCAAAGGGTTCCATACTAAACATCCAGACTGTGGGAAAGAAACTCTCTCACAATCCTTTCTCAGATAGCTTAAGGCTCGTAACTTACGAAAGAAATCATTCATGATTACTGTATCTTAAGCTGTTTTGAGATGAGAAGAGAAGGGCTCAACTAAGGGGAGACTATCAAGTCCTACTTGTTAGAACACAGATTGGTTCTTAATAATAACTCTTTGTTTTGATGATAACTGTTAGGAAATTTATATTTAAGAATTATATACTCTAAAATTTGTTTGAGAGTTTTACTGCAGATTGAATTGAAGTTAACTCTCTAGAAGCAAATTTGTTTTGAATACAAGAAGTTATCCTGACTCTGAAGCACCAGATGCATCTTACAGAAGAATCTGATTGCTCTTTACAGAAGATCCTGAGCGTAGTCTCCAGAAGGATCTGAAGCATGAAGCTCCAGAACATTCTGAGTCAGAAGCATTTGAAGCTGAAGCATCTGAAGAATAGAAGAATATTGTTTGAAGAGTTTCTCAAAGCATAATTCTACAGAAGTTTCTGATAGTACCAACGCTGCCAAATACTGAAGTTCTGTGACAAATATGCTCTGATGATTGTCGCTTGCGCGAAAAATAAGGTGCCGGCATGACAGAAGAGTCGCCACCTTTCGTTATTTATCCCTCAGAGCGGGAAAGGAAACGATCGGAAAAACCTGACGAAAAAGGGTAAGACAAGGTCATCGCAACCATTGTCTGGGTTCGGGAGTCGGTTACGCAAGGGGAAGGTATTAGCACCCCTCACGTCCGTTGTACTCGACGGGATCCTCGCTTGTTTGTTTACTTGGACGGGTTGGTTATAATCTATCTACCTATCAAGGCTGGCTGAAAAAGAAAGGAAAAATGACTCGGCAAAGCGTCGCGCTTTATGCCTACGTATTCCCATCAGAGAATGAGAAATCAGAGTCAACGTAGTTCGGCTAACTACGGGGAGGAAGATGGGGAAGGTTGCTCGCTAGGATATCGCATCCTATGCCTACGTACTTTCATCTGGTATGAAAGATCAGAGCAAACGTAGTTCGGGAAACTACTGAAAATATGGCTCAACTAGGAGGGAGACTATCAAGTCCTACTGTTGTCATGCCATGGATTCATCCTATGGTTGAGGTTTGAACAGGGAACTCCTAGAAGTTGTCATGCATAGGTTTCAACCTAAAAGTCTATCATCAAATCCTCATCAGAAGAAATGAGAGTCCTAAGGGATCATGTCAATGATACATAGAATACAGACAAAAGCATCAGCTTTAACAGTAAAATGCATGCAATGCAAGTGAGGGAGGAAATGTGTGTGGGGTTTCAGCCTCCACAAGCTCGTCTCAATCTCAAGCCAGTCATGAAATAACAGTAATCGTACTGAACATGCTATCAAGCAAAACAGTAAACTGTAATCATACAGATAAAGGAAATGAAGTACCATCAGGTAAACAAAACACATGAGAAAGAATCATCTATTCTCTAACCCTAATTAGACTATCCTAAGCAAAGCTCTCAAGCAGAACCCTAAACAGGAGCAATCATTCCCAGTCTTCAAGCTTCAGAATAAGCTTACCAAAGAAAGGGAGCTAAGCAAGCAAGCTCATAGTGTCTTCCTCAGGAAAGCACTAGGAGGTGTACACTCAGGAATCATACCCTATGTGGCTCAACCACTGTGATCAGTTTACATCCCTCCTCAGGAGAGATTAAACTCACAAGCAGGCTCCAACATCACTGGATATTTAAGAAATCCTATTTAAGCTAGTGGAGCTAAGTGAATAGACCCATAGGACCTTCCTCAGGAAAGTACTAGGAGGCTTCCACTTAGGAGTTGTATCCCATGTGGCTCAACAACATGTGATCAGTTTACATTCCTCCTCAGGAGAAATTAAACTCACAAGTTGGCTCCAACATCATTGGATACTTAAGAAATCCTAGATCAACTAGTGGAACTAAGTGAATAGACCCATAGGACTTTCCTCAGGAAAGTACTAGGAGGCTTCCACTTAGGAGTTGTATCCCATGTGGCTCAACAACCTGTGATCAGTTTACATTCCTCCTCAGGAGAAATTAAACTCACAAGTTGGCTCCAACATCATTGGATACTTAAGAAAGAGGTGAGAAGGAAGGATGAAAGTCATTCATAGTGCCTTCCTCAGGAAAGTACCATGAACTTCCTTCAAACTTCAGGCTCTCAAACCTCGCCAACAGGGCATCAGCCAAGCTCTGGGTCTCTGCATCTTGATCTACAAGCTTCTCCTTATGATGCTCACCATCAAAATCCTCAAGGCCACACAAGCCCTTCAGCAAATTCCCCAGAATGAACCCCACAGATGAACAGATAACCCACTGAACAAATCACATCATCAGGCAATCTCAGAAAATACCTCAAAATACTAAACTAATGGGGAAAAAATTAACAAATATTCATAAGGGTCCTCAACACCTACTCATAACATCTACAAAGGTTTCTACCTAAAAATCAAGATAAAACTCAATCAAAGAAAGGAATCATCACCTATGCACAATTCTAAACCCTAATTAGACTATCCTAAGCAACCCTAATTAAACTAATCAAGATTAATTCTAAAAAATCTAGAAAAAATCCTGTGGGGAAGTATGACTCATCATCTAATTGCATAAAAAAGAATGGGTAAAAAAGATTAATGGAAAGTACTAAAATAATTCCTACAAAATCAAATATCAAAATGAAACAATTAAAAAGCTATTTAATGGGAAAATCTAATAAAAATATTAAACCTAAAAATAAAATCTCAATTTTATTTTTATAATTTTCTACTCATTTTAATCTACTCATAGAAAAAAGAAGAAATTAAAAATCATTTTTTAACTATTTTTAATGAATTTAACAAGAACAGAAAATGAAATTGAAAAGGAATGAAAATTAAAATAAAAGAAATAAAGGGGAGGGGGTGAGGTTAGTAACTTCGCTCAGTTCAATTTCCAGGGTTGGGCTTAATAGGGGGGCGCACTTAACGAATTGGCCAAGGCCCAAGTGAATTCAGAAACAATAACAATTAAAAAAAACGCAGGGAGGTCAAAATAGAAACAAGTTCATGTGGAAATCCAATTGGGCTCGCTGGGGGGGTTCACTTATCAAATTGGTTAGGCCCAAGCTGATGCATCTTAATGAAACGATGCGTTTCATTCACAGCCTTTCCCTCCACATTTTCGTTTGAATGAGAACCGTCAGATCGTGAGACTTGTTCAACCATTTTGAAACAAATCAACGGACACGATTGTGTCTTCTTCGTTGGACATCTAGGGTTTGCTGAACACGAGCTTCATGCACCTAACTTCATCTCCCTCGTTCTCTCACCTCACGCGATGAAACTCCTTGATCCAAAAACGAAAAATGATCCTCTCACCATGGAGAACAAGATGGGACGAGTGGTTTCTCTTGATTCTTCCTAGGTTAGTCTAACAGAGAGATTAAAGGTCTTGGTACAGCCATGGTTCAGAATTTTAACCTGATGTCAATCCTCACTAAACACAAAACCAAAGCTACGAACTTATTCTTGATGTTATCCTGATCGTTTTAACCTATTTCTTGGTACCTAAAACCTCCTAAACAGATAGTTCTTGAAACTTAAAGAATCAAACACCTGCCATGGAACCTCATGGAACAGGCTGTAACTCATAGGGAAGAATCATCTAGCCTAGTACATCATGTCTATGCCTAAGAAACTAATTGAAGCTGCATAATTAAGGAGGTATAAAGTGAAGAAGAAACCTGTCAAAGGGTTATGGTGCAGTGGTGTAGAGGTGGTTCCCAGCCTTGGAATTGCTTGCAGATGGTCCTTGAATGATTCCCAGTATTCTGTTTGCAATGGTGATGAAGGAGATGGCTGGTAGTGCAAGATATCTCAACTTGCTTCAACTTGAAGAAATCTCTCCAATGGCTATGTATCTCTCTCTCTCCTCTGACTTGGCTCAAGTTTCACCAACCTCTAACACTCCTTGATGCATTCTTTTTATAACAATCAATGGAAGTTTCTAGAATCATCTAGAATGTGATGGAAGTTTCCTTAAAATCTCATGTTATGCCATATTGGTTATCTCATGATATATCACCTCTAACCAACTTACACACCTTTTAAAATCTCACCACATGATAATATGAAATGGTAAGGAAGCTCACATGCCTTGTAATTGCCTTATGTTAAGTTTTCCAACATTGCCTTCTTTCTTAAGTAACAAATTTCCAAAGGAACCTCATTTTTTAAGCCTCAAATGAAAATTCTACTTAAACCAATCTTCTCAAAATGTTTTTTCCAATCAAAATGATATATTGGATGACCTATTTTGGATTTGTAGATCTTCCAAAACACTTTTCAATTTCAACTTTTCAAAGTTATAAGTCATTTTTAGTTCATTTTTGACCAATCATGGAATCTTGTGCTATGAGCCTTTTCAACAATTTGTGACCTTCTTTCTAGACTTAAAATCACATTTTGAGCAACTTTCATGTTTTGAGTTTTTCCATTTGAGGCTTGGAAATAGGAGTTTTAGGCATTGGATAAAATGACCTATAACTGACAAATGACCAAAATACCCTTGCCTTGTTCAAACCATAAGTTGAGTTCCACAAATCCAATCAAGGACTTCTACCACTCAAATTAAAGCTAAGAACATCCTCTTCAACATTCATGTTGACCAAGAAACCATAGGAATCAACCTACTAGGGCAAAAGTTGTCTGGAAGTTGGGTGACTTTCAAGGACCCAGATTCACACACCTCTGCTGACCTGTAATTTGTCAAAACCATAACTTGAGCTCTGTAATTCCTATCAAGGACTTCCACCACTCAAATTAAAGCTTAGAACAAGCTCTACAACATTCATGTTGTGGGGAAGATGAGATGTCAATCACATCTAGAGCTAAAACTGCCTGGAAGATAGGGATCAAATTAGGGTTTTTCCACTGACAATCCTTAGAAACCCTAACTCAAAACTTCTCAAACTCCTCAATCATGATGAGTTGGTCTAGGAATCATCCCTATGACATCTCTATGCATCATTCCATGATCTCATGTCCCTTGGATTAAGTCTCAACCTTCTCCAAATCTTCAGCTGATCTAGGGTTGACCCAGTCAAAACCCTAGTTCTACCATTCATGGTTGAATCTTCTGAATTCTTACATAATGACTTCTCTGGGCTTCATGAAGGCTATCAAGGCATCTCATAAGCTTTCTCAAGACATCAAGTTCATTCTCAAAGTCTCAGAATCATCTGAGGGGCACTCACAACTCTCAAACTGTGAAGCACACAACCCTGGTTTCAACCAACTCCTCTGAGGATCTCTTGAACTTTCTGATGAAGGTATCAACTTTCAAACATTCCATGAATGAATAAATGTTGGTCAAATTTTGGGGTGCAACAGCTGCCCCTATTCAAACGGCTTGGACCTGACTGGGTGAGAAGCGAACGACTCTCAACCAATCAAGGTACGAGACGGTTGAATATCGGTAAACCCGAAAATTTGCCAACTGCACAAGCACACGGTACTCTGCGGGGAACAAATCTTTGAATACTGCAACACTAGCCGCTCAACAACTAGCTGGAGAAATACTGATCTGACATCGCCGCCGGAAACAAACATAATCTGAGAGACACTCGACATCGCCGTCGTTCAAACATCATCTCTGTTGGGGATTTAAAGGAGTTTGATATTGCCGTCAAACAAACATCCAACCTTGCAGCCGGAAACAAACATAATCTGACCTCGCCGTCGGATCTAAACAAAATACCCCGCGTTGCCGCTGGAGAAAATACAACACTGAACAACTCTGACCTGGGGTTCACCCCTGGAATCAAAAGGTATACTTGCGTATTTGAAGCTACTCCGCTGGGAATGAGAGACTTAACCGAGCACACTCTGATCTGGGGTTCACCCTCAGAACCATGACGAACATCGGAATACTGCTGCACACTGCCCGCTGTAGAACTTCAACATTAAAGATATATGGAACCCTGGCCCCTGGCCACTTCCAACTTCAGCTAGAAAAGATCTTCAAGTACTTCTGAAGATAAGCATCCTTGGCCTCCAAGGATGGCAACTCTGCAGGAGGTATCCTCGACCTCAGTCTGAAGAAAGTGATCCTTGCCCTTCAAGGATACATGAATCTGCCTTCAGGCAACTCCACCTCTGCTATAGAGCATCCGAGACTTCAGTCAGGGATATACTTCGGCCTTCAGCCCGAATAATGAATCCTAGGTCCTTCACGACCTTGGGGGGATAACCTTGCCTTCAGGCACCTTTGCTTCAGCATAAGAAATCTGTGACTTTAGTCAGAGAAATGGTATCCTGAGCCACTCATGACTCTACGGGGATTCAAACGCTTTGCCTACAGGCAAAACTCCGCTTCAGCTGGAGAAACATCTTCGACTTCAATCAGAAGACGTATCATTCACTTGATCGCAATCAATCATCACCTCAGGACAACTGACGTGGTCTTCAGACTCACACGAATCACTTTGTTGTATCTACAACCTTTGGAACCTTATCTTCAGCCACCCGTTGCTTCATCCACACGGAAATCTGGCTTCACAGGAACCTTCTGGTATCGCCCTCTGGCGCTTACGAAATCCATCTTCAGATTAGACATCGTTGTTGGAGCAGACATACCACGCTGCTCTGGTCTTCAAGAATCATCTTGACCAAACAGATCCAGCGGGCGCCTTCAAGAATCGTCTTGAACTAATAACCTTTCTGGAGCAAACATTCTGTTGGGAATTCCAGGAATCTTCCTAGGCAACTCCTGCTGGAGGCGCTATTGGGGAACTCAAGTATCATACTAGGCGAACCACTCGGGAAGCTGTATTGAGGTCTTAAGAATCGTCTTAAGCAAATGACCCTGCTTGAGGGGTTTGAGAATCATCTCGAACCGAAGTCTTTGCTGGGGATCTCAAAAATCATCTTGAGCGAGCGACTGCGGGGATCACCGGGGTCTTCAGAATCATCTAAGAAAATAACCTTGCTGGGGAGAACTTCAAGAATCGTCCTGAGCAACCGGTCTTTCGGTAGTACACCTGTACAACAAGAATAATAATGACCTAGATCATGCTTATGATGCATATGCTTCTGCTATGCAATCACGCTCAATGCCATGCACTCATGCTTAATGCTATGCAATCGTGCTCAATGTTATGCAATCGTGCACAATGACGTGCAATCATGCACAATAATGCGATCCCGTCAGCAAAATAAATGCCGAAGGGGGAATCCTCCTGTCAAGGAGAAAGAGTCGCTCAGATGGAGGAATCGTCCTGCTGAGGAGAATGTGAACACGCCAATATCAATTAGGCTCTGTCTGGGGAATCAATCTTCCGCGAACCGCTGCAGGGGAACAACTTCAGCTGACTGCTGCAGGGGATGAAGCTCTACGAGAACCTGGATCTGCTGATATCAATCGCTAGAATGAACTGCGTGGCCGTCTCGGCTACTCTTCTGGGGATAACCCTTCCGTGGGGAACCAACTTCAGCTGTTCAACACCCCACTGGGGAAAAACCAATCATGATCTGATCCACTTCCAAGGATTCGGATCCCTTGGACATCTGCAGACTCGGCTGAGGAGGGAGAAATCATTCTGCTTTACTGGATAGAGTACGACTCTGGGGAAATACAGCATCGGCTGCTCCATGCTCTGCTGGGGAGAATTGATCATGATCTGATCAACCTCCCAGGATTCTGCTTTTCTGCGGACTCAGCCGGGGAGAGAAATCATTCTACTTCACTGAAGAGTACGACCCTGATGGGGAATTTCTATTCCGCTGGGGAGGAAAGGATCACCTGACTTCGGGGGAGAGTACAACTCTGCCGGGGAATACAACATCAGCTGTTCCAACACTCTACTGGGGAAGAAGGAATCGTCCGTCTTCAGGAGAGAGCCTGATTCTGGTGAGGAATCTCAATTCCACTGGAGACTTCCTATCCGGCACTATCAGTTACTGCATACTTCGGCATACGACTAGCTTCTTGCGAAACCTGCACTTGTGACCCGGTGCGGGGGAAATCCTGCTTCAGTGACTTTACTGGGGAAAACACGAGTTTCGGCACCCGAACACTTCTATGAACTCTGCACTTGTGACCCGGTGCTGGGGAAAGACGACATCAGTCTTCGGTGCTTGACTCAGCTGACGAGGTGACCTTCCTTCAGGAGGCGTCTGTTTGGGGAAGAGAATCACCTCTACCTGGGGAAGACATATCAATGCTCACTATCTGATTCTGATTCCGCGGAGGAGAGATCACTGAACTCTGCTGAAGAAGGAGGACTCATCATGCTTCGGGGCTACGCACGACACATCTTCTGACGGGTGCTATACCTGCAACGACACAAACAAACAGACAAGATACCCTCCTCAAAGGGGCCTATCAGGGTTATTATCTCGTGACAATGTTCAGTTAGTTAATTGTTTCAACAATCAATGGGCTTAGGCCCGCAAGTTTATGTATGCGCATTTTATCAAAAAAACACATCGGCGTTATCATTCGCAAACAAAACAGATAAATGCAAAACAGACAAGTAGAATTGCTGAATAATGTGCATTTTATTGATGGTGAACCCCTGAATGGGCAAAAATCTTTTACAACAGAGGCAAGCTCCTGGAATGAGGAAGCCGCGCAAAAAGAAAACATAAATATACATCAGTATATACAAATGTCGGCAATCGAGGCGTAGACGAACACCATGAGTTGATCCCTCTAAGACCCACTCGACTTCGATACTTCTCCGATGCTTCAGCTTTGGAAGAGATTGATTCAGATAAACGGCCCTCAGGTCTTCCGAACCACTAAACAATGAAAGTCCATACGCGGAACGCAGTCATTTGCTTATTCAAATCCCTAACTTTTGCGTGAACCGCCCTTTCGGGTTTTCAGTTCACCGGGATACCCTTTTTTGCCGAAGCCGCCCAGTGTAGGTTTTCGACTTCGCGGGTGTACATCTTTTCAATATATCCCTAATTTTTGCCCGAACCTTTTATTCTGTTTTTGGTTCGCCGGGATGCCCCTTTTTTGCCTGGACTCTCTTTTTTTTGTCCAGCGGGTCGCTTTCAAGCAAAGTATTTTTTAACTGCGTCCGCGTTCACCGGGGATGCAAAATCTTCACCGTCCATCGTGGATAACAACAAAGCTCCTCCCGAGAAGACCTTGCTGACGACATACGGCCCTTCGTAATTCGGAGTCCACTTGCCCCGGTGATCGGAGTGTGGTGGAAGAATCTTCTTCAGGACGAGATCACCCGTCTGAAAGCTTCGAGGACGCACCTTCTTATCATAAGCTTTCTTCATTCGGCTTTGGTACAGGCGACCAAATGCAATCGATGCTAGCCTCTTCTCGTCCATCAGGCTGAGCTGGTTCAGGCGATTCGTCACCCATTCTGCCTCATCAAGTTTCACATCAACCAAAACTCGCAAAGAGGGAATCTCCACTTCTAGCGGTAGGACAGCTTCCATACCGTACACCAAGGAGAAAGGAGTTGCCCCGGTCGACGTACGCACCGTCGTACGATAACCGTGCAAGGCAAACGGCAGCATCTCGTGCCAATCTTTATACGTCACCACCATCTTCTGAACAATCTTCTTGATGTTCTTGTTGGCCGCTTCAACGGCGCCATTCATCTTCGGCCGATAAGGAGATGAGTTGTGGTGTTCAATCTTGAAGCTCTGGCACAGCTCCTTCATCATCTTGTTATTCAAATTCGAACCATTATCAGTAATGATCCGCTCGGGAATTCCATAGCGACAGATGATGTCCCTCTTAATGAATTTAGCAACCACCTGCTTGGTCACATTAGCGTACGAGGCTGCCTCCACCCACTTGGTGAAGTAGTCGATAGCTACCAGAATAAAACGATGACCATTGGATGCGGTGGGCTCGATCTTGCCTATCATGTCAATGCCCCACATGGAGAACGGCCAAGGGGAGGACATGACATTCAAGGGGCATGGCGGCACATGAACTCTATCAGCATAAATCTGGCATTTATGACATTTCTTCGCGAATCTGAAGCAATCCGACTCCATAGTCACCCAGTAATATCCTGCTCTCAGGATCTTTCTCGTCATGGCATGCCCGCCGGCGTGCGTACCAAATGTGCCCTCATGGACTTCCTCCATGAGCATACTGGCCTCTTTCTCATCTACACATCTGAGTAGCACGAGATCGTGGTTTCTTCTATACAGCACTCCATCAGGATTGAGGTAAAAGTTTCCAGATAGCCTCCTCAGAGTCTTCTTATCCTGGGTTGACGCACCCGCCGGATACTCCTTAGTCATAAGGAAGGTCTGGATGTCGTGGAACCATGGCTTGCCGTCAGTGGCATCCTCGATTGCGAACACATATGCTGGTCTGTCAAGACGCGAAAGGACAATACTTGGAGCCTCATTCCAAAGATTGACCTTATACATTGAAGCCAAAGTGGCTAAAGCATCAGCCATTTGATTTTCAGCCCGTGGTACATGATGAAGTTCTACTCGGTCGAAGAACGGAAGCAGCCTCCTGGCATAATTCATGTACGGCACTAGATTCGGTTGACGAGTTTCCCACTCCCCTTTGATCTGATTGATTACAAGCGCTGAGTCACCATATATGTCTAGATTCTTGATTCTCAAATCAATTGCCTCTTCTAGACCCATAATACATGCTTCGTACTCGGCTTCGTTGTTGGTAACTGGAAACGTCAGTCTCGCAGTAAACGGGATGTGGGATCCGTGAGGAGTCGTGATGATAGCCCCGATACCACTTCCATAGGAATTGACTGCTCCGTCGAATATCAACTTCCACTGAGACTTCCTATCCGGCCCCTCGTCGGGCAATGGCTCTTCGCAATCCTTTGCTTTGAGAAACATAATGTCCTCATCAGGGAACTCGAACTTCATCGGCTGATAGTCTTCGATTGGCTGTTCGGCAAGGTAATCAGACAATACGCTCCCTTTGATGGCTTTCTGAGAGACGTACTGAATATCATATTCTGTTAACACCATTTGCCATCTGGCAATCCTGCCCGAAAGAGCCTGCTTCTCGAAGACATACTTGATCGGATCCATCTTCGAAATCAGCATAGTGGTGTGATTGAGCATATACTGTCGTAGACGTTTGGCGGCCCAAGCTAGTGCACAACACGTCTTCTCCAGCATCGAGTATCGAGATTCACACTCAGTGAACTTTTTACTCAAATAATAAATGGCATGCTCCTTCCTGCCCGTCTCGTCGTGCTGACCGAGAACACACCCCATGCTATTCTCCAGAACTGTCAAGTACATGATTAATGGCCGTCCAGCCACTGGGGGTATCAAGATCGGAGGTTCTTGAAGATACTGCTTTATCTTATCGAATGCCTTCTGGCAATCTTCATTCCAAGTAATCGCCTGATTTTTCTTTAACAATTTGAACATCGGTTCACAAGTGGCCGTGAGCTGAGAGATAAACCTTGCAATGTAGTTTATTCGGCCCAAGAAACCACGAACTTCTTTTTCTGTTTTCGGCGCTGGCATTTCTTGGATAGCTTTTATTTTCGCAGGATCAACTTCAATACCTCGTTCGCTAACGATAAACCCCAATAACTTTCCGGACCGCACTCCGAAAGTGCACTTGTTAGGATTCAGCCTCAGCTTGAACTTCCTAAGCCTTTCAAACAGCTTCAGCAAATTGACCAGATGCTCTTCCTCCGTTTGGGACTTCGCAATCATGTCATCAACATAGACCTCGATCTCATGATGAATCATATCATGAAACAAAGTTACCATTGCTCGCTGGTAAGTGGCCCCTGCGTTCTTCAGACCGAAGGGCATTACCTTATAGCAGAATGTGCCCCAGGGGGTGATGAACGTTGTTTTCTCCATGTCCTCCGGTGCCATCTTAATCTGATTGTAACCGGAGAAGCCATCCATGAACGAAAACACGGAAAACTGGGCTGTATTGTCGACCAACACATCGATATGAGGCAACGGGAAATCATCCTTAGGGCTCGCCCTATTCAAGTCCCGATAATCGACGCACATACGTACCTTACCGTCCTTCTTCGGTACAGGCACTATGTTGGCGACCCACGGAGGGTAGGTGGTGACGGCTAGAAATCCTGCGTCCAACTGTTTCTGGACCTCTTCTTTGATTTTTACAGCCATGTCTGGTCTCGTCCTCCTAAGCTTCTGCTTGACTGGAGGGCAATCTTCTCGCAACGGCAAGCGATGAACCACGATATCTGTGTCAAGTCCAGGCATATCCTCATATGACCAAGCAAAGACGTCACTATACTCTCGAAGCATCTCGACCAGTCTATGCTTGACATCATTCTGCAGCGCAGCCCCAACTCTGACATTCCTGATAAGCTCCTCAGAACCCAGATTTACGATCTCAATCTCCTCTTCATGAGGCAGAATAACCTTCTCCTCTTGTTTCAACAAGCGGGCCAATTCTTCTGGAAGGTCTTCGTCTTCATCAATCTCATCCTCGGCTTGATAGATCGGGCAATCAAAGTCGTAGTGAGCCGTAGAGGGTCCAGAGTCGATGTCGTCTGTTACGTGGATCCTGCAATAACAAGGGTTAAGTTTAAAGCAGGAATATGCAGGTTAGCACGAACCTCGTTGCCATTTTGCTGTTTTTCAAAACAAACATAAAATATGAATAACAGAGAACACAATATTTGATTACGAAGAAAACGCCTTTTTATTTATTGATAAAATGTATACACATAATCCAACAAGGCCCTGACAGTAAAACCACTATGCCCCGGGCAGGACATAGGGTTGTACAAAAGATTGTAAAAAGCAAATCATTACTCTTCACTTGTCAGCTCGATAATCTCCTTGGTGGTCCAGTTGTGAAGGCGCTCGCCTGGCTTGCTCGGTTGAATCCAGGCATCGAGATCACAGTCACTGTCCCCGCTGTCCTCCGACGCTGCGTTGACACTTTCGAATATTACTCCTCCTTTGGTGAATGGGATCGGCCCCTTTCCACGAGATGAGCTACCAGAAGAAGTTGAAGCTTCAACTTCCGGAGAATATCCCAATCCAAACTTATCTTGTTTGAATGGTATATCCAAGACATGCCCCCAGCCTGGGGTAGAACCAGCTTCGACAACGGCTCTAGCTTCCTTAAACGAAGAGAGGTTCACCTCCTGCTTCTCTGCAACAACGGGAGCTACCTCCTTCACCTTGACGGTCTCAAACGCCTGGCAAAGAGTCTCATGGATCTCTCCATCCATTTCGACATACTTGAAGGATGACAGGTGGCTTACCATGATGTCCTCCTCTCCGCAAACTGTCACTATGCTGCCCCCAACAGCATATTTAAGCTTCTGATGCAACGTAGACGTTACGGCACCAGCAGAATGAATCCACGGCCGACCTAAGAGGCAACTGTAGGCGGGCATGATATCCATAATATAGAACACTGCATTAAACGTCTCTGGTCCAACCTGAATTGGCAGGGTCAATTCTCCAAAGACGTGGCGTTTGGTTCCGTCAAAAGCCTTTACGACCAGATCACTGGGCGTGCACAGCAGTCCCCGGGTATCCAACTTCATTAGTGCTTTCTTCGGAAGCACGTTCAGCGAGGAGCCCGTATCTACTAGGACATGTGACATAATCGTGCCTCTGCACTCTATCGAGACGTGCAAGGCATGGTTGTGGTCTCTTCCCTTGGGCGTCAGCTCCAAATCTGTAAAGCCCAGCCCATTACCAGCGTTGACATGGGCTACTACTTCCTCAAGTTGATTAACGGATATCTCCTGCGGCACGTAAGCAGCATTCAATACTTTCAGCAACGCGTTGCGGTGTGCTTCAGAACACAGCAACAGGTTGAGAATTGAGATCTTTGACGGAGTCTGGTGAAGATGATCTACAATCTTGTAGTCACTTTTCCTGATCAGTCGCATGAACTCTTCGGCGTCTTTAACCAACAAGTCTTTTTCTGCCCCTGCAGGAACCTCTTCAACGGCTTTACCTTTGCCCTTATCAGCAGCATCAGCCCTGACTACCTTCTCTGCCGCACCCTCTGCCGGCGCGAACACTCTGCCACTTCTGGTGATACCACTGGCCTCAGCAAGATTCTGCGCAGTCGATCTGGGCGGCTCAATCTCTACCTTCTGGCCATTACAATACACTTCAGCGCCGTAATGCCATGGAACGGCATTGGTACTCTCAAATGGGATTGGTCCAGCCCTGGTGATGGTAATAGTAGGTGGACGAGGTGCAGAAATGGTGATAGGGTGGCGAGGAATGGTGATGGTAGCAACCTCGTCCGCCTGCTTCAGCACGACTTCCCCTGACGCATTCTCAACGCTTCGACTAAACTGCAAAATACCCTCGGTCATCAGACTCTGGATACCTTCACTCAACTGCTCACACCCGTCAGGAAGTGCAGCACATTCCATACAAAATTCCCCACACCCGGGAAAGAAGCCTTTCTTCAGCAGCTTAGCTTTAACAAAAACCAACGGCGTCTTCAACTCTCTGACATCAGTCAGCAGGTCTGAATTCTCTTCAGAGATAATAGCATTTACTCCGCCCCCCCTATGATGAGGCATCGGATTCTTGGTGACGTTGGGCACGTTGTCAGAAAAATTTATTATCTTGGCGTCAATCATGTCCTGGACCTTATGCTTAAAAGCTTTGCAGTTCTCAACTGTATGGCCAGGTGCCCCAGAATGAAATTCACATGTAGCATTAGCATCGTACCCGGGTGGTGGTGCCCCTGTCAAGGGAGCTAGCGTCCTTTTCTGAACCAGTTGGAGCTGGAGCAACGTCTGCAGAAGCTGTGCATATGACATGGGAGGAGTTTCCAAATGACGGTTTGCGAGGGGACCCCGATGCTGATATTTCTTATATCCCGGATTATTCTGTTGCTGAGGCTGCTGCTGCGGCTGAGGGGGAGCAGCGGGGATGTTTATGCTAGCGATCTGAGACTGAGGGCCCTTGCCCTTTCTCCTAGCATTAGAGACAGCACTGGCATCGCCCTCCCGACGCTTGCCAGTATAAGGTTTCTTGCTAGCTCCTCCAGATGAGGATGATTCGCCTTGAATCTTGCCGATCTTTATACCATTTTCAACATGCTCGCCCAAAGTGATGAGGGCCGAGAATGTCCCGGACATGCCACTAACCAACTTCTCATAATAGACTCCGGGAAGAGTAGCCACGAACATCTGTACCAACTCACGCTCAACCATCGGCGGTTGAACCCGAGCAGCCAATTCACGCCACCGCTGGGCGTACTCCTTGAAGCTTTCATTGCTCCACTGCGAGAGATTCTGAAGCTGAACTCGGTTGGGAGCCAAGTCGCTATTATACTGATAGTGGAGAACAAATGCTTCAGCGAGATCTTTCCACGTTCGCACAGCAGCGGGTTCCAAACCCATATACCATTCAAGCGATGGGCCAGAAAGACTATCCTGAAAGAAGTGCATCAGCAACTTCTCATCATCAGAGTAAGCAGACATCTTCCTGTAATACGATCGGAGATGAACACGGGGACAAGTAGTGCCTCTATACTTCTCAAAGATAGGCACCTTAAACTTGTGAGGTACTTTAAAGTCAGCAATCAGCCCAAGTTTGGACATGTCAACGCCCAATGTGTTCTGATTTTCTATATCTCTCATTTTATCTTCCAGTGCCTTGAACCTGAGTCTAGCTTCAGCAGTTAACTCAGCCTCTACACCTCTCTGAGAGAAAATGTCGTCCTGATGGTCCTCCAGCCACGGTTGAGGCACCACCATATTTCCTGCACCAACATTAACATTGGCTCCCAAACCACCATTGACGGCGCCCGCCGCGTTAAGTCCGAGATTATTCATAAGATTGCCGTTAGCACTACCGTTGCCCCCGGCAGCAGGAACAACGTTCTGAGGAGTATCCACTTGAGGAGGAGGAGTGGGTACGGCCCCGCCGTGAAGAATTCCATTGCTGTCAACCCTGGAGATGAGAGGTTGAACCAAAGTACGAAGTTGCTCTTGCCCGTTCGCAACTACTTGCATCAACTCCATAAAACGATCCATCCTTTCACGAAGCTCCTGAACATCTGATTGTACTTGGTCCATGATTCTCGTTTGATTGGCGCGAGTTGAGTAACGGTGGATGAATCTTTGATCAATCCTGAAAGCAGCTCGGAACCTGAGTACCTGAAAAACCTGTCAAGATTAAAGGTTAGGAAAAGCAACAGAATGTATGTCATGCAAGAATGCTTCATGCAAATGCATGCGTGAGTCTGTGTGCTTGAGAGATTTCCCCCGATCCTGTCACCTGCTGATAATAATAAGGAGAAGAATCTAGGCCCAATCATGGAGACAGCAACCTCACAGACACACGCTAATGGAATGATTATGCAAGCTAATGCAAAATGCAGGCATGCAACAATATATCCAAGGCTGCTGTGGAGATTCGATGTCAACAGTCACTGCTGAGAAGGAAACCCCGGTGTAAGCCCACTGATCTGATCTGTTGTGAATAACCATCTGGTAGGATCGAGATCAAGATTCTGCTCTGACAAGAACGAAGGCCTGATAATGAAAACCCTGGACGCAAGATCAAGGGATATCTGTTGGAGAAGTCTTCAGACCCCAAATCACGAATCTGCCCTCTCAAGAACAAATACACAGCTGCTGATGAGATCTTCAAACCTCACTCAAAACCTGCCCTGTCAAGAACAAAATAACAACTGCTGACGAGATCCTCAGACCTCACTCAAAAATCTGCTCCATCCAGAACAAACCTCTGATAATAATACACTGATCAAAGCCTGCTCTATCAAGAACAGACAAATACCCGATGATAAGATACTCTGATCAAACCCTTGCTCTATCAAGAACATATCTGCAACTGAGAACTCAACATACTGATCCACTGTCAAGAAAACCAGGTAGTCTGGAGGTCAAAGTTTCCTGCAATATCCCAACCCCGCTCACAGGTATGATGGACCTAATCCACGGACAAAGGTACGGCATCCTATGCGGTCGTCAGCGTCACAGACATTCATGAGTGACAATACGATTCCCAGAAGGAGTGGCATCGTCAAGTCATGAAGAGGCCTCTCTTAGCTGACTTCCAAATGATCGGTCCCCAGAGTCGACAATCCTTACGTCTGGACTCCCCTCAGATCCTCAGGACCGGAAAGGAGCACCTCTGCAAGAATCTCGTCTGAGCGCAGATTTTCGTAGGGAACTGTGCCTGCTCAACAGACAGGTTCGTCTACTACTTCTCCACAACTATATCTAGGTGTGTACTCAAGCCCAGGTCCGGCTTTTCACTCACAGTAACATCCCTCTCCCACAGCAGCACAGATAATCATATCAACTGGAAATAAAATGCGGGAAATAAAATGCGGGAAGTAAAGTGCGGGAAGTAAAAATGCGATAAATAAACGCAACCCAACAAGCAAACACACAAACGATAGGATTGACTCGCGTAGGGGATGGGAAACGGTCCCAACATAAGGGATAGGAAAAGTCCCTAGATGCTACTCGTCCCCAGCAGAGTCGCCAGCTGTCGCTTGCGCGAAAAATAAGGTGCCGGCATGACAGAAGAGTCGCCACCTTTCGTTATTTATCCCTCAGAGCGGGAAAGGAAACGATCGGAAAAACCTGACGAAAAAGGGTAAGACAAGGTCATCGCAACCATTGTCTGGGTTCGGGAGTCGGTTACGCAAGGGGAAGGTATTAGCACCCCTCACGTCCGTCGTACTCGACGGGATCCTCGCTTGTTTGTTTACTTGGACGGGTTGGTTATAATCTATCTACCTATCAAGGCTGGCTGAAAAAGAAAGGAAAAATGACTCGGCAAAGCGTCGCGCTTTATGCCTACGTATTCCCATCAGAGAATGAGAAATCAGAGTCAACGTAGTTCGGCTAACTACGGGGAGGAAGATGGGGAAGGTTGCTCGCTAGGATATCGCATCCTATGCCTACGTACTTTCATCTGGTATGAAAGATCAGAGCAAACGTAGTTCGGGAAACTACTGAAAATATGGCTCAACTAGGAGGGAGACTATCAAGTCCTACTGTTGTCATGCCATGGATTCATCCTATGGTTGAGGTTTGAACAGGGAACTCCTAGAAGTTGTCATGCATAGGTTTCAACCTAAAAGTCTATCATCAAATCCTCATCAGAAGAAATGAGAGTCCTAAGGGATCATGTCAATGATACATAGAATACAGACAAAAGCATCAGCTTTAACAGTAAAATGCATGCAATGCAAGTGAGGGAGGAAATGTGTGTGGGGTTTCAGCCTCCACAAGCTCGTCTCAACCTCAAGCCAGTCATGAAATAACAGTAATCGTACTGAACATGCTATCAAGCAAAACAGTAAACTGTAATCATACAGATAAAGGAAATGAAGTACCATCAGGTAAACAAAACACATGAGAAAGAATCATCTATTCTCTAACCCTAATTAGACTATCCTAAGCAAAGCTCTCAAGCAGAACCCTAAACAGGAGCAATCATTCCCAGTCTTCAAGCTTCAGAATAAGCTTACCAAAGAAAGGGAGCTAAGCAAGCAAGCTCATAGTGTCTTCCTCAGGAAAGCACTAGGAGGTGTACACTCAGGAATCATACCCTATGTGGCTCAACCACTGTGATCAGTTTACATCCCTCCTCAGGAGAGATTAAACTCACAAGCAGGCTCCAACATCACTGGATATTTAAGAAATCCTATTTAAGCTAGTGGAGCTAAGTGAATAGACCCATAGGACCTTCCTCAGGAAAGTACTAGGAGGCTTCCACTTAGGAGTTGTATCCCATGTGGCTCAACAACATGTGATCAGTTTACATTCCTCCTCAGGAGAAATTAAACTCACAAGTTGGCTCCAACATCATTGGATACTTAAGAAATCCTAGATCAACTAGTGGAACTAAGTGAATAGACCCATAGGACTTTCCTCAGGAAAGTACTAGGAGGCTTCCACTTAGGAGTTGTATCCCATGTGGCTCAACAACCTGTGATCAGTTTACATTCCTCCTCAGGAGAAATTAAACTCACAAGTTGGCTCCAACATCATTGGATACTTAAGAAAGAGGTGAGAAGGAAGGATGAAAGTCATTCATAGTGCCTTCCTCAGGAAAGTACCATGAACTTCCTTCAAACTTCAGGCTCTCAAACCTCGCCAACAGGGCATCAGCCAAGCTCTGGGTCTCTGCATCTTGATCTACAAGCTTCTCCTTATGATGCTCACCATCAAAATCCTCAAGGCCACACAAGCCCTTCAGCAAATTCCCCAGAATGAACCCCACAGATGAACAGATAACCCACTGAACAAATCACATCATCAGGCAATCTCAGAAAATACCTCAAAATACTAAACTAATGGGGAAAAAATTAACAAATATTCATAAGGGTCCTCAACACCTACTCATAACATCTACAAAGGTTTCTACCTAAAAATCAAGATAAAACTCAATCAAAGAAAGGAATCATCACCTATGCACAATTCTAAACCCTAATTAGACTATCCTAAGCAACCCTAATTAAACTAATCAAGATTAATTCTAAAAAATCTAGAAAAAATCCTGTGGGGAAGTATGACTCATCATCTAATTGCATAAAAAAGAATGGGTAAAAAAGATTAATGGAAAGTACTAAAATAATTCCTACAAAATCAAATATCAAAATGAAACAATTAAAAAGCTATTTAATGGGAAAATCTAATAAAAATATTAAACCTAAAAATAAAATCTCAATTTTATTTTTATAATTTTCTACTCATTTTAATCTACTCATAGAAAAAAGAAGAAATTAAAAATCATTTTTTAACTATTTTTAATGAATTTAACAAGAACAGAAAATGAAATTGAAAAGGAATGAAAATTAAAATAAAAGAAATAAAGGGGAGGGGGTGAGGTTAGTAACTTCGCTCAGTTCAATTTCCAGGGTTGGGCTTAATAGGGGGGCGCACTTAACGAATTGGCCAAGGCCCAAGTGAATTCAGAAACAATAACAATTAAAAAAAACGCAGGGAGGTCAAAATAGAAACAAGTTCATGTGGAAATCCAATTGGGCTCGCTGGGGGGGTTCACTTATCAAATTGGTTAGGCCCAAGCTGATGCATCTTAATGAAACGATGCGTTTCATTCACAGCCTTTCCCTCCACATTTTCGTTTGAATGAGAACCGTCAGATCGTGAGACTTGTTCAACCATTTTGAAACAAATCAACGGACACGATTGTGTCTTCTTCGTTGGACATCTAGGGTTTGCTGAACACGAGCTTCATGCACCTAACTTCATCTCCCTCGTTCTCTCACCTCACGCGATGAAACTCCTTGATCCAAAAACGAAAAATGATCCTCTCACCATGGAGAACAAGATGGGACGAGTGGTTTCTCTTGATTCTTCCTAAGTTAGTCTAACAGAGAGATTAAAGGTCTTGGTACAGCCATGGTTCAGAATTTTAACCTGATGTCAATCCTCACTAAACACAAAACCAAAGCTACGAACTTATTCTTGATGTTATCCTGATCGTTTTAACCTATTTCTTGGTACCTAAAACCTCCTAAACAGATAGTTCTTGAAACTTAAAGAATCAAACACCTGCCATGGAACCTCATGGAACAGGCTGTAACTCATAGGGAAGAATCATCTAGCCTAGTACATCATGTCTATGCCTAAGAAACTAATTGAAGCTGCATAATTAAGGAGGTATAAAGTGAAGAAGAAACCTGTCAAAGGGTTATGGTGCAGTGGTGTAGAGGTGGTTCCCAGCCTTGGAATTGCTTGCAGATGGTCCTTGAATGATTCCCAGTATTCTGTTTGCAATGGTGATGAAGGAGATGGCTGGTAGTGCAAGATATCTCAACTTGCTTCAACTTGAAGAAATCTCTCCAATGGCTATGTATCTCTCTCTCTCCTCTGACTTGGCTCAAGTTTCACCAACCTCTAACACTCCTTGATGCATTCTTTTTATAACAATCAATGGAAGTTTCTAGAATCATCTAGAATGTGATGGAAGTTTCCTTAAAATCTCATGTTATGCCATATTGGTTATCTCATGATATATCACCTCTAACCAACTTACACACCTTTTAAAATCTCACCACATGATAATATGAAATGGTAAGGAAGCTCACATGCCTTGTAATTGCCTTATGTTAAGTTTTCCAACATTGCCTTCTTTCTTAAGTAACAAATTTCCAAAGGAACCTCATTTTTTAAGCCTCAAATGAAAATTCTACTTAAACCAATCTTCTCAAAATGTTTTTTCCAATCAAAATGATATATTGGATGACCTATTTTGGATTTGTAGATCTTCCAAAACACTTTTCAATTTCAACTTTTCAAAGTTATAAGTCATTTTTAGTTCATTTTTGACCAATCATGGAATCTTGTGCTATGAGCCTTTTCAACAATTTGTGACCTTCTTTCTAGACTTAAAATCACATTTTGAGCAACTTTCATGTTTTGAGTTTTTCCATTTGAGGCTTGGAAATAGGAGTTTTAGGCATTGGATAAAATGACCTATAACTGACAAATGACCAAAATACCCTTGCCTTGTTCAAACCATAAGTTGAGTTCCACAAATCCAATCAAGGACTTCTACCACTCAAATTAAAGCTAAGAACATCCTCTTCAACATTCATGTTGACCAAGAAACCATAGGAATCAACCTACTAGGGCAAAAGTTGTCTGGAAGTTGGGTGACTTTCAAGGACCCAGATTCACACACCTCTGCTGACCTGTAATTTGTCAAAACCATAACTTGAGCTCTGTAATTCCTATCAAGGACTTCCACCACTCAAATTAAAGCTTAGAACAAGCTCTACAACATTCATGTTGTGGGGAAGATGAGATGTCAATCACATCTAGAGCTAAAACTGCCTGGAAGATAGGGATCAAATTAGGGTTTTTCCACTGACAATCCTTAGAAACCCTAACTCAAAACTTCTCAAACTCCTCAATCATGATGAGTTGGTCTAGGAATCATCCCTATGACATCTCTATGCATCATTCCATGATCTCATGGCCCTTGGATTAAGTCTCAACCTTCTCCAAATCTTCAGCTGATCTAGGGTTGACCCAGTCAAAACCCTAGTTCTACCATTCATGGTTGAATCTTCTGAATTCTTACATAATGACTTCTCTGGGCTTCATGAAGGCTATCAAGGCATCTCATAAGCTTTCTCAAGACATCAAGTTCATTCTCAAAGTCTCAGAATCATCTGAGGGGCACTCACAACTCTCAAACTGTGAAGCACACAACCCTGGTTTCAACCAACTCCTCTGAGGATCTCTTGAACTTTCTGATGAAGGTATCAACTTTCAAACATTCCATGAATGAATAAATGTTGGTCAAATTTTGGGGTGCAACAATGATCAACACGCTGAAAGCACACATGCTGCAGAAGACTCTGATACAGCAAAGTTCTGAATATCATTAGAAGACTCTGATCCATTCAGACTCTGAAGAACTTGCTGAAAACTGAAGAAGAAATATTCAAGAATATATCTGTTGGAGTTATTCAACGTCTCTTTCCTCATTTGTGCTAGACACATTTACACAGACAAAAAGGATTTTTCTATGCTATCCACTTCTAGGAAAGGTCACTTGATGTGAAGACAAAAAGGCTCAGACCTTTTTGGGACTCTCTTTTCAACGCTCAGCATCCTTGGATCAGCTGCCTATAAAAGGAGAACTTCACCACATTCTTCAGTGACACAATTTGCTGAAAAGAAATCATATTATTCTAAGCTCTCATTATTTCATATTCTTCTTAGAATCGTTTGTACTTAAACTTAAGAGAAAAATCACTGTTGTGATAAAAGCTTTATAGAAGCATTAATACTCTTGTATTTATTTTACATTGATTGTAAAGGTTATTCCTTAAGAGGATTTAGTTGGAATCAGTAGCTCTTGAGAAGACTAAGAACAGTTGTTCTTAGGTGTGACTATTGTAATCAATTTGATTTAATAGTGGATTAAGTCCTTGTTGAGAAAGGCAAATCACTCTAGGAAGGGTGGACTGGAGTAGTTGTTTAAACGAACCAGGATAAAAATAATTGTGTGATTATTTTTTAAGTCTTAATCTTTCATACTTATTCAACCCACCTTCTAAGTATTATCTCACCTTCACTACTGTTGTCATGCCAAGGATTCATCCTATGGTTGAAGTTTGAAGAAGGGAACTCCTAGAAGTTATCATGCATATGTTTCAACCTAAAGTTCTATCATCACTTCCTTATCAAAGGAAATGAGAGTCCTAAGGGATCATGTCAATGATAAACAGACATAGATAAAGCGTCAGCTTAAACAGTAAACAGTAATACAGTAAAATGCATGCAATGCAAGTGAGGGAGGAAATGTGTGTAGGGCAGCAGCCTCCACAAGCTTATCTCAACCTCAAGCCAGAATGAATAACTGCAATCATACAGAAAAGTAACAACATGCTATCAAGCAGAATATAAGAGACTATAATCATACAGAAGAAATAAGATCATGCTATCAAGCAAAACAAACCACATGGGTAAGGGAGCAGGGCTCTATCGAATACCCGCAAGCAAAGCCATACAGTAACAATACAACCAGAGGGAGCACCTCAACCTCTAGTGCAATCATGCTCCTAGATTAAAGTCAGTCTAGATATGAACTTATTCTAATGCATCAAGCAAGTCAAACAAGGCACATCAGCACAGAAAAGAAAACAGACAAGAAAGCAGTAGATCAACAACTCTCTCTCAATTCCAAGCCTCAGCTCTTCTACCAGCAATTCAATCTTTAGACTTCAACCACCCTTCAAGGATATCATCTTTCATGACAAACATCAATTTGCTTTTCCAGGTTTCAAACCTTCAACATAAGTTTAAACTTAAACTTCACTTCTCCAAGCTTCCAGCTTTTCAGTCAATTCCACCTTCAGGCTTTGCTCTTAACCACAAGCATCAATTTGATTCCTTCAGGCTCTCAAGTCTCAGTGTAAGTATCAACTCATCCTTTAGTCCTCAAGCCTCAACTCCATTCAAAATCTCAACTGAATCCTCTTCATAAGTATCAACTCAATCTTCAAGCTTCAGCTCTCTTACTTTACCAGTCTCAACTTGGTCTTCTCTTCCTACAAGTTTCAGCTTCTCAGAGTAGTCTTCCATCACTTAGAAGTGTCAACTTCACCCTTCAATTCTTGCTCAAACAAGGAACTCCTCATTCTTCACTCAATCTCAATTGGATCTTCAAGTATCAACCTGTTTTTCTTGCTTTCCAAGCCCCAGCTGCAATGGCAATGCTCAAGGAATCATCCTCTTCCATACTCTTCAATGAAGTCTTCATCTTCAAGCCCAACATCTTCAAGATACTCAAACCAGAAGAAATCACTTAACTGGATAAGCTAGGATATTAAACTGCTTATTTACCCCCAAAGGAGGCTTATAAGGGTTTAACATCAGAAGAATGGTTCCCTCAAGAGTTCTACTTCCTAGGTACCATCACTTATCCCTCCAAAGGAGGGAGGTGAATACCATAGGAGGAATTTTAATCATTGGGAGGAATGGAAGCACAAGATGCTCTCCATGTTTTTGAAAGAAATCATTATAACTACAAAGCTCTCCCTATGTCCTATCTCCTAATCTTCATCAGATACCTTCAGGCTCAAGCAAATCCAAAGCTTCAAGCACCCTCAAGCAACTTCAAGCATCTTCCTCTTGTCTTCAACTTGTCTTCAATCTCAATCAAAGGCAAACCAAGCACAAACCCTAATCTAAGGGAACTAAATGAGTTAAACTAGTTGAATTAGTAAATTAGGATCACCTAAAACCTAGCACTAAAGTTAGTCCTAACTAAAATACTAGAATCAATTGTAAAATCCTACAAAAATTACTATTGGAACCTAGGTCAATCATGACTCTATCACATTAGTTTCAAAGATCAAATCATCAAGTTGGACCTAGAACTAAAATCTACATTCTAAGGTATCAACCTAAAACCCTAAAAAGGAAGTCTCTAAATATCAATCTAGAAAGCATACCTATTTTCATCACAAAAATGTGAGAAAATTACTATGGGATCATACACATCTAACCTAATCACACACAAAAAATTAGGCCAAGAATCATCACTATAAGATCACACAAAATTCTACAAAAATATGCATCAAACATAAACATTTTAATATCAATTAAAATACAAAATTCCAATTAAATCAGAAATTAAATGAAATGAAAATATTTTTTCTCTAAAAATAATAGACTCAATCATGAGTAATATGCAAAAAGAATGGATTTAATTGGATTAATATTCAATTAGTTATGAATTTTACAAAACTCATGAATTAAATGAAAAAAATAATGAAATCCACCAAAAATGAATAAAGACACGCTGCAAATAGAAATCATTTTCAATTAAAATTCTGGGTTGGGCTTGCTGGGGGGTGTGGATAACACTCAGATTACTAAGCCCAAACGCTTGAATAAATGAAACGATGCGTTTCGTCAGAAACTCTTCATAAGCCAGAATTAAAACACATTCGTTGGATCAACTTCTAGTCAATGGTCAGACCAAGATCCAATGGTGTAAACTTCATCTTCTCCATTTCAAAACTCTGAGCTTCGCGCCCAGCTCCGGCCACCGCCGATGGAGCTCCGGTCGTCTTCCTCAACCCTAGTTCTTCCTAGAGGCCTCCAATCCAAGAGGTCAAAACATGAATCTTGTCCCAAATCTTGTCACGAACTCAGTCATGCCATTAGTTTCTTCTGAAACCCCAAGAATCAACATCTCCCAATCTCAACCGAAAATGGTGATCTTCCTATTTTGTCTCTAATTCAACAATTAACCATCTGAAAACCATCCTAGGCCATTCTACAACTAATCTAACACCCTAATTCAAACTAATTCTACCTAAATCAAGCTAGGGGAAGAAGGTTACAAACCTGGAAATTCTTGAATAACAGATGCACGAAATCTCCATTTCAAGCTCTCAAATCTTCTGGACACGATCACTGAACCTCCTCCTTGCTTCTGTATGCAAAAGATTCAATGGAAAGTGCTTCAATCTTGAAACACGATGAAGAGTTACAGGTGCTGAAAATCACTTGCTTCCCCATGATCTAGCCACCAATTCTTCTTGGAAATGATCTGGAATCAATCCTTGATACTCAGGGAAGAAGAACCAATCAAGAAAATGGAAGGAAATGGAGGAAATTGATGAAACCGATTTCAATTGCAATCTATGAAAACTCAATTCCAAAGTATGCTCAATCCTTAAATGATCACCAACCTCTGCCATGGATTCATTCTACTCAATATATAGATGGATTTTGGATGATCTAGAACCCTCTAGATCCTTCCAATGAGATTTTACACATCTCATGTCATGAGATTTTGGATCACTTATCATGCCATGCTCAATTCTGTTTGCAACTTGAAAACCATCCTATTACCTTTCAAAATCTCCCCTAGTGACATTTTGGAATGGTTTAGCTTGCCAAGTTCCTTGCCCATGCCTCAATTCTAAGTTTTGCAAATGTTGCTTAATATGCAAGTAACCATTTTCCAAAGCAAGTCCATGATTTAGACCCCAAATAAAAAATTTGGCTAAACCATTGTCTTCAAAATGTTTTCTAGAGTCAAAATGATATATTACATGCCATGGTTTGGATGTGTAGCTTGAAAATTTCAATTTCCAACTTTGACTTATTTAACTTATGCCTTCATTTTAGGTCATTTTTACCACTTTGAGCTAAAAGCCTTTTCAACCTCTCATGACCTCCTTACTAGCCTTAAAACATCATTTTAAGAAAGTTTGATGTTGAAGATATTTCCATTTGAAGCTTGGAAATAGGAGTTATGGCCTTATGCTTGAGATGACCTATAATCTCCAAATGACCAAAATGCCCTTGATTTGTCAAAGCCATAACTTGAGTTCTACAAGTCCTATCAAGGACTTCTAGTACTCTATAGAAAGCTAAGAAGATAAGGAACAACATTCATGTTGACCAAGAGTTCATAGGAATCATCCTTCTAGGGCAAAAGTTTGATGCAAGTTGGGTAACTTTCAAGGCCCCAGATTCACATACCTCAGATGACCTGTAACTTATCAAAGTCACAACTTGAGTTATACGAATCCTATCAAGGACTTCTAGTACTCAAATTAAAGCTAAGAACAAGCTCTACAAAATTCATGTTAGGGGCAAGATGAGATGACAATCACATCTTGAGCTAAACTGCCTTGAAGATAGGGGTCAAACTAGGGGATTTTACACTGTCAAGCCTTAGAAACCCTAGCTTGAAACTTCTCAAACTCTTCAATCATGATGAGTTGACCTTGGAATCATACTTATAGAATCCCAATTCATGAATCCATTATCACGTGGCTCTTGAATTAGGTCTCAACCTTCTCCAAATCATCAGTTGACCTAGGGTTGACCCAGTCAAACCCTAATTGCACCACTCATGGCTGAGGCTTCTCAATCTTGCACAATGACCTGTCTAGGCTTCATGATGGCTTTCAAGACATCTCATAAGCTCTCTCAAGGCTTCAAGTCCACATTCTTGGCTTCAAAATCATCTGATGAGCTTCCCACAACTCTCAAGTTAGGAGGCACACAACCTTGGTTTCAACTAATCTCTCTGAGGATCTTTTCACTTCTCTGACAAGGATATCAACCCTTGAACACTTGAATAAGCTTCTTAGCTAGCTTCCTAGTCTCATATAGCTCTTGATTGGTAATCATACATCTTGATCTCCTGCATACATGTCAATGAAATGCAAATGATAATGCTAATGTGAATGAAATGCAACATAAGCTAGGTAAAGAAGAGTTGGTCAAATTTTGGGGTGCAACACAGAGCAGCTGCTGAAAACCTGCGTAAAAATAGCCAGTACAGGATGTGTAATGAATAAAAGCAAGAGAGGATCTCACAGATGAGGAGGCAACAATAATTGTTAAAAAAAAGGCCACAACACATCACACTTGAACAAATAGAATACAACTCGATCTTCTTCAGGAAAAAGATCCTCATCAACCCTTCCCTCAATACCCCGAGTCTCCATCATCCCTTCATATAACCTTCAAACCAAACTTAGTTAAGCTCTGGTTTTGGAACCACCAACAACCCAAGACCTAACTCTAAATCTCCAATCCATTTCTTATTTCTTAAATCGACAATACAACTGCAAATCACACTCAAATCTCCTTCAAAAAATAAAACCATCCTCACTTCTTCAACCAAAAACAAACCTTCAAACGAAAAATGATTCCTTCATCAATACCCCCCCAACCTCAACCAACAGCAACTCGTTTTTCATACCTCAATAACCATAAAAAATCCATAAAAATTAGCCTCCTTCCATAGACCCATTTTTTTGGAACCCCTCATCTTCTTCAACATCAACAACAAACCCAAACTTCAATCCAAATACATCACAAAATCAACCCATTTCAAACCGGATCAGAAAGTAGAATAAGAGAATGGAACAAATCCGAAATTCAAATCAAACAGAAACTCAGTTGAACTAGAATGAAATTGAAACGTGAGCTTGATTGAGGGAGGAAACTTGAGCGAAGGCGAGTTGGAACGGCTTGAGAGGAGACGAATCTGGGGCCGGATGAGAGATGGACAGATCAAATCATAGAAGGTTAAAATGATGTGATTTGGAGTTTGCGTCTTTCTCCTCTTTTAAAACAAGCTGGGTTTTGCCGTTGAATTTGTTGACGACCTTTTTGTGCATCGTAAAAAAAACTTATGTTGATGACTTTGTATTTTATTTTGTTTTAAAATATTGGAAAATGTTTTGGTTGGGCCTTATGGCCCTGGCATCAACCAATCCTTGTCTGCTTTTCCCTTTCAACCGAGAATTCATTGAGAAAGTGGGTGACGGGCTCCCCGCCCACATGATCCCACTTATTTTTCTTCTTCATTTTTGTTTCAAATCCCTTTTCTATCTTTTAGAGTTTTAATGATAATGTTTTTTTTAATTTGTTTCTTTTAAAAATAAATCTTGCTAATTTATATTAAGAATTTTATTAATCTTATACATATATTTCTTTTTAATCATGATGTTAATATTGTCATTTTAATTTCATTTTCATTTAAGATTTCTTTTGTAAATAGTGTTGGATAAACTTTCAATTACTCTTTCGTTTTCGATTTTTATTTTTTGGTCAATGACGACACTTCCGTAAACCATTACCAGTCAAACTATTGATGAATAATGTTGGATCCGAGACCACCTTCTTTCTCTCCTCATTTCTTCTCCTTTTCAATTTTATTTTAATTTCCGCGATCTATGAGGTCTTTTATTCGTAAGCGTCGCGTATCGAAGTCGATAACCTTCTCAATTTCAAATCTATGGAAAATGACCATTTGGGTCATTTTCTTTACTTTTGGATCGTGATAGGCTACCTTCAATTAATCGACATAATGTTTGTGATTAAGACGAGATTCCACCCTTTTTGTCCGTGCGACACAATTAAATTGGAGAATGGTTCTCGATATCATTTCTCCATCTTGCCTTAGCACGGATATCAACTCACGCAACCTCCTATAGACCGACTATCATCATAAGTCGAGCTACGATGGTTTAGCATTACATTTGCCCTGATTTAATTCCTAACAAAACTAACCATTAACTTCAATTTCTGCCAAATATTAATTGCTTTAAATTCCGTCAAATATTATTGTGGATATTATTGCTATATTATTCATATTGTCATATATTATTCATTCTCGTTCACCCATAATCGAAAATGCATAATAACTATCAAAATCCTAAAAGCCAAATTGGTGGACTGTTGGATCATTGGTCATTTGCAGGAATCCTAATATCGAGTTTGTGCCCGACTTTGCTCAAGGCGTAGTTTAGGACACATTGCACACACACGACTTTCTCTTGGGCTACCTGACAATGAGACCCCTTTATTTTGTACAATCCCGTGTAACTTACATGTACCCCTCTCCCATTCCGATGTATGTTTCGCATTTCTTTGATTATCGGTTTATATCCTAGGAGCACCCATAGGGACTAGAGCGGATCAAACTATTTTCAAACTAATTCTCGATTCGTCATCGAGCCACTTTTAAACACCCTGTAAGTCGAGTGCTCATACGCATTCGCCATCAACCTATTGCACATACTTCACCGTGGTTTCGATATTGGGGGCACCCTCAGGGACTAGTACCGTTTCTCATAACTCGACCCTTGATGCGTAAGTCAAGTCAGTTCTGTTTCTCAAACTATTTCCATTCTAACACGTTTTGCACGCGATAATAAGTCAAACCCTTGATTCAATGTCAAGCGTATTTTCATAATAAACTACCAATCAATTAATAACTATTTAATTCTTTTCAAGGTGTAAAGAGTGGGTTCAAGTCTTTGATCTTGCTTTCGGTTGTTTGGATGCGAGTTATCTTATTCGTGTGTGAGCAATTGACGCCTCTAAATAACATTAACAGCCCGACATCGTTCAACCATCATCCAACCTCTCACTCGTTCAAATACCACTCAAACAACCTTCTTTTGCAATGAAAAAGAGAGAGTTTCAAGTCTTTGGTTTGATCTCCCGACTACTTGGGTCCGAGAAGTCTTTCTTAAGCTTCAAGTAGTCGTCATCCGATCAACTCACCTTTCAAACACATTTTCTTTTGAGATGAAAAAGAGAGAGTTCCAAGTCTTTGGTTCACTCTCCCAATTAGTTGGGTCTGAGAAGTCTTTCTTAAGCTTTGAGTAATCATCATCCGTACCCACTTCAAACCCATTCAATCCCATTTCTCTTCGTGGTCGTTACCACGTACTACGACTGCTCTGATTTTTCATTCTCGCCTAAATGTAAGATATGTAGGAATAAGCTTGCGATGATCTTGGTGAGCTACCTTCTATCCATCCTCCCATTTCCCCTCACCCTTTTCATGGTTTTAACCACAAACTACGGATGCTCTGATTCTTCATTCACTCTTAAATTTAATATACGTAGGCACAAGATTGTGATGATCTTGGCAAGCACAATCCCCTCCATCTTCCGTTTCCCCCATCCTTTCCCGTAGTCGAACTACGATGCTCTGATTTCTCATTCTCGTCCAAATGAGCATATGTAGGCACAAGGGCCCCAATACTTGGCGAGCACCCTATCCTATAACCATCCCATTTCCCCTTATCGTTTCTATCCTTTATAGTATCGTTTTAGTATTTAGTATCGAGAAGAGAAGAATTAATCTTAGCTAACTTTCATCATAATCAAAATTAAGAGGTTCCCGTTGAGTACAACGGACGTGAGGGGTGCTAATACCTTCCCCTTGCGTAACCGACTCCCGAACCCAGGAACATCAGGTTGCGACGGCCGTTTTCCTTCCGTTTTTAAGTGGTTTTCTCGATATTTTCCTCTCCCATTTATTCGGGATAATAGTTTGGTGGCGACTCTGTCGAACCGCATTTCCGCGCCTTTTGTGCGAGGGTCGTATGTTCGAATGAATTTTCGAGGTGCGACAGCTGGCGACTCTGCTGTGGATTATTACTCCATGCAAGATAGAGTCGAGCCTATCTTAGTTCGAGTTGTGAGCTTGTTAGCTTTGCTTAAAATTCTTCTCTTTTTGTTTATTCGTTTATTTATTTGTATCCTTATTCTTAATTTATTGTGCTTGTGGAATTGTGGGGTTTGCTATGCTTTGGGGCATTTTGTGAGATGGTTCTACACCTGAGTCTGAGTATAACCTTAGGATTAGGATGGTGGTTGTGTAGTGGAGACTTGCGTGGGCTCTTTCACGTTGAGTTGAAGCGAAAACCCCGCTTGGAGTATATTCCCTTAGAGATATTGTTGTTGTGGTGAGTCTTTGCCATATCAATAATATTTCCGAGCCTGAATCGTCGATCCCAATGACCATCAACCAGTTTTATCCATGGTGGTTGGTAGTGTTGATTCCTTCTGGGATTAATACGAACGCCCCAATCAGATGAGATCCCTTGAACGTATTGTTGCACCCCAAAATTTTCCCAACCTTTTCTTAACTTGGTTTATGTTTCATTTCATTTCTTTCTAGCATTTGCATTGCATAGCATTTTTCATTGAACAGGGGATCAAGAGGTTGTGCATAGAAAAAGGAGTCTACTCAGAGGGTTGAGCCTAAGCAAGGGGTGTTACTCAAGTTTGAATGGTCATCAAGTCATCAAGAAGTGGTCAATAGCCTTGTGAAAGGATTGATAGATGTGTGTGGGTCAACTCCTAACTTGGAGGCCAGTTAAAGATCATCAGAGGATTAGGAATTCATGATTATGGATATAAGATGTTGAGAGATCTCATTGAGTGTTTTGAGAGCCATGTTGGAGTTTTTTCAAGTTGTTGTGTGATGTGAAAGAAGCCACAGTCAAGAATGTTGCATCTAGGGTTTTAATCTGGTTAATCCTCAATCAACTGTGAAATTAAAGGAGATTAAAACTCAATTCCAAGTCTCTATGGTTATGGGATGTTGTTTTGAGGTGTCTAATATATCATTTCAAGATCAATTCATCAAGAATCAAGAGTGTGAGAAGTTACTAAATTAGGGTTCTTAGTGTAAAGTCCCCTGTTTAGTGCCCAACTTCAAGACCACCTATCTCAAGATACAAGTTTCATCTCAAGTTTTGACCAACATGAAACTTTTAGATCATGTTCTTAGCTTTATTTTGAGTACTAGAAGTCCTTGATTGGATTTATAGAACTCAAGTTATGATACAGACAAGTTACAGGTCATCAGATGAATGTGATTTTGGTCAACAAAAGTCAACCAACTTCCGAGCCATTTTTGACCTAGAAGAATGTTTCTCCTCAACTTTTTATGAACATGAACGTTTTAGGTCATGGTCTTAGCTTTCCAAAGAGTACTAGAAGTCTTTCATCTGATTTGTAAAACTCAAGTTATGAGGCTTGCAAGTCAGGGGCATTTTGGGAAAGTGAGATTATAGGTCATAAACTTATAGGTCCATTTCACCAGCTTGCACACTTCAAATGGAGATTTTTCCAACATCAATTGTGCTCCAAATGGTGTCAAGTGTTCAACCAAGCCTTGAGGAGTCATGAATTTGGCTTGGAATAGTGAATTCCCAAAGTGATTTTCATGGAAAAAGCTTTAAAATGAGAAAATTGGATTTAATTCATTATGGATCATTTTTGTGCAAATGAATACATATTTTGAGTGCAAACTATATTTCAAACACATTGGCATTTCTAGAATTTTGATTTGGTGAGTTTTGATGTGCCATTTTCAAGCTTTCTTCAAGCTTAAGTCACACTTGTAATATCAACCATTGAGATCAAACAAGGATTAAATCCCAGCCCTTCACACTTCTCATGCTATCAGTAAGCAAAGTCCATCATTTTGGAGCCAAATTAGAAGGAATTTCGTGCACATGGCCAAAGTGAAAAACTCAAATTCCATGGATTTCAATTGGGCTCTATGGACTGCCATTGGGCTTTATTCCTTTCCAAATCCATTGCATATAAGCTTTCCATCATTCACAAATCATCAGAGCTCGTTTTGGAAGCAGAATTAAAGGAGTAGCATTTGAAAAAAGTGTAGAACAAGTGAAATACAATTTTTGAGATTTAGCAAGATTCAAGCAAAATTAAAGGTTGCAAAGGCTTCATTGAAGATCATTGAACGTTTATGGATACTTTTCTTCAAGCTTAAGTATCAATTGAAGGCTCAGTGGAAGTTCTCCACTAGATATTTATAATTCAACTTATCTCTCTCATTATGCCATGATTCTCTGCCATTTTTGCATATTTGAGACCTAGACAACATGTAGATCATTAATCACTATAACGAACTGGCATTTGTGATGATTGTTGGATGAAGCTCCAAACTGTTTTGATCTGGTATGGCTTGTTCTTGTGATGTTTTGCTTATTTCTTGCTTGATCTGTGATCTCCATAACATGTAGATGATGTTTGCACAAAATTGAGTGAGTTTGGTGAACTTTTTATTTTGGTGCACCACTTTTGTTTAGCTTCGAGTAAGCTTGGATTTTAAGTGGAAATGGAAATTAAGTATGGCAGGTTGTTGTACATGGAGAGAGGAAGAGATTGATACCATTTTTGTTGAGTTTGGTTAAGTTTCGTGACAGAGCCTTATTCTCCTCGCTGAAGAAGACGACCGGAGTCTTCTCCGGCCACCACTGTAGGTTCCCTCTCATCTGAGGATTTAAATGAAGAAGATAATCTCCCAACCGTTAGATCTGGATGACTGTGTGGACTTAGTAGGTTGATTCAATGCTTGAGATTTGTTCTTAGAATGTTGACTAGGGTTTGGCTTACATGGCTTTGTGTAGTTTGTTGGATGTGATTACTTTTGGAATGGATGCCCAGGATTAAGACTCACCGTGTGCGTGAGTCAACTAACCACACACGATCCCTAGTGAAACGCTGCGTTTCACTTAAACCCCTCAGCGCTTGCGTGGCACGCTCTAGGCCCTCAGATCTGTTGACCAGTAGGCTCATCCGTCGGCTGTGTTTATTTTCTTGCATTTTCTTTTTCTTTTATTTCTTTTAGTATTTTCTTTTATTTCTTGTTTGAATTTAATTCATTAAAAATAGCTCCAATGTTCTAAAAAATTCACAAAAATATTTTTTACAAACCTTGAGATGTCTATTATTTTTAGACATTTTTTATTTTATTTTTCAGATTATTTTTCATTTTTAAGTATAATTAAACATTGGAGGTGTTTTTAAAATGAATTAAATTGTGACATTGTTTGTTCTTTATTTTGTTTCTCCCATTCCTTTTTGATCCAATGAATGAAAATTGATCCTCATATCCATGATGAGTTGAACAATTTTTTAGGACCATTTTTCCCCTGGTTGGTTGATTTTAGGGTTGACTTTTGGTGCTTTTCTTTTGACCCTCGCTTCTCCCATTTCAAAGTGGTACATCTTGAATATTATTTTCTTTTGATGGTGCTTTGAGGGGATATTTGCTTTGAGCTTTGGGCCTCTGTTTGCCAACATGTTTAAGTACCGTGTACATTTTTATTTGATTATTTTTGAACCATTTTCCTATTTTTGAGGTAACTTGCAAGTCAAGTTACCTCCAAGGGAGGTTCACACATGTACATTGACCTAGTTTGACTTGGATATGACATTTTTGGATCCTTTGAACTCTCAATGCCTTTTGTTTCATGTTTCTAACATGTTAAGGATGATGTTGGTTCAATTTTAGGTCATGATATTGTTTCTTCCTTGTTCATTTGTGTGTTTCCTTTTAAGTTTTCAACTTGAACTTCTATGTGATGTTTGCTTGCTCCCCTTCTTATTTTCTTTTCTTGAATTTCCATATGCATGCTTGGTTGAGATGAGCTTGTGGAGGTTACTTCCCCACACTATTTTCCTCCCACTTTCATTCTATTTGTGCATCTTATGTTTGCATCTTCATTTGCATATGCATTCTTCTTCTTCTTCTTCTTTTGCTTTTCTTTGCCATGCTCCCCATAAGTTCTCTAACCTCTTAAGGTTATGATAGACATTAGGTGCCTAACCATGCATGATAACATTAGGTAGTTCCATTTTGAATCCCAACTTTAAGTCCAATTTGCATGATAACGTTTAGGATTGATTAGTCTCCCATTAGTGTTCCCTCTTCTCTTCTCATCTTCAAACATTCATAAAACACTTAATAAAGGATGACAAGTGTTGTACTCTACAAGCCTTAAGCTATTTGGGAAATTATGATTGGGTGGTTGCCTCTCAATTGTCTAGAATGTTAGTATATGTCCTTTGGACGATATACGACGCATTCGCTCCTAAATCATAGTCTTTAGTGCAACATAAGTTACAAATCAAGTTCAAAACACTTCTTCTCTAAAAAAACACAAAAACACTTCAAACCTGTTTCATCCTTTGGGATCTTGATCAGGAAAATCTTTTTAGATAAAAGAGTTTCGTTAACTCTTAGTTCTACCGCAAACGGTAACGCCTAAGTCTCCAATGGTCGAGCTGCATACACCAACTGCTAGAACTACTTGTTAACCCTACTCGGGCCTAAAAACGTTTGAACCAACCTATGGTCCTTTTAACCCGAACTACGTTTGCTCTGATCTTTCATATCCGATGGAAGTACGTAGGCAAAAGACGCGATGTCTTGGCGAGCAACCTTCCCCTCTTCTTTACCCGTAGTTAGTCGAACTATGTTGACTCTGACTTTCCCATTGCACGAGGGATTACGTAGGCACAGAGCGATGCGACAGTTGCGACAGCTGGCGACTCTGCTGGGGACTCTGGTTCCCTATGCTAGTCAATCCTAGAGCTTGTCTGTTTATCTTTGGATGTTGTATATATGTGCTTTATTTATCTTTCTCGCATTTATTTTTAGCATCATATATCATTACTGTTGTGTTGTGGGGAGGGAAATTCCACTGGGTGATAAGTCGGACCTGGGCTTGAGTACAAACATAGTAGTAGAAGCGAAAAGTAGTGGTGAACCTGTATGTTAGGCATGCACTAGTTCCCACGAAATTTGCACTCAGACGAGATTCTCTTTGATGACTTTCTTTCCAACCCAGTCGGTCGTTGAGAGGATTTCAGATTTGAGGGTTGTCGACTCTGGGGATCGATCATCTGTGATTCAGCTAAGTGAGGCCTCTTCGCGAGATGATGATGCCAAACCAGAAATGGTAAACCTATCATCATTTTTCGAAAGTCTGTGATGCTGATGAACGCATAGGATGCCAAACCTTGTCCGTGGATAGGTCCATACCTGTGAGAGGGATTGGGTTATGCAGGAAACCTTGGCTTTTAGAATACCTGGTTCTTTACACTATGAATCTGCTTACCAGTGGGTCCTATTGTCGGTACTTTGTTCTTGCTAAGGCGAAGCACTGGTTCTTCTCGACCAACAGCACAACAGTCTTGATCCCTTGTTTGCATTTGCATTTGCATTTTCATTTGCATTTCATTAACATGTGTCTATGTTGCAGGTGTATATTTCCTCTTCGATTCTAGTGATCTTGTTCTAATATTATTGCTGACATGGAGCCCTTGAGGAGGACCTTGGCCTACAAGTTTCCTACACCTGATATTAGAAGTCTGCGAAGTTTGATTTCTTTAGCCGACAAGAAGGTTATGGAAGACTTCAGACAGTCTTATGGGAGGCTTTTGAGTGTTGTTTGCAAACCTTCTTTGGATGAATTGAATGGACTTCAGACATTGCTGCAATTCTATGATCCTTAGTTGTGAGGCTTCACCTTTCAGAGTTTTGTGCTAGCACCAATGTTGGAGGAGTTTTCTGCACTGTTAGGAGTGCCCATTCTGAACCAGATACCATTCTATCATATTGAGGGAGAGCCGGATTTGACTGAACTTGCTAAAGCTTTACATTTGGATTCCTCTGAGTTGAAAGGGAAGTTAGCTAGTAGGAATGGAATGTTTGGGTTTCCGTTACTTTTTCTTGTGGATAAGGCTCGACAGTTTGCTAAGAAAGGTTGTTGGGTGGTATTCAGCGCTATCTTGGCCCTATGTATTTATGGCATTCTTTTATTCCCGAATATCCCAGATTTTGTAGATGTGGATGCATTTCGTATCTTTGCTTCGAAGAATCCCATACCCACGCTGTTGGGTGATGTTTATCATTCCGTACATTACAAGAACGAGAACAGGAGAGGTAAAAATGTATCTTGCTACGCACCTTTGCTCTATATATGGTTCATGAGCCACCTTCCCAAGACTGGTCCATTCTCTGATACTGCAGGTACATCGGAATGGTCCGAGCGTTTAATGAGATTGTCTGCCGAGGACATTGTCTGGTTTGATAGGGATGTATTGGGCATTGAGATTATTTATAGTTGTGGAAGCTTTCCTAATGTCCCGCTGGTCAGAAGGAAGGGTTGCATAAACTATAACCCGTCCATTGCTATCAGACAGTTCAGGTATACATTGAGAGGTCCTCCAAAGGATGAAGAGATACAGGAATCTCTGTATCTCACTGGTTTGTTGGAGGGGGATACCTTAGCTAGAGTTGAGCATGCCTGGAGTAATGTCCACAGGAGAGGGAAGGTTGCCTTGGGAAAGAGTAATAGTCAAGCGTACGACCCTTATTTGATTTGGATTCAGAGTAGAGCCAAGGAGCTGATGATGCCATATCCGTCTGCTAAGCCTGTGCACCCTCTTGAGATTGCAGAACCTACTACAGTGGGCATTCAGAAGTATAATGAGGTTTTGCTCGAGAAGGAAGAATTGAGGAAAGCTAATGAAGAATTGGAGAAAGAGATTATCCAGCTTCGAAGCGAGAAGATTGATGTCGTCAATTCTTTCAGGAGACAAACTGAGCTTGTGAACAAACTGGGTACAGATCTGACTAAGGAGACTAGTGACAGAGAGCGCACAAGCCGAGATTTGAATGTCGTTCATAGTGTTCTTACTACTAAGAAGGAAGAGTTGGATAGGGCTTACTTGACGATCTCCAAGTTTGAATCAATATGGAATGCCACGCTCACTAACAACAAGGAGCGCGAAGACAGGTTAAAACTTCAGATCAACAAGTTGAAGGTGCAGCTTAATGCCAAATATGGGGATATTGCAGCAGAAGCATCACTTAGACGAGACAGTGAGTACAGGTTGAATGAAGCAATCGTGAACTTGAAGGATCTCAGGTTGAAAGCTGACTCCAAGAGACGCAGGCTTGAGGCATGTTTCGGGGAAGAAGCTTTGGAAGACCATGTTGATAGCCTATAGCATACTGTTAGCCAGCAGGATTTTCTTATTCAGTGACAACTTGCTAGGCCGGATCATCCTGAGACGTTGAAGCTGTTAGAGGATTTCCGATCACGTCATCCGGCTTGACCGTTTTGTTTATTTTTGTTGTAGTTTTTGCTGTTTATTTGTTTTATTGACCATCGCCAGGCTTGTTGGTCGAGGTCTTTTCCTTATTTGTACTCAGTTGTAGCTTGTACATTGCCTGTTGGCTTTTGATCTATATGCGAGAAGTTGGTGTTCTATGCTTGTCCGTAGGGTTCTCCATTGTTATGTTTTTCTGGAAACTAGAATCGAAGGGGAAATTTCCCTTTTGCATAAATACATGTCTGCATTTTAGCATTTTTCTCGCATTTGCAGGTGCACCGGAAATGTTAACCTTATTTCTCCTGTGGGCCACTAGTTGTTTCGGGATAGACATTCAGAAGTCAACACAGATATAGAGCAAGTTCAAGCAGAGCTAAGGGAAATGCAGAGCCAGATGAGGCAAGTTATGGGGGATATGCAAGCATTAAGTATGGAGCAGAAGGGGCTTAAAGAGGAAAACCAGCTGTTCAAGACTCAAATGGTCTTCATGGCAGAAGTGTTGAGAGTTGTGCTAAGAAGGGATCAGGTGCCTGAGACTGCAGCAGAAGTGCCAGTTCCGCTTTCGTCGGTGAAACCTTTCCCAAGGCATGATAGGCCTCAAAGATCGCGTACACGCCCTGAAGCTCCAAAATTTCTTCGTCAACGGCCATGTCCTTTCTCCCTGAGTAGTCTTAAGGTTGAAGGATATACACTCAGGCTGAGGCAGTCTGTCAAAAGTTTTAATCAGATTCCTATGACATATGCTCAGTTGTTGCCATTCCTGCTTCAGCTTCGGTTAGTCAAACTTCGGACCCTGTCTCCACTTACTAGGACCCCACCACCAGGCTATGATGAAAGTGCCCACTGTGATTTTCATGATGGGGCACCGGGGCATGATATAGAGAACTGCAAAGCTTTTAAACACGTAGTTCAGGATTTAATTGAGGCAAAGGCAGTTGAATTCGCGTCGGGCGGTGTAATCATACCATGTGGTCTTATCCCATGCACTGCAAAGGAGGCAGTTGTTCCTCCTATTCATCCTGAAGATGCCTTGAACCAAGAGGATGCCTTGCAATTTATGACTTCTGAATCCCCGTGCCCACAGCTATTGCCGGTTCCTGGGCCGAACCTGAGGATAAAAATACTTGAACAAAGGGAGTCCCTGATAATTCAGACCCAATCCTCAGATGTTTCAGTTATTCCTGGTCAACGATCTTTTGAATCTTCGCAGCATACATCGGCTTCTCGCCAGAATCAACGGTCAGGATGTTATCATCTGCGTCAACACGCTCGACGAAGACCAAGGAAACCAGAGAGGCGTTTTGCTCAGTTGCTGATATCATACAGCCAGTTGTTGCCATGTTTGATCAAGGGTGGATTAATAGTGCTGAAGGAAATGAATCCCATGATTCCACCATATCTGCCAGGTTTTGATGTCAATGTCTGCTGTGAGTACCATGCTGGGGCACAGGGGCATTCAACTGAGGACTGCAAGGTGCTTAGAATCCATGTTCAGACTCTGCTGGATTCCAACTGGGTCTCGATCACGCCTCAAGGTATTCAGATCAATGACCTTCCGGCATCCGTCCAGGTGGGTGTATCAGTTCATGCCGTGGAAGAATTCACCGAAAGAAAATGTTCAGAGGATTATCGAATTGACTTCAGCGAGCAATTTTGAAGATGGCTGACTCAGCATCAAGACAAGATGTGAGAGTCCGGTTCCCAGAAGCTGGCAATCTTTGTTTTATCTTGTTATTTCTTTACATTTGTAGTTTCTTTCCTGTTTAAATGCAAATTTTGCTTGTAAAACTTGTTTGTTTTCAATTGATATTGATAATGAAATGAATATGCATGTTTTGACTTAATCTATTTGTGTTCACTAATTTCTTTTTACAGATGTTATACGCTTGTTTAAGCGGAATCTGGGGAGGATGACAAAGTTTAAAGACGTGCAAGCTTCCGATTGTATGCTTTTGAAATAAAACCTGCTGATGATGTACAAGCATTGTTTCAAATTCCTAAACACCGGAGATATAAGGATGATAATCCCTTGTCAAGCCCTTTGAGCCTAGTAGTAGGAGTTTCTTTCTGAAAACAAAAAACCCTAAATCTTAACCTGGGGCAGGTTAGATGTCAGCTAATTTGACCGAATATCCAAATTACAATAGGAGTTGTTCCCGTTCGAGAATAAATCGCACCTGTATAGGTCGTGCCTAAAGAACCTCAATGATTATCCCTTGCCGACCAAATAGTGAAACAGTCACAATCCTCTAAACAAGTCAGACAAACCGGTGTCGCACGATTTGTTTGAAAAAAGAAAAGAATCAAAAGAAAAGCCTGCTAAGTCGAATCTTGAAAACAAGTGACTCAGGAAAAAATTAGGGCATCCCGCTGGACTTCGAAATCAAAAGAAGCTTAAAAATCCAGTTCAGGCAAAAGTTAGGAAAATTAAAAAATGATGATAAAAAAAACAAGTCGTGTGATTCAGGCACCAAAAGACGAAAAGCGAGTGACTATCGCTCCAAAAAACTTGTGGTTTCCCGAACCATCACTCCTGTCCTTAGCCTTTGAAAGGTGAGCGCTAGCGTCGAATTAGCTGAATATAGGATTTGAGGACATCACGGAGAATGGGTGGGTTAAAATAAACTTTGAGCCTTTATCCTTTCCTTGTAAACCGTGAACCTGACCAACATGCAACCTGAAAAAGTCCTAATTGAAGCAGGTGTGTTTCGAAAGCATACTTCGGTAAAGATCGCATTGAAACTGACTCCTAAAAGGATTCTTCTTACAGTGTTGTACTAATGCTGACATGTTGATAAATGATTTATTCACTTTATATCACAACTTTTTCCAGTGAACAGATTGGATTTTGAAAATCGTCATGTGTATTGCATTTAATATATCTTTTATGCAGAACAATTTTGTTTTACTTGCGAGTAAGTGCTTGACAGCAGGAAAGTTCCTGCAGCGGAAAGTTCGATCAGGATAGAATGCAGAATGCCTGAATACTCTATTGAGTTATATCAAATGATCATAGCGTAGGAGTAAGCCATCCAGAAGTCATTTAATTTGAGACAGTCAAGTCGAGATTCGGTGAATCTCTCGCAGCCAAGAAGCACTTTCCCCACAGATTAGCCAGTCAGGGGCAAAGTCATTGCAGACTGGGGCAGGCCACCCTGAGAGCGCAGAAGCTATGTCTTGTCCAAGGGGCAATTAATATGAAGCACCCCTTAGAGATTCAAAATGTTGAAGCAGTTCGTATCAAACCATCAGGGTGCAGAGATTTAGGTTCCCAGTCGAGGAAGATGTTATGGAGATCCCACAGGCTAGGGCAAAAAAAAATTGAAGATGAAGGAGTTGTTATTCTCCATGTCTTCAGAATTCATCAGGGTAAGTCAACCAGGGACGAATCTTTTCATGTTACAAGTCCAGGGGCAAGCCATCTCGAGGTTGTTTCATGGCAAGTTTTTTTCTTTTCAAGGTGAATCGTCCTAGAGACGAGACTAGGGCCAAACTGAACTACATTGGGGCAATTACTTGAGCAAGGTTATTCTTCCCAACCAGAGTTCATTCTGAGTGTCTGGAGTCAGCATCTCTATCCCCGGTAGAGTTTGTATGCAGTTTGAGTGAGCAGGTAGCATGTACGCTTTCTGTCGGCATTTGATGCGCAATCAATCCCCGCAAGGTGTACGTTTGTATGCACTCCCCAGTGAGTTATGATTGGATCTTCTTTCCACAGAGTAATTTGCAGCCTGGTTAGGTTTTCTCCCCGGTGGAGCAATCCCCAGAGGCCAATAAGGGTCCGTTTCTCGGCATAAGTCCAATGGTTATTGGCATGAGCAAGTTTGTGCTCTATCTCTAGTAGAATCTTTGGTTTCCCCAACAGGGTTATTTTCTTGCTCCAGCAGGGTGTTTTTTCTGTATCTCTAGCATTTATTTTGCTGATTCATTTCCGTTGCATCTGCATGTGTGCATAACATCTACCCAAATGCGTAGCATTTCCATTTCGTATGGAGCATTACGCCATTTTCAAACATATGCATGTGAAACATTAGCCAGGTTGTTATCTCTTTATTTCAAGTGTATCTTCGGAGGTTTGATCTTTTCCCTTGGTATCCAGACCATGTGATTTCTCTTAGCCTGCGTGGTATCCAGACCCCGGCTCATGTTATTCCCCAACAGTATCTTCGGATCTCAGTGGATTATGATAAGCTTTGTCCGTTGAGTGTCCAGACTCCGGTCCCTTCCCAGTTGATGAGGTTTTCCTTTTTCCGTCGAGTATCCAGACTCCAGTAAAGATGGTTGTGGTATCCAGACCATGGTGATTGATATTATTGTGCTTTTCCGTCGAGTATTCAGACTCTGGTGAGGACAGTGCCGTGTTCAGTTTTTAATCGGTATATTTGTGATTATTTTCCTTTCGTCCGTTGAGTATCCAGACTCTGGTCAATATTCGTTGAGCGTTCAGGCTTCGGTTTTTACGTTGAGTATTCAGACTCCGTCAACTTGAAATGGTATTCTTAGAACTCCAACGAGTGTTTCTTCTTCGTTGAGCATTCAGGCTCCGGCTTCTTCATTTAGTTTTCAGACTCCGATGAATTTTCAATTCGTGACGTATTGCTTTTTTCATCGAGTATCCAGACTCCGGTAAAGTCAGTTGGGTATCCAGACCTGGGTAAATTTTGTGGTTGTACTCCTTCTTCGTTGAATATTCAGGTTCCGGTGGGCTTCCGATTTGTGGTATTTGGTTATGTCCGTTGAGTATCCATGCTTCGATCTTTTTTCTGTTGAGTATCCTGACTCCGGTAAGTTTCATATGGTGTTGATCTCCCTTTGTCCGTTGAGTATCCAGGCTCCGGACACTTTCGTTGAGCATCCAGGCTCCGATTTGTTCTATGTTGAGTATCTAGACTCCATTCATTGTTCCATCCGTGACGTATTGCTTTTTCTGTTGAGTATCCAGGCTCCGGTCAAATTTTCCTTCGAGTATTTAGACTTCGGTAATTTTCGTATGGTGATGATCTCTTTTGTCCGTTGAGTATCCAGGCTCCGGTCACTTTCGTTGAGCATTCAGGCTCCGATTTATTTCGTCGAGCATCCAGGCTCTGGTCACTTTCGTTGAGCATCCAGGCTCCGGTTTATTTTCATTGAGCGTTCAGGCTCCGATGTATTACATTGAGTATCCAGACTCCGACCAATTTCCAATATATGGTAATTTCTCTTGTGCGTTGAGTATCTAGACTCCGGCATTTTTTTCGTGATTCCAATTTCGTTGAGTATCCAAGCTCCGATAAGATTCCGGTTTATGGTGTACTTTTTGGTCCATTGAGTATCCAGGCTCCGGTCCATTTTACGTTGAGCATCTAGGCTCCGGCTTCTCCGTTGAGTATCCAGGCTCCGGTGAATTTACAAATGATATATCCTTTTGTTCGTTGAGCATTCAAGCTCCGCTAAATTATTACGTTGAGCATTCAGGCTCTGGTCAATCTTACGTTGAGCATTCAGGCTCCGGTCAATTATTACGTTGAGCATTCAGGCTCCAGTCAATTATTACGTTGAGCATTCAGGCTCCGATCAATCTTACGTTGAGCATTCAGGCTCCGTTCAATTATTACATTAAGCATTTAGGCTCTGATCAATCTTATGTTGAGCATTCAGGCTCCAGTCAATTATTACGTTGAGCATTCAGGCTCCGGTCAATCTTACGTTGAGCGTTCAGGCTCCGGCCATTACGTCGAGTATTCAGGCTCCAGTCAATCTTACGTTGAGCGTTCAGGCTCTGGCTATTACGTCGAGTATTCAGACTCCGACCATTATGTTGAGCGTTCAGGCTCCGGAAGATTTCATTGATTCATTTTGTTCGTTGAATATCCAGATTCCGACGATTTGAAGTATTCCCCTCTTTCAGTGGTTTTCCCCAAGCAGAGCTACTTGTTAAGTTTCTCTTTTTCCCAGCAGAATGTATTCGTAATCAGAGCGGTTATCTCCGGAGATTCTTGTTTGCAGATTTATTTTCTGCGGTTGGCAAATTTCCGGGTTCTTTGGTATTCAACCGTCTTTTACCTTGATTGCATGAAAGTCGTTCGCTTTTCATTCATTCAGGTCCAAGACGTTTGAATAGGGGCAGCTGTTGCACCCCAAAATTTGCCCAACCTTTTCATAACTTGGTTTATGTTTCATTTCATTTCTTTCTAGCATTTGCATTGCATAGAATTTTTCATTGAACAGGGGATCAAGAGGTTGTGCATAGCAAGAGGAGTCTACTCAGAGGGTTGAGCATAAGCAAAGGGTGTTACTCGAGTTTGAATGGTCATCAAGTCATCAAGAAGTGGTCAATAGCCTTGTGAAAGAATTGATGGATGTATGTGGGTCAGCTCCTAACTTGGAGGCCAGTTAAAGATCATCATAGGATTGGGAATTCATGATTATGGATATAAGATGTTGAGAGAGCTCATTGAGTACTTTGAGAGCCATGTTGGAGTTTTTTCATGTTGTTGTGTGATGTGAAAGAAGCCACAGTCAAGAATATTGCATCTAGGGTTTTCATCTGGTTAATCCTCAATCAACTGTGAAATTGAAGGAGATTAAAACTCAATTCCAAGTCTCTATGGTTATGGGATGTTGTTTTAAGGTTTCTAATATATCTTTTCAAGATCAATTCGTCAAGAATCAAGAGTGTGAGAAGTTACTAAATTAGGGTTCTCAGTGTAAAATCCCCTGTTTAGTGCCCAACTTCAAGACCACCTATCTCAAGATACAAGTTTCATCTAAAATTTTGACCAACATCAAACTTTTAGATCATGTTCATAGCTTTCTTTTGAGTACTAGAAATCCTTGATTGGATTTATAGAACTCAAGTTATGATACAGACAAGTTACAAGTCATCAGATGAATGTGATTTTGGTCAACAAAAGTCAACCAACTTCCAAGCCATTTGTGACCTAGAAGGATGTTTCTCCTCAACTTTTGATGAACATGAAAGTTATAGGTCATGGTCTAATCTTTCCAAAGAGTACTAGAAGTCTTTCATCTGATTTATAGAACTCAAGTTATAAGGCTTGCAAGTCAGGGGCATTTTGGGAAAGTGAGATTATAGGTCATAAAATTATAGGTCCATTTCACCAGCTTGCACACTTCAAATGGAGTTTTTTCCAACATCAAATGTGCTCCAAATGGTGCCAATTGTTCAACCAAGCCTTGAGAAGTCATGAATTTGGCTTGGAATAGTGAATTCCCAAAGTGATTTTCATGGAAAAAGCTTTAAAATGAGAAAATTGGATTTAATTCATTATGGATCATTTTTGTGCAAATGAATACATATTTTGAGTGCAAACTATATTTCAAACACATTGCCATTTCTAGAATTTTGATTTGGTGATTTTTGATGTGCCATTTTCAATCTTTCTTCAAGCTTAAGTCACACTTGTAATATCAACCATTGAGATCAAACAAGGATTAAATCCCAGCCCTTCACACTTCTCATGCTATCAGTAAGCAAAGTCCATCATTTTGGAGCCAAATTGGAAGGAATTTCGTGCACATGGCCAAAGTGAAAAACTCAAATTCCATGGATTTCAATTGGGCTCTAGGGACTGCCATTGGGCTTTATTCCTTTCCAAATCCATTGCATATAAGCTTTCCATCATTCACAAATCATCAGAGCTCGTTTTGGAAGCAGAATTGAAGGAGTAGCATTTGAAAAAAGTGTAGAACAAGTGAAATACGATTTTTGAGATTTAGCAAGATTCAAGCAAAATTAAAGGTTGCAAAGGCTTCATTGAAGATCACTGAACGTTTATGGATACTTTTCTTCAAGCTTAAGTATCAATTGAAGGCTCAGTGGAAGTTCTCCACTAGGTATTTATAATTCAACTTATCTCTCTCATTATTCCATGATTCTCTGCCATTTTTGCATATTTGAGACCTAGACAACATGTAGATCATTAATCACTATAACGAACTGGCATTTGTGATGATTGTTGGATGAAGCTCCAAACTGTTTTGATCTGGTATGGCTTGTTCTTGTGATGTTTTGCTTATTTCTTGCTTGATCTGTGATCTCCATAACATGTAGATGATGTTTGCACAAAATTGAGTGAGTTTGGTGAACTTTTTATTTTGGTGCACCACTTCTGTTTAGCTTCGAGTAAGCTTGGATTTTAAGTGGAAATGGAAATTAAGTATGGCAGGTTGTTGTACATGGAGAGAGGAAGAGATTGATACCATTTTTGTTGAGTTTGGTTAAGTTTCGTGACAGAGCCTTGTTCCCCTCGCTGAAGAAGACGACCGGAGTCTTCTCCGGCCACCACTGTAGGTTCCCTCTCATCTGAGGATTTAAATGAAGAAGATAATCTCCCAACCGTTAGATCTGGTTGACTGTGTGGACTTAGTAGGTTGATCCAATGCTTGAGATTTGTTCTTAGAATGTTGACTAGGGTTTGGCCTACGTGGCTTCGTGTAGTTTGTTGGATGTGATTACTTTTGGAATGGATGCCTAGGATTAAGACTCACCGTGTGCGTGAGTCAACTAACCACACATGATCCTCAGTGAAATGTTAGGTTTCACTTAAATCCCTCAGCGCTTGCATGGCGCGCTCTAGGCCCTCAGATCTGTTGACCAGTAGGCTCATCCGTTGGCTGTGTTTTTTTTCATGCATTTTTATTTGATTATTCTTTAACCATTTTCCTATTTTTGAGGTAACTTGCAAGTCAAGTTACCTCCAAGGGAGGTTCACACATGTACCTTGACCTAGTTTGACTTGGATATGACATTTTTTGGATCCTTTGAACTCTCAATGCCTTTTGTTTCATGTTTCTAACATGTTAAGGATGATATTGGTTCAATTTTAGGTCATGATATTGTTTCTTCCTTGTTCATTTGTGTGTTTCCTATTAAGTTTTCAACTTGAACTTCTATGTGATGTTTGCTTGCACTCTTTGTGCTTTTGCTTGCATTTCCTTTTGAATTGAATTGCTATTGCTTTTGAGCTTTCTTCTCTTCATCTCCCTTTTGTCCAATGACTTTAGAACCTCATTTAAGGTATCTTAGTCCCTCCTGAGGAGGTACTTGAAGTATACCTAAAATGATGGATCCTTGAGGACTCTTTTGGTGCTTCCTTTGCACTTGGTTTGTGATGCTCATGGTTGAGTACCTATTATGAAGCCCTTGCTGCCCTCATTTGGTCTCCCATCCTCACTTGGTTTTGGGTTTTGTTTTACCTTTCATTTGGTTTAGTTTTGGTGATGTGATTACTTTTGGAATGGTTGGTGAAGTATACCTATTATGAGGTCATTTCATCTCACTTTTGGTGCATCTTTGTGTAGTTTGTTCTTGTTTGATTGATTTCTTCTTGTGCTCCTCTTCTTATTTTCTTTTCTTGCATTTCCATATGCATGCTTGGTTGATATGAGCTTGTGGAGACTACTGCTCCACACTATTTTCCTCCCACTTTCATTCTATTTGTGCATCTTATGTTTGCATCTTCATTTGCATATGCATTCTTCTTTTTCTTTTCTTTGCCATGCTCCCCATAAGTTCTTTAACCTCTTGAGGTTATGATAGACATTAGGTGCCTAACCATGCATGATAACATTAGGTAGTTCCCTTTTGAATCCCAACTTTAAGTCCACTTTGCATGATAACTTTTAGGTTGACTAGTCTCCTATTAGTGTTCCCTCTTCTCTTCTCATCTTCAAACATTCATAAAAAACTTAATAAAGGATGACAAGTGTTGTACTCTACAAGGCTTAAGCTATTTGGGAAATTATGATTGGGTGGTTGCCTCTCAATCGTCTAGAATGTTAGTATATGTCCTTTGGACGATATATGACGCATTCGCTCCTAAATCATAGTCTTTAGTGCAACATAAGTTACAAATCGAGTTCAAAACACTTCTTCTCTAAAAAACACAAAAACACTTCAAACCTGTTTCATCCTTCGGGATCTTGATTAGGAAAATCTTTTCAGATAAAAGAGTGTCGTTAACTCTTAGTTCTACTGCAAACGGTAATGCCTAAGTCTCCAATGGTCGAGCTGCATACACCAACTGCTAGAACTACTTGTTAACCCTACTCGGGCCTAAAAACTTTTGAACCAACCTGTGGTCCTTTTAGCCCGAACTACGTTTTCTCTGATCTTTCATATCCGATGAAAGTACGTAGGCACAAGACGCGATGTCTTGGCGAGCAACCTTCCCCTCTTCTTTACCCGTAGTTAGTTGAACTACGTTGACTCTGACTTTCCCATTGCACGAGGGAGTACGTAGGCACAGAGCGGCAGTGCTCTGCCGAGTCAGTCCTTTTTCTTTTCTTTTGTCCCTAAGCCTTTAGCTAGGTAGTTTCAACACACCCTTTTAGATAGACAACAATGCGTGGATCCTGTCGAGTACGACGGACGTGAGGGGTGATAATACCTTCCCCTTGCGTAACCGACTACCAAATCCAGACATGGTTGCGATGACCTTGTCTTTCCCTTTTTTGTTAGGTTTTTCCGTTCGTTTCCTTTCCCTCTTTTTAGGATAAATAACGAAAGTGGCGACTTTTCTGTTTTTCCGCCGGTTGTTTTTCGCAGTTGCGACACGTATTACTTCCTTACAGTAATATTTTCATCCTCGATCTATGACTCTGAGAACCTTTTCTAGAACCCGTGTGTCGATGGTTATGTAGTTGATGCCTCCAAGAAGTCTTTCTCGTGTGGAAGATATGAAAACTTCAACTAGATGAGATTCTTTTGAGGATATTATCATCGTGATGAGGCTTTGTCATGGTTGTACTATCTTTGAAAGGTATCCATGACTTTAGGCACTTACCCGTTTTAGAATCCTACCCGTGGGGGTTCCTTTGAGCAGTGATTGTGGTCCTTTATTCGTTCACCCGGCTAACTTCAAAACTGTTCGAATTTGTGATCCTGTGATCCTGGATTTTGCATCTTGCATTGCATCTCATTTGTTGTGCATCTTGCATTTTATTTCCTTCGACAGTTTCTCATGTTTCTCTTTCCTTCTTCTCCAGTAAATCAAGTTGATTCCTCGACACCAGTATGTAACTAGAGCCAATATAAAACGAATGATGGAGCAGATTCAGCAAGAACAAGCTGCCTTCAGGGAAGAGTTGGATTCTCTCAAAGGAAAGATTAACCAGATCCTTAAAGCCATCATTGCAGCCCAAAAGGAAAAAGAGATGCATGAAACTACTGTCGTCAACAAAATGGTAAGGGTTAAGGATCTACCACAAGATTACCAATTCTTATTCCCAACCTCTATGGAATGCCGATGAACTTCGCCACCACAGCTGAAGGGACCACTTCTCAACAAATCTCTGCACCTGGAGTTATTGTTGAAGCTATCCCAAAAGCCCAGCCAACTGTGGTTCAAATCCCCGTTCCTCATACCGAAGATAATTTGGTGGATCAATATGACGATGTGCAAAACTATCATGCTTCTATTCCCATTGCCAGTCCTGTTGCTTCTCAGGATTCAGAAGCTATGAAGATGTGTCAAAATCTAGCTGAAAAAATCCGAGTCATGGAGGGGCACAGCTCAAATTCTCTCAGTGCTTTGGAAATGTGCTTGGTGCCTGATATTGTCATTCCTCCCAAGTTCAAAGTTCCGGAATTTTCAAAGTACAAAGGTCTCAGTTGCCCAAACATTCATCTAAAGATGTACTGTCGCAAGATGGTTGGCTATGCCAGAGATGAAAAGCTTATGATTCATTGCTTCCAAGACAGCTTGTCCGGGGCATCCCTCGAATGGTATATGCAGCTGGAACGTAACAGTGTGCATACTTGGGCTGAGCTAGCTGATGCTTTTGTCAAGCAGTACAAATACAAGACAGACCTTGCTCCGAATCGTACTCAACTTCAGAGTATGACTCAGAACGACAACGAATCCTTCAAGGAGTACACGCAACGATGGAGAGAGTTAGCCGCAACTGTGCATCCACCTTTGGTTGACCCTGAACTGATAGACATATTCATAGGTACCTTGCAAGGCCAATACTATGAGAAGTTGATCGGTAGTGTCTCTGCTAGATTCTCTGACTTGGTGATTATCGGTGAAAGAATCGAAGGAGGGCTGAAGAGTGGAAAGATCCAAGGAGGTTCTGGAAGCCAGGCCAATGCTAAGAAGCCTTTCAACGGACATAAGAAGAAAGAGGGTGAAACAAATGCTATCACTTTGCAGAAGGGGCAAGCTTCCGCTCTTATGCCTTATCAAGTTCCCTACTATCTGTATCTGTATGTTGCTGCTGCACAATATGCTCCAATGCCTTATCAGCCAGCTGTTCAAGCAGTTCAAGCTCAGACGCCACAATAACAGGCTCCTCAGCAACAAGCCTACAACCAGCAAGGATATCAATATCCTCCTTAGCAACAACAAATGCAAGCTGCTCAACAACAACAAGGTGCTCGTCAATAGCGTCAGCAAAGGACATGGAGGCCAGATAGGGTATTTGGTTGTCTACCAATGGCATATGCTAGTATCTTTGCTTAGTTGATGGAGAAGAAAGTTGTCGTTCCTAGAGATTTGGCTCCCCCAACTGTCATTCCTGCCAACTACGACGCAAATGCTCACTGTGAGTTTCACAAAGGCACTTCAGGTCACACCATTGAGAACTGCAGGGCTTTCAAGCATAAAGTTCAAGACATGATTAACAAGTTTGCTATCAACTTCAATGGGAAGTCTCCAAGTGTCATCAATAACCCCATGCCACCGACCAAATAGTGCCAGCTTCAGATCAAGTCTAGTCAAATTCATCCCTGAAGAAGGCAGTCATGTTGCCATCTCATCTTTCGCATTTCTTATATTTGTCTTTGTTTGTTTAAGTATTGTATGCTTTGAACAATTTCCATTCGTATTTGGTTTTTCATTAATGTATCGTTTATGCATGTTTTGAATTAGTTATGTCGTATTCACTCATTTTTCACTTATCACAAACACATTTATTTCACTTCACTCTATCCACTGTTGTTTAGCATGACTTGAGGGAGGATGATGAAAACGAGATACCCATAATTGCAAACCGTATGCTTTCAGACAGAATCTCGTCAATGATGTACAGGCATTATTTCAATTCCCCAAACACCGGAGATATAAGGATTTAATCCCTAGTAAACCACTTCGAGCCTAGAAGTAGCCGTTTCCTTCAGATATTCAAACCCTTACACTCAACCTGGGACAGGATAGTATTCAGTTAATCCAAACTCACACTCGAGTCAACAAAGCAAAATCTAGAAGATGGTTGTTCATCAATGACCCACGACATGGCAGTCACAACCAAATCCAAAAAATCAAAAGCCTGCTAAGTCAAGCACATCAAAGGGGACTTGGGAAAAAATCAAGGCAATCCCGATGGATATGACAAGCAAAGTCAATCCATGCAAAAGTTAGGGATCAATAACAAAAGCAAAAGAGGTCCTCAAAACCCTTAACAAAAACAAAATAAGATTCAGTGGCCACTCAAATCAAAAGGGTCACTGACATCCTTCAAAAACAAAATAAAGGTGACTGCCATTTCGAGAAAACCTTGATTCATCAAGCTTACACCGTCAAGACAAGTGCATAATTAACTGAATGTAGGACTAGAGATCATTAAGAAGAAGGGGTGGGTACAAATCATACTTTGAGCCTAATATCCTTTGTTTCATAACCGTGAACCAGACCACGTTACAACCCTCGAAAGACTTAATTGAGGTGAGGTTTATTCTGAAAGCATACTTTCCCAAGGTTGCGTAACCTGACTCCTCACATATCTGCTAATCATCAGCATTGGTGTCACTATCCTTGCTATATCTTTTATACCAATCAAATTAGCCCAACGTCTGGGCTAGCGGTCTATTCATCTCACGGTCACGACACTTCAATAAAACGACACTCTTTTTCAAAACTTGCATTGAGCTTTGCATTAATATTACCATCTGTGAATGCACAATTTTATTAGTAATTAGTGTTAGACATCAAAGACACTCCAACAATAGGCAATCAAAGGAGGAACTTGACTTTCAGTGGCTGACACAAAGCAAAGCTACCTCAAAACCCACAGGCTGGAGCAAATCACTCAACAGCTCGAGCAGGGGCAAGTCATCCGAGTTCAACTTCCATATGTCAGAACTGGTTAATCTGGGGCATACCATTGCCATGTTCAAACTGGGGCAAGACCAGATCATCCCGACCATCAAGCAAAGTTGCGACCTTCTCTGAAGCAAATTCACAACAAACCACCAAGTACCCAGACTTGGGGCATCAAGTGCATCTTCTGATCCAATCATGACGTCTTCAACAGAATTGTGTGTCGAGGAAATCAATCCATCCCACCACCCAAAGTCCAATCCGTATTGGAAACTACCAAAAGACCATTGTGCTGGCGTCCTCCTTGCATTTCTAATTACCCGTCTGCAATCATGTGCATCATACGCATCGCATTCGTTATCATAAGCATCTTGCATCATATGTATACCAAATTATATCGTTCTTCTCCAGCTCTTGCATCTCCGCGCATCAGCATTTGCATTTCCACTTTCATTCGTTATGGAACCTCATTATCATCCAGCATTCACATATGCAAGTCAAGGTCCAGGATCAATCTCAAAGATTTCCAAGACCATATTCAGCCCAGTCAGGGGCATCCTCCGCAAGACCGTGGGCGTCCCCCACGAAGTTGTTCAACCTTTTGTTGTACAAATTCAAGAGCTTCAAAGTAATCATCAGCCCAGTCAGGGGCATTCTTGCAAGAATGTGGGTTTCTCCCACGAAATTCAAGGATATTTAAAGCAAGATTCAGCTCGGTCAGGGGCATTTTTTTCAAGACCATGGGTGTTTTCCACGATGTTATTTCAACTTCGTGGTTGATCAGATCTTCAAAGTAATCATCAACCCAGCCAGAGGCATATCATTCAAGACCGTGGGCATTCCTCACGAAGTTGTTCAACCTTTTGTTGTGAAGATTCAAGAAGTTTAATGCAAAATTCAGCCTAGACAAGGGCATCTTCAGCAAAGCCGTGAGCGTTCCTCACGAAGTTGTTCAACCTTTTGTTGACCAAAACAAAACTTGAAAGACAAACTCAGCCCAGACAGGGGCATTCTCTTCAGAGTTCATGGGTGTTCCTCATGAAATTATTTCAACAAAATTGTGACCTCCAAGCAAGACGGTGGATGTACCCCGTTGATTCATTTCAAGCCAATCTTCCTCTTGGGGTGTTCCCCAATGAGTTGTATTCAGCAAGCGTGACCGTTGTCAATTGCCTTACTATTATCCTTTTGGTGATAACCGAACCTCGTCGGTTCAACCTAGCCTACAACCTTTTGGTGTTGGTAACCTTCAAATTTCGTGTCGTTCTATCATCCTTTCGGTGATAGCAACCCGTGTATGTGTTTTTCGCTCCGTCATCCTTTTGGTGGGGGGTCTGTCATCTTATTGATGGTAGATTGTGTGATAGTGTTTGTCCTATCATCCTTTTGGTGGTAGTGGCCGGTGTGAGTTTCGCTTCGTCATCCTTTTGGTGGGGGGGTCTATCATCGTAATTGATGTCATATTGTGTGATAGTGTTTTTCCTATCATCCTTTTGGTGGTAGTGGCCGGTGTGATTTTTGCTCCGTCATCCTTTTGGTGGAGGGTCTGTCATCTTGTTGATGTCAGATTGTGCGATGGTGTTTTTCCTATCATCCTTTTGGTGGTAGTGGTCGGTGTGAGTTTCTCTCTGTCATACTTTTGGTGAGGGGTCTGTCATCGTAATTGATGTCAGATTGTGCGATAGTGTTTGTCCTATCATACTTTTGGTGGTAGTGGTCGGTGTGAGTTTCGCTCTGTCATCCTTTTGGTGGGGGGTCTGTCATCTTATTGATGTCAGATTGTGCGATAGTGTTTGTCCTATCATGCTTTTGGTGGTAGTGGCCGGTGTAAGTTTCGCTCCGTCATCATTTTGGTGGGGGCTCTATCATCTTAATTGATGTCAGATTGTGCGATAGTGTTTGTCCTATCATCCTTTTGGTGGTAGTGGCCGGTGTGAGTTTTGCTCTGTTATCCTTTTGGTGGGGGGTCTGTCATCTTATTGATGTCAGATTGTGTGATTGTGTTTGTCCTATCATCCTTTTGGTGGTAGTGGCCTGTGTGAGTTTCGCTCCGTCATCCGTTTGGTAGGGGGGTCTGTCATCTTATTGATGTCAGATTGTGCGATAGTGTTTGTCCTATCATCCTTTTTGTGATAGCAACCTGTGTGCGTTTGTGTTTACTCTATCATCCTTTGGTGGTAGTAGTCGGTGTGTGTTTTCTCTATCATCCTTTTGGTGGTAGTAGCCGTTTGTTTCATCCCATCATCCTTTTGGTGATGACGACTTTTGCTAGTTATCCACAGTTTACTCAGAAGTATATCTTATCTGGTATTTCAATTCCCGAGCATTTCTTTTCTTTTTGGACAAATTCAGGGTCTTCTTCAATATCTAATTGTCTTCTACCTTGAAAGAATGAGCGCCATAGTCGTTCATCTTACTCTGTCTAAGCCAATTAGATAGGGGCACCTGTCATACCCCAAATTTGTCCTACCCGTGTATAAATTTCATCTATACATTCCTTTCAAAAAATTCAAAAAATGTGTTGTTTCTGGTTATTATAATGATTGATGTCCTTAGTTAGACAAGCTCTATTTCAAGGTTAAGGTCAGAGTATATTTATTCTGGATGGTGCGTGTTCAGGGTTGCAGTTAAGGTTGTGTATCAAGTTAAGTTAGTTATGGATGGATTGAATCATTATCAACGCTTCATGATTAAGGATCATTAGAGATCCAATTGTTTCACGTTCATTTTGTCAAGATTAGATTAGTGGAATGTGGTGATGGTTTAAGTTCAGTCCAAATGAGCCTCCAGTATTCTAATATGACATCTTATTTTCATGGTTCAAATCCAATGTCTTATTCTCCATCATTTATCATCCGACCTTCGTATCCATATCCATTTTCACACATATACAAATCCGTTATTCAGTTCAAAATTCATCCACCTCCGACGTCCACTTGTCATAAATAAATCCATTTTATTTTAAACCTCATCCAATTTTCTTTCTTTCATATTATCATGACCTTTCTTATTCATCTTTTCACATTTAAGAAACCATATTCAAAAAATTGCAAAAACAATCATAAAGCCCATTTTCATTTAAGTACCAAGCCCATTTCTACAAAAGAAAACCTTTTATTTTTTAGAGGCCCGTAACATTGTTTTTTTTTTACAATCAAGGTTCATTACAATAAAAATTTGATTATAAAAATTATTATCACCATTTCCTTGTACAAAGCCCAACACAACTTTTAGCAAGGGGAGATAAATTATAAATCAAAAATATTGATTCACAGGACACGAACAGAATTCCGCAACCTGCAGAACATACAGTTCGTGCATCCCACACCTCAACGTTTTCACTAATACCACAAGTCACTCCAAAATGCGACAAAATCGTACAGACGCAGCCTTACAACATGCCAAAGCAGCTGCCGAAAACCTGCGTAAAAATAGCCAGTACAGGATGTGTAATGAATAAAAGCAAGAGAGGACCTCACAGATGAGGAGGCAACAATAACTGTTAAAAAAAGGCCACAACACCTCACACTTGAACAGATAGAATACAACTCGATCTTCTTCAGGAAAAAGATCCTCATCAACCCTTCCTTCAATACCCCGAGTCTCCATCATCCCTTCATATAACCTTCAAACCAACCTTAGTTGAGCTCTGGTTTTGGAACCACCAACAACCCAAGACCTAACTCTAAATCTCCAATCCATTTCTTATTCCTTAAATCGACAATACAACTGCAAATCACACTCAAATCTACTTCAAAAAGTCAAACCATCCTCACTTCTTCAACCAACAACAAACCTTCAAACGAAAAATGATTCCTTCGTAAATACCCCCCAACCTCAACCAACAGCAACTCATTTTTCATACCTCAATAACCATAACAAATCCATAAAAATTAGCCTCCTTCCATAAACCCATTTTTTTGGAACCCCTCATCTTCTTCAACATCAACAACAAACCCAAACTTCTACCCAAATACATCACAAAATCAACCCATTTCAAACCGGATCAGAAAGTAGAATAAGAGAATGGAACAAATCTGAAATTCAAATCAAACAGAAACTCAGTTGAACTAGAATGAAATTGAAACCTGAGCTTGATTGAGGGAGGAAGCTTGAGCGAAGGCGAGTTGGAACGGCTTGAGAGGAGACGAATCTAGGGCCGGATGAGAGATGGACGGATCAAATCGAAGAAGGTTAGAACGATGCGATTTGGAGTTTGCGTATTTCTCCTCTTTTAAAACAAGCTGGGTTTTTCCGTTGAATTTGTTGACGACCTTTATGTGCATCATAAAAAAAACTTATGTTGATGACTTTGTATTTTATTTTGTTTTAAAATATTGGAAAATGTTTTGGTTGGGCCTTATGGCCCTGGCATCAACCAATCTTTGTCTGCTTTTCCCTTTCAACCGAGAATTCATTGAGGAAGTGGGTGATGGGCTCCCCGCCCACATGATCCCACTTATTTTTCTTCTTCATTTTTGTTTCAAATCCCTTTTCTATCTTTTAGAGTTTTAATGATAATGTTTTTTTTAATTTGTTTCTTTTAAAAATAAATCCTGCTAATTTATATTAAGAATTTTATTAATCATATACATATATTTCTTTTTAATCATGATGTTAATATTTTCATTTTAATTTCATTTTCATTTAAGATTTCTTTTGTAAATAGTGTTGGATAAACTTTCAATTACTCTTTCGTTTTTGATTTTTATTTTTTGGTCGATGACGACACTTCTGTAAACCATTACCAATCAAACTATTGATGAATAATGTTGGATCCGAGACCACCTTCGTTCTCTCCTTATTTCTTCTCCTTTTCGATTTTATTTTAATTTTCGTGATCTATGAAGTCTTTTATTCGTAAGCGTCGCGTATCGAAATCGATAACCTTCTCAATTTCAAATCTATGGAAAATGACCATTTGGGTCATTTTCTTTACTTTATGATCGTGATAGGCTACCTTCGATTAATCGACACAATGTTTGTGATTAAGATAAAATCCCACCCTTTTTGTCCGTGCGACGCGATTAAATTGGAGAATGGTTCTCGATATCATTTCTCCATCTTGCCTTAGCACGGATATCAACTCACGCGACTTCCTATAGACCGACTTTCATCATAAGTGGAGCTACGATGGTTTAGCGTTACATTTTCCCCGATTTAATTCCTAACAAAACTAACCACTAACTTTAATTTATGCCAAATATTAATTGCTTTAAATTCCGTCAAATATTATTGTGGATATTATTGCTATATTATTCATATTATCATATATTATTCATTCTCATTCACCCATAATCGAAAAAGCATAACAACTATCAAAATCCTAAAAGCCAAATTGGTGGACTGTTGTGTTGCACCCCAAAATTTGCCCAACCTTTTCTAACTTAGGTTTATGTTTCAATTGCATGATCATCTGCATTGTCATCATGTACATAGTGTATTCATCTGCATTGCATAGCATAAGCAAGCTATCTTAATCAGGGGATCAAGTGCTATTCTTATCTCAAGAGGTATATTCAAGGGTTTCATTCATATTCAAGACTACTCAGGTCATCAGAGGAGAATTTGAGCTTTGAAGAGCTGCCAGGTTGATCAGTGAATTCTCTCCTATCTTGAGGCTAGTGGGGGATCATCAGAGAAGTTGTGAGCTATGAGCCAAGAGCATGACGTGTGTATGGATGTTATGAAGAGCCTATGTGATCATTTTGAAGAAGAACCAAGTCAGTGGAATGATTGCAAGAGCCTCAGTTGAAGTCAGTCAACTAGGGTTTGTCTGGGTCAACACTAGGTCAATCCTAGGTCAAAGACTTGTTTTGAAGGGCATCAAGGATCATTTGAAAAATGTGGGATTCATTATTTGATATATGGATATGGATATGATTTTGTGCTAAATAAAAATCAGAAGGAGTCAAGGAGAAGAGGAGTTACCAAATTAGGGTTTCAGTGTAAAATCCCCTGATTTAGGTCAAACTTCAAAGCAGTGTAACTCAAGATGCAAGATTCATATGAATTCTTGGTCCACATGAAACTTGTAGAGTATCTTCATATCTTTAATTTGAGTGGTGGAAGTCATCAAGATGATTTATAGAACTCAAGTTATAGCTCTTGCAATTTACAGGTCATCTGAGGGCACTGAAATTTGTCTGTGAAAGTTGTCTGTCTTCCAAGCAACTTTTGACCTTCAAGGAAATTTCAAATGGATTTCTGGCAAACATGAGAGTTGTTCCTAATTGTCTTAGCTTTCTAGGAAGGTATGGTATGCCTTCATATGATTTGTGTAACTCTACTTATGGTCTTGGCAAGCAAAGGGTATTTTGGTCATCTGAGGATTACAGGTCATTCTTAGCCTATGCCCAAAACTCATACAAGGAAGCTTCAAATGGAAAACTTTCACAAAATCAAAGTTGCTCAAAATGTCATTTTAAGTCTAGAAAAGAGGTCATGGAAGTTTGGAAATGCATAGAACAAGACTTGATAAAAGTTGGTGAAAAATGACTTAAAAAAGGCATATAACTTGAAAAAGTTCAAGTTGGAAAATGGTTTGAGAGATCTATAAATCCAAAATGGGTCATCCAATATACCAAATTGAATCCAAACAACATTTTGAAGACATTGGTTCAGCCACTTTTTTGAGTTAGGGTTTGAATTTTGGACTTGCTTTGTATTTTTGTTACTTGCATAATAAGGCAAGTATGGAAAACTTGGCACAAGGTAAATTTCAAGGCAAGGGGCTTGTTTTTTCACACATACCATTTCAATATCTCATGAGGAGAGATTTTAAAACAAGTTTAGAGGTTTATATGCATGAGATAAGAGATATTCAAAGTGTCATCAAGTGAGATTTCCATGAATTTCCACCACATTCTAGAATCATCCTAGAGGCATCCAGAAATTTATAGATCTGTCCATCATCCTCTATATAATGAGTGTGGATCATTGGTGCAAGGGGTTGGTGAAAAGAGAGAGAGAAGAGAGAGAATTCCATAGTTTCTTCCATTGCAAGTTAGAGAGAAATTGTTCAATCTACACCAATTCTATTCATTCTTTTTCTTCATCCACAATATATTGAATCTATTGAGTGGATACAAGCAGGCTCAGAGGCACATCCATGGAAGATTGAAGCTCTAGGGTTTGAAATTGCAAGAAGCATATCAGATTCGAATCTCTTCATCCAAGCACTTTTCTTCCAACTTTTTGCAAACAGAAGCCATAGCATCATCTAAGGACCATTGGTGAGGGATTGCAAGTGCTGATTCAAGCTATTTCCCATCTGTTCCAACAAGAATTACAGGTATGCATTTTCTCTTCTATCTCCCTAATTAGGTGTTGTTAGATTAGATTATTAGGGTAAGATTGTTAGGTTAGGTTAGATGACCATTTTCAGAGAGATTGAGAAGGTTTCGTGGAGTTTGGTAACATGGTGATGAATCTTCCAAGATCCAGAACTCATGGATTAGGGCAAGATAATGTTAGCTGTTTAGCTTAGAGTGATTAGCATAAGGCATAGATCATTCTGGTATAGTTTGAGCAAGTTTAATGGCCATGCATATCAGGTGCAATTCTTGGTGCCCTAAGGTTCCAGCTATCGGGTTGAATCATGGAGTGAGTGTTAGAAAAATCCAAGTGTAGGATCTTGTAAAGGGCTTTGAGTAGGCCATTTTTGGTTTTGGGATCGAGGGATTTGGTTGAGTGAGGAGGGAGAACAGAGCTGTGGAAGTTCATGCATGGGGGAGGAAATTCTAAAACCCTAGGTGTTGATTGGGGACGATGACCAATGGTCGTTGGATCAAGTCCAGATTATTGACCTTTTAATCCAATCCAACGGTCCACATTTGAAAAGAGAAACGGAGGGAACCCAAAGCATCCAAACGATGCGTTTCATTAAACGCAGCACCATGGGCCTTGAATCAGATTGCTAATCCCACCCCCATATAGAAGCCCAATGGAATTTGAACTGAAGATTGTTGCTTTTTGCACCGAGAGTTTGATAATTTTTCTTTTATTTTTTAATTCATTTTCTGAAACTAACTGGGCCTTGCATAATTGATATCCGTGCCTCCCCTTCATGGCCCAATGATGAATATAACTAGGCGCATGTACTTCTGGCACCCCCTCCCCAATTTAATTCTTTTTTTGATTTTATTTTATTTTCTTTGATATTAGAAAATCCATATAAAATTGAAAATAGCTTGTTTTTGATTGGTTCTTTTTGTGGTAGATTCATAATTTTGTTAAGAAAAATATCCAATAATAAAAATGGCATTTTATTTTGTTTTGATATTTTTTGTGTATTTTTCTTTTAAATAGCTTTTTAATGAGTTTAGTTTAGTACATGAATTTGTTGATTTTAGTTCTATTAGTTCCCTTTAAATTTAGGGTTCATTCTTTTTAGGGTGATTAGCTTAGAACTTCATCTTGTATATAGGATTTAATTTGCAATTTTAGGATTAATTTTTTAGGTGATTTGTTTAGGTGAGATTAGAGTGGTTAAAATTAGGGTTAAGTGAGTATATGTGTAATAGATCTTTTCTTCTAGGAATTTTGATTTGATTTTTGGGGTATGGGACTATAGGGGTTATGGGTAGATAATAGATCCCTTAGAAAATATTAGGATTCCCCTACTGCTATTAGTATATTGCTTATATTTGATTGATTGTTTGGTGTGCCCTCTTTAGGGTTATTATTTGTCTGTGTGGGGTATTGGGCTTGTTTGGGGCTTGGGGTTTGAGTTGAAGACTGTGTTGATGAAGCCCATTTGAAGATCAGAGAATGAAGACCAACTTCCAGGATTGATGAGGAGTATCTCTTGCTGGCAGCTATTGAAGTTTCTAGGATCTAGGAGTTAGGCAGAGCCCTAGAGTAGCAAACTTGATTCATAAACATGGAAGGTCTTGATTGCCTCCATTCCTCTCTGTGATGCAGAGTCTCTCTAAGACACTCACCCCCTTCCTTTGGAAGGCTTGGTGATAGTGTCTAAGAGATAGAACTCTTGAGAGAAATATTCTTTGTGTTAATAGCAGTCTGTTTGCCACCTTTGGTGGTCAACTAATTGCTTAACATCCAGTTTATTCTTGTGATTGATTCCTCAGCTTGGAGATTGGGACTTGAATAAAATCCATTGGGAGATTGAAGATCAAAGACTGATGTCTGCTTGAAGCCTGAAGATGGTTGCAGATGCTGATGAAGATTGCTTTGCTGTTTAGCTTTTGCTGTTTAATTCTTGATGTATTGTGTGAATTTCCCGGACTGTATTGTTTGCTGTTTAACTTGTTGGGTTGAAAGTGAATCCCGTTCACTTTTGCCTATTGTTTTTTAGGTTCGAGGTTGAGTGGGACTCCCTTGCCTCGCATGTATTGTTGCATTCATGCATTTTACCATTTTATTGTATATATCTGTTGTTTCTGTTTCCGTCTATCCCTTAGGATCTCTGTTTCTCTCTGCGCAAGAGAGGAGCATGATAGACATTAGGTCTTAACCCATGCATGATAACATTAGGGTAGATTTTATTCCCCTTTTAACCCTAGGATTTTAGAGTGTCATCTCTTCTTTCCTCAAAACAACAGAAAAACATTAATAAAGGTTATAACATGAATCAATTCATTTCTTCCGTCAAAAGATTTGAACAAACATCAACCTTTTTTGCAATAAGAAAACCCTTGTTTAAGGTGAGATTTTTCATAAAAGACACTTGAACAGCTTGTGTCGTGCGTAGCCCGAACTACGTTTGCTCTGATCTTCCATGCTGTGTGGAAGTACGTAGGCATAGGATGCGATATCCTAGCGAGCAACCTTTCCTTACCTTCACCCGTAGTTAGGCGAACTACGTTGACTCTGATTTCTCGTTCCAGACGGGAATACGTAGGCATAAAGTGCGATGCTTTGCCGAGTCATGTTTTCTTTTCTTTTCAGACCTCATCCTTTAGTTTAGATAGAAGTGTAATCCGTACAACCCAAGCAAGCGTGGATCCCATCGAGTACGACGGACGTGAGGGGTGCTAATACCTTCCCCTTGCGTAACCGACTCCCGAATCCAGGTTTTGGTTGCGATGACCATACCTTTCCCCGTTTTCGCGAGGTTTACTTCGAGCGTTTCCTTTCCCTCCGTTGGGATAAATAACGCACGGTGGCGACTCTTCTGTCAGCCGACGCCGATTTTCGCAGTAGCGACATGTTGGATCATTGGTCATTTGCAAGAATCCTAATATCGAGTTTGTGCCCGACTTTGCTCAAGGCGTAGTTTAGGACACATTGCACACACACGACTTTCTCTAGGGCTACCTGACAATGAGACCCCTTTATTTCATGCAATCCCGTGTAACTTACATGTACCCCTCTCCTATTCCGATGTATGTTTCGCATTTCTTTGATTATCGGTTTATCTCCTAGGAGCACTCATAGGGACTAGAGCAGATCAAACTATTTTAAAACTAATTCTCCATTCATCATCGAGCCACTTTCAAACACCCTGTAAGTCGAGTGCTCATACGCATTCGCCATCAACCTATTGCACACACTTCACTGTGGTTTTGATATTGGGGGTACCCTCAGGGACTAGTATCGTTTCTCACAACTCGACCCTTGATGCGTAAGTCAAGTCGGTTCTGTTTATCAAACTATTTCCATTCCAACACGTTTTGCACGTGATAATAAGTCAAACCCGTGATCCAATGTCAAGCAGATTTTCATATCAAACTACCAATCAATTAATAACTATTTAATTCTTTTCAAGGTGTAAAGAGTGGGTTCAAGTATTTGATCTTGCTTTCAGTTGTTTGGATGCAAGTTATATTATTTGTGTGTGAGCAATTGACGCCTCTAAATAACATTAACAACCCGACATTGTTCAACCATCATCCAACCTCTCACTCGTTCAGATACCATTCAAACAACCTTCTTTTGCAATGAAAAAGAGAGAGTTCCAAGTCTTTGGTTCGCTCTCCCGACTACTTGGGTCCGAGAAGTCTTTCTTAAGATTCAAGTAGTCGTCATCCGATCAAATCACCTTTCAAACACATTTTCTTTTTAGATGAAAAAGAGAGTTCCAAGTCTTTGGATTACTCTCCCGATTACTTGGGTCCGAGAAGTCTTTCTTATGCTTTGAGTAATCCTCATTCGTACCTACTTCAAACCCATTCAATCCCGTTTCTCTTCGTGGTCGTTACCACAAATTACAACTGCTCTGATTCTTCATTCTCGTCCGAATGTAAGATACGTAGGCATAATATTGTGATGAACTTGGCGAGCTACCTTATATCCATCCTCCCATTTCCCCTCACCCTTTTCGTGGTTTTTACCGCAAACTACGGATGCTCTGATTCTTCATTCAATCTTGAATGTAAGATACGTAGGCACAAGATTGCGATGATCATGGCGATCACAATCTCATCCATCTTCTGTTTCCCCCATCCTTTCCCATAGTCGAACTACGATGCTCTGATTTCTCATTATCGTCTGAATGAGCATACTTAGGTACAAGGGCCACAATCCTTGACGAGCATCCTATCCTATAACCATCCCCTTTCCCCTTATCATTTATATCCTTTATAGTATCGTTTTAGTATTTAGTTAAGAGAAGAGAAGAATTAAGCTTAGCTAACTTTCATCACAATCCGAATTAAGAGGTTCTCGTTGAGTACAACGAACGTGATGGGTGCTAATACCTTCCCCTTGCGTAACCGACTCCCGAACCCAGGAACATCAGGTTGTGACGGTCGTGTTCCATCCGTTTTTAAGAGGTTTTCTCGATATTTTCCTCTCCCATTTATTCGGGATAATAAAGTTCGGTGGCGACTCTGTCGAACCGCATTTCCACGCCTTTTGCACGAGGATTGTATGTTCGAATGAATTTTCGAGGTGCGAGACCTGGCCGTGCGGATAAACCTGCATCGAAGGAATCTTTCAACTTCCTTCTTTATTTTTGAGAGAGTTCTTGGAGCGAAACGTCTTAGATTTTGTTTGACTGGTTTCTTCCCAGGCTTGATTGACAGCTTGTGTTCGACCAATTCCCTTTTTAAAACAGGCATCTCATCATAATCCTAGGCAAAACAATCTTTGTACTCTTGCAATTTTTGAATGATTTTGACCTTAAGTTGAGGGTCAAGGTTGGCACTGATATATGTTGTTCTTTTGACCACCCCTTCCCCTAGGTCAACCTCTTCAAATGGGTCTTGGGCTAGCATTTTGACATCATTCTCCAGTGGATCCTTTTCGAGTCCCAAAGGCTCTTCATCATATATAGCATCAAGCCTTTGGTCTTCGTGTTGAATCTTGTCAGGTAGTTCTGGGTCGAAGTCCTTGCTAGGACCTTCTTGACATAATTCCAACTTGGCTTTTTCAGCCATCTGGTTATTGGCAGCCTCCAAGGCCGCCTGTAGTTTCGTTTCAGCCACATAGGCCGAAATTCTTTGTAGCGCTTCAAATTCAGTCATCATCACTAAATTCACCCCCTAACCTGTGGGGTCTATTGGAGATTTGCCAAGGTATGGCAGTCTCTCTCCTGGCACCTCTTTGTCCTAACGGAAACCACCGACGAGATGCAAATATAATGAGCATAACGTTTCCTCGTCTGGGACAAACTCGAAGTCTGCTAGGGCACATGGACCTATGTTAGCCAGGTGCTTGTCGAACTGCCTCCGGTCTACATGGTTTATGGGCGCTCTGAAGTACCCTTGGTCGGCTTTGATGTTCTCCACAATGTTTTCTGGCCTCCAAATGGCAATTCGCTGGTGCATTGACGATGCTACTGCACCAATTCCATGAATCCGCTCTTGTCTTAGCAGCAGATTATAATTAGCCTTCGTTTCCACTACCATGAAAACGGTAGGTCTTGTTATTATTCCAACTGGTAGATCCACCTGTATCACCCCCATTGTTGAACCCACCTTGCCTTCATAATTCGACAAGACCATGTTGTATGGCTTCGTATCGGTGTCATGTTTTCCGATTTTATATAGCAGAAAATGTGGCATCAAGTTCACCGTTGCGCCGCAGTCTATCAAAATCTTATTGACTGGCGCTTTTTCCACCTTTCCGCTCAAAAAAAGCATTTTGCTCCTCTACGCAACCATTATTCATAACATAGTAGCACACAGGCTTGTGTGCCGCCATTTCTGCCTCAGTATAGGCATCCAGATTTTTGACCTCTGAGATTTTGTTGAAATCCCTAGGAATTACTGACACCACATTGACCAGGAGGTTTAGAGAGTCGTCGGAGTCAGATTCGAAATTGTCATTCATTTCGTCATCATCTTCGACTGGATTTTTATGTTCCACTTCCTGGGCAGGGAATAGTCTTCGTCCCACAAGCACTTGTTCAATAGTCTTTGACTGGACCCCTTTATTTTCAGTAGGGGCATTAGTTCTAGATTCTGCCTGATTTGTTAATGAGCCTTCCCTAAGGGCTTTCCTCTTGCGTTGCTCTCTTCTCCATTGAGATCGTGACATTGAGTTCTTTCCTTTGTAATTTTCAGAGATATGTGCAGCCTTGGAGGATTGGAATTCCTTTCGATAGGAGACTGATGATCCTCGATTAACCTAAAAAAATTTCCATTTTTCTATCCCTTTTGTCTGTCCTCATTAGGCTTCACCCATTTTCTACTAAAAATGTCGGCAAATGGCTTGAAGGTAGCAGGCCTGGCTCTTGGAACCCTATTATTAGGTTCCAACTTTCTTGGAATACTGCCTCGAGGGTCGAAGCTAGGTCTTTCCCTCTTTTTTTTTTACTTGTGTGTCCCTTCGAGTTTCTGGGCGGCTTTCATGTCGAAGATGGCACTACATCTGGGACACAACATGACACTAGATCCCTTCTTTTGGCAGCAATGGAGGAATTCAACGATGGACTCTTCGTGTCCTGGATACGCTATTTTGTTGTAGTCATTCTAACAACCCGATTCATTATCCTCCATGGTCCCATATGGCGTTATTTCCACCATATTCACGTCGACGTCCTCGCTCAGATTGAGCTTACTTAGGTCCCGTTCCAGGCCTTTAGTGGCCTGGTCCATCTTGATGAAACTATTAGCAGTTTCCATGGTCACCATTACCAAGATTGAATTCTTTGTATCTTTTAGACTTGGATCATCAACACCCTAGTCGAGGCCATCAGTAACCTCGTCCAACCAATTCTCTTGTCCAAAACCCATAGTGATCTTGGCCATTACATCTCCATCAACAAAATCATTCGTAACCTCTAACATGTTGATCGAAAAATCGTAGCCATCAGTAGCTTCGACCATATGTGCCTCCGTGGGCTCTGCGTAGTGGGCGTCCACTACCTATAGAGGGTTTGCGTCGACTTTCATCGGGCTGCTGGCTTTTTCTCCAAACTTCAGTCTTCCTTCTTGGATAGCATTTTGAACCAAATCCCTGAAAAGAAAACATTGAGACCTTTTATGACCCAAAAATTTATGGTATTTACAAAACCCTCTCTTTTTCCTTTGCTCCAAAGATGTCATTTTAGCACCAGGTGGTACTATCATTTGGCCATCCTTAACTAACAAATCAAAAATTTCATCACATTTCGTGATGTCGAAAGTATATGTTTTCTTTGGGAATATGTCGTTCTTTTCAAATTCGACAAAACTCTTTCCAAGTGGGGGAGCCAATACTTTACAAGCGTAGGAAGGACCCTGTTTAAGCTCAGCAACATCTACTTTGTTCTCGTCGAAGTATAATAGGTCTTCCAGTACACCTTCGACGTTTTCGTTATATTCTACATAAGCTACTTTCTTGCTTTTATTGAATTTGGCTTTTTCATCTTTAAGACGCTCTAGCTGTTGAACCCTATCGGCTAATTGAGCCATATCCCTTAGATACTAGGTGTCCAATTTCTTTCTAATGGAGTAGTCGAGGCCCCCTGCGGCCATTTCGGCCAACTCATGTTCATGTACTTAAGTGAAACATCTAGCCTTGAATAGTCGGAACCTATTCAAGTACTCTTCTATTGGCTCAGAAAACTTACGTTTCACACTAGCCAGTTCTTTTAGGATAATCTTAGTTTTCCCCATATAGAACTATTTATGGAATAAATGCTCTAAATGGGTCCAATTATAAACCGAGTTAGGGGTAGCATCGTAAACCAGGTAAAGGCATTTTTAGTGAAGGAACTAGGGAAGTATTTTATCCTAAAGCTCTCATCATTAGCTATCTCTCCGGCTTTGATTATATAACGAGCCACATGTTCGACAGTAGATTCTGTCGTATCCCCTGAGAACTTAGTGAATTTAGGCACTTTCTTCCTAGGAGGTAATTCTGCTTGGAGGATGTAATCCACTATTGGTGATTTGTAATTTGGCTTAGTGAACCCAGTGTTTACCCCATTTCGAGCCATTATCCTTTCGAACATGGATGCTAAGTTGTTATCGACAACTACATTATTACGTCTAACTTGTTAGATGACATTGTCTGCATCTTGATTTTGATTTGCTAAGATTACCCATGGGTCCCTTTCTCTTGGGATTGGTATTTTATCCCTTGGTGGTTCGACTCTGTGAGGTTCGAGCCTGGGGATTTCGACCCTCTCTTGATTCCCTAAGTTGGGCTCAGGTAGGTTTCCTAAGTCCCGTCGTGGAATGTTTTCCACAGTGGCCGTGTTCCTAACAGCAGGCGGTACACCCATAAATTCAGCCAGCCGTGTTACTTATAGTGCTAACTGTTGATTAGTTTGGGGTAGTATTTTGGATTAAAGGTTGAAAGATTTCACCCATGGTTTGAGACAAGGTTTGAACCATTTGTAAGTTACTTTCATCCATTTGCTGTCTCAAACATGCAACCGAAGTATTGGTTAGATTAGGGCCCTGTGTGGAATATCCCAAGCCTAAACTTTGAGGGTTTCGACCAATGTTCACCCCAGACCCTGATCCTTGTAATGGCGAAGCCATTGCATTATCTGAGAATATTGGGGGAGCATTTTGGAGACCCTGCATCACAGTTGTTGGCATTCCATATGGAGGGTTTCTTAGTAATAGTTGTGAAAACCCTGGAGGGACAAACTGTCTAGACGTCGAATTTCCTCCTGGAGGAGTCTGGGGATTCAACGCTTGAGGTCCAATATATTCCAACACCGGTTGGGTGTAAGTCATCATGCTTGTTGACCCAAGCCCCAACACTGATGGTAAGGGTTCCAGTCTTGCAGGAGGTACAATTTGTTCTCTGGTCGAAGGTATTAAGGGTGGAACCATGTCATTCCTCAATCCTTTGTGAGGACTAATGGTGCTCGGCTGAGAGTCAGAACCATCTCCTCGAGGATTAGGGTTGTTTGGCTGATTTATATCTGTCGCCATGTCCCTAGTATACTCTCTTCTTGTTCTTTCTTCATTTATAGCGGCAATTTTTCCACTTCTTAGTAACATATAACGAATCTTTTACGAAAGACAAATAAAACTGCAGTTTTGCGAATTTTGCAAAACTATATATAAAAAAAATATCTTTTAGCACCGTCCCACTGGGCGTGCCATTTTGTTTCCCTTGAAAAATGGAAAACAACTGCTAATCTTCCAAATCTAACTTTGGTGACTCACAGGATAGATCAGATTGATCCTAGGACATGTCCTAAAGGTTTTATGTTTTGGAATCCATCTCAGTTGCACACTTCGACATTGTTTAGAAAAAAGGCTTTAATCATAAAAGTGTTTGTTCAACTGAAGCGAAAGAGAAGATAGAAATTTAGAAGGAAAGAGATAGGGATCTTAGAAAGGAATTTAGGACTAAGATAAAGTAAAGTACATAGAAGGGGGTAGATTGTAGAAAAAAGTAAAGAAAAAATTTATAAAGTTAAGCAAGTAAATTAAACTTCATTGAAAGTAAAGATGGTGTGTTTATATAACGTACATTCTCCTTGAACTCTTTTCTCTTCACTCGGATACTTTGAGTAAATTTAGGAGTGACTGGTACAAATAGTAAATTACAACACATTGAATTCTATGTTTAAGATTCATATTTATAATAGTAAAAAATAACTACCAATAACCCTCTAAGGCCATCAGCTTCCGACAAGTGTCACAATGCATGAAGTCCTTTGCCAAACGAACGCCACTTGTCCCTCTTAGTCATAGGAAAGCATAACTACTCCATCCATTACTTGAATTTCAAAAACATCACTAATCTCCAGCCAGCATCTCGGTCGAAGGCTGCTTTCTTGAAGGTTCATAATTTTCTCTAAGTCCCACAACATTTGACTTCCCATTCAAAGGTCTCAAGGCTTCAAAAACCTCTTTACCTCTCAAAAGACTTTAATATTTTATTTATATATATATATATATATATATATATATATATATATATATATATATATATATATATATATATATATATATATATATATATATATATATATATATATATATATATATATATATATATATATATATATATATATATATATATATATATATATATATATATATATATATATATATATATATATATATATATATATATATATATATATATATATATATATATATATATATATATATATATATATATATATATATATATATATATATATATATATATATATATATATATATATATATATATATATATATATATATATATATATATATATATATATATATATATATATATATATATATATATATATATATATATATATATATATATATATATATATATATATATATATATATATATATATATATATATATATATATATATATATATATATATATATATATATATATATATATATATATATATATATATATATATATATATATATATATATATATATATATATATATATATATATATATATATATATATATATATATATATATATATATATATATATATATATATATATATATATATATATATATATATATATATATATATATATATGAGGCGTCGAATTTGTGAGCTAACACGAGGCCAGCATCACTGAGCCTCCCACCAGGTTTTCCACTCCTTCTTTCACCTTGTACTGAAACATTGAGGATAATGTTTGGTTCAAGTGTGGGGGAGGAGCTTTACTATTTTTATTTTGTTATGTTGTTTACCTCCTTTGTTTTCATGTTGTTATGCTATTTTTATGTTTTCTAGTTAGGTTCTTCTAATTTGCTTTCTGTTTGTGTGATCGAGTCATATGTGCGCTGTTGAGTCCTTTTGCATGCTACTTTTTCCTTTTTGTTAGAAACTCCCTTAAAATTGAACCCCAATAAAAAAGTTGTTCTTATTCAATGGCATGACACTCTGAGAGCATAGGTTGTTTCTCATTCTTAGGCTATGTTAGGTAGACTTGGGAAAGTTTCGATAATATCGGTACCGTCCTGAAACCCCGAACTCCCTAAGTATGTGGCATCGATTTAAATAATTATTATGTCGTGACCTTGAGTTTCGAGCTTTTGTATTAGCCTCTTAAGTAGTTTACACTAGCAGTCAACACCATCCCAAAGCACACACTAAGTAATGAACTGATGCAAATACGTGCTTGATCTCAAAATTAAATTGAATGATTGTATAAAATAAGTGAATGAAAGGATATGATCCCTCTAAGTTAGGTGGTCCTCACCCGACCATTTAGCTCAACGGATCGGACTCTTGCAATTCAAAAGAAAAAGAAAAGAAAATTGCAAAAATTAGATATTAAGATCATTAAACACTAACAGGTTCACTTACCATGTGAGTGCGGGGATAACAGGCTTAATGTGATTGCGCGAGAATGAAAAAGAGGTAAAAAAAGAACAGAGAATGTAGGTTGAGTTATAATAGCATGATTCAGATTGGTATTGCATAGGGGGGAGTTCTTGTCCGTGTAATATGGATGTGTGTCATTACGGTGTCCTTGTTATCGATATCTAGTACTTATCTATTTAGCACTAGCCTAGCAGCCTCATAACTTTAGATTTTTGTTGTGCCTATGTTTCAGACGATGTGCTTACTGTTTTTGTCGAGTTGGGGGATTACTTGAGGACAAGCAACGGTTGAGTATGGGGGAGTTTGATAGCGAGAAATCGTATCGTGTTTTTAGGCCTATAGCATACATATTTTCATCCGTATTTTATTGTGTTTTGTTACTTTTACTTCGTTTTCATTGTTTTGTAGTTGTCGGCCCCTTCCGTTGCGGATTCGAGAGAAAAATCAGAAATAAGAGCTAAAAGAGCAGCAAAACGTGAAGAAATTGTCTATTTTGCTGATATGGCGTTCGCCACCTCTAGATGGCACTCGCCATAGCCTGCTTTGCCACGTCAGATAAGTGAAGAAGCAATGGGGTTCGCCATTGCCACAAAATGGCGTTCGCCATTATTTCGCAGAAGGCAGTTATGCGTAGTGGGCAGTTTTCCAGCTGCTCCTCCCTCCTGCACGACCTGGGGAGTTATTCTTGCCTTGTCCCTCTATATATAGGCCCTCCCGAGCAGTTTTTGATCATCCAAGCTTAGTGGGGAAGCTCTACCATTTTTTTTAGCATTAAGCAGTATATTACCTTTTATAGTGACAATCGCTCGCATTGAGAGGTTGTCACAAATTATGTACTCTTGGATCAAATTCGAAGCCTAGTGGCATTTTATTTCAGATTTCGTTATTTAATCTTTCAAGTCTATTTCTCATTTTTACTCGTATTTTCTCTTACTTTAATTTGCTTATTATGTTAGTTCTAAGTATAATTGTTGTGAACATGTTAGTCGTAGATAAAATTATTTTTTGTTAAATTAACTGAGTTCGGCGTATGAGAACCGTCGTTATCGACGGGACTCAGTAGAAAAGTTAGGAGCAAAATTATGATTTTGTATTATTTCGGTTGTAGTTTCCGTTTTGCATGATTTATATTGTTTTGTCACAAGAGTGAAAAATAAACCAAGGTTCAGGCCGATAGCGCGAGAGTGTGAGGAATGAACCGGATAGTGGAAACTAGGCAACGATCCTAAATATAGCGAGAGCGCTTTAGGACTCATTTAGAATCTATTTGACATTCAAAACACGCTTTTTAATTCAAACGGGCCAGCGAGAGCAAAATCCTGTGGTTAGGAAGAGTGGTTCTTGTCGATAGCGCGAGAGTGTAAGACGAAGTCTTTAAGTCGATATTTTCTACGTAACTAGACATAATCGTAATTAGCACCAAAATTCTACAAGTCTCTTAGGAACGCGAAATTTATATTCCGAACTCGTTTCTTCATCGTTTTTAAACCTTTAGTAATTAGTATTTTTGTTCCCGTTCTTATCATTTTAAACCATAGCCTTAGCTTGCATAGTGACAATAGATAACATTAGTTTGATTATCAATCTTTGTGGGTTTGACAACCTTTTAAAACTAAACAAACAACTGTATAGTTGCAGAATTTGAATATTATTAATTCAGTGCAATATTATGATGTTAAGTTTAACTTGATTGATAGGTGCTATCTACTTTTGATAACACAAGCTTAACATCTAAGCTATTATGTAGTTACTATTTGCCTTTTTTAAAAATTAGTTACTATTTGCCTTTTTAAAAAATTAAATAAATATAAGTTGGGAGATTAAACTGCAAAACAAACTCATATGTTTAAAACCATATAATAAATAAAAAAGGGGTTAAATAGTTTTTAATCCTCCTACAATTTCAAATTTTTATTTGTCTCTATACACTTTTTCATCAATGTAATCCTTACAAAAAAAAATCATGCATGCAATTTAAGTCTTTGCAATCATCATTATTATAACATTAAAAAAAATCTTCTAAAACTATATTTAAATTTTGATTTATAAATCTAAAGTTTTGTTATTTCTATCTTGAGTTTTTTGAGTTAAAAATTTATATTAATTTTTTTATATCAGAATACATCTAATTTTTCATTGTTTTTAAATATATTTCATTCAAACATATACTGCATGCATGATTTTTTTTGTTGTTGCAGAAATTAAGTAGATGAAGCTTTTTTATCAAAAATAAAAATATAAAAATCGAAAATTATTATTTAAATTAAAAAATCATTTAATCTAAAAAGTTTTTTTTTCTTGTAAAACAAATATTTCTCATTCTTTTATTTTTAGGATTATTATTTTTAGGAAGACTTATTGTAAACGGTGTGATGAGTTGTAGAGAATGATTACCAAAAAGTCAAAAAGGCAGCATCCATGACACTATACACGCGTCAGCATAGCCAGCTGCCAGCACGTTGTTTTCATTATTCTTTTGACCACACTTAGATCTTTCATTAGCAAGCATAAGCATACTACTCCACTCTCATAAAAACTAGTACTAGAGTCTTTCATTTAAAAAGTTATTTTCTCAAACTAGTTAGTTGTTCTCCTTCTCAAAATAAGTCTTACATTAACGATAAATTTTTTTTGAAAGATGATATCAATTAATTTTAAGTCATTAACTCTCATTATATACGGGTAACAATTTATAATAACGAAAACTAATAAACAAAGTTTTGTAAAATTGTTGCCATTATGTGTGAAACAACTTTCAACAACTTTTCTTTTTAAACAGAAAGAGTATCGCTTTAAAATTAAATAAAATATTAACTAATATTTTATTAAAATATTTATTTAATATATTTTAATCTATCGATTAGTTTATCATTTATAATTAATAATTCTATTTTGGTTACAATGTGTCATTCTATTGTTTGGACAATCTAAAAGATGTGAAATAAATTTATTTTTTTTAAAATAGGTTGTCAATAAATCAAAAAAGGAGTTTTTTTTTTGTCTTGAAAGTGATACTTTCTCTTTGTCCAAGAGTCGATTTTTCTTTAGTAGATTGAAAGCATAATTTATTGTTTGTTGAGATATTAGGTAATTTAAGTTGAGTTATCTGGTCAAATCAAAGTTAATTAGATTTAAGATTTATTATTTAGTTTGTTACTTTACTTACTAAACAAGTTAGTTGTATATAAATATATAGTTTGTAATTTAGCTATTATCATTCAATTTAATAATACAATCTTTATTGCTTTATTTTCTCTCTCTTTCTCTTTCTCTCATCGCTAAAAGTGTTTCACGCACTAATAAATGTAAGAACAAAATTTGATTCTACATCTACCCTTTAAGTTTTGCTGATAACTGTACAAGTTATCTAAAGGAACAATTCTGTATGGTATGCTTTCTGTTTAGTGTGTGGTTGTTGTCAATATGATTCTAACTCTGATAAGAAGACATGTGACGCCATCAGACTCTATTACAACACTCTGGAAGAAAAACATATATATGTACAAGACAAGTCAAAATTCAGAAATACTTCTAATGCAACGATTCTAAGGAACGTTAGTAATGAAGTTTATGATTGATACTTTATAAGTTAGCCTATAAGGCTTTACAAGAAATGTGATTTACATTGATACAGTTCTGAAGTTTCTAAAGACATGGTTCTAGTGAACAAAGCTCTGAAGATTCTGAAGACATCATTTCTAAAGACCAAATTCTGAAGACAAAAATGCGTTTAATGAAATCTGAAGACTCTGAAGATGAGGTTCTGATTGAACAAGTTCTGAAGACTCTGAAGATAATGCTTCTAAGAAATCAAGTGCTAAAGATTGTAATGACAAGGTTCTGCGGAACGAAGATCTAAGATTCTAAATACTGTGGCTCTGAAGATTACACAAAGAAAGACTTTTGTACAACACGCTTCATCAAGTTAATATCTGAAGCCTCTGAAGATGCTAGAAGACTGAAGATAAGAATGGTTTTTAAGCTGAATATAACAGTACTAAAACTCTGTTACCTCTACCTCAAAAAGATGGCGCATGAGCATCTTTTTGTACAGTGATTTTGACCATTCCTTCACTTGAACATTGGAATATGGCTGTTGGAATATGTTTCCAAGAATACCTTTCAACACATCTATTCTCTCAAACTCTATAAATTTAAGACCAAGAAGCTTGAAGAATAGCGGATGTGCGAATAATAGATAACGAGTTACTGATGATAACACGTTGAAAATGCTACAAGTGAAGGAATGCTACAAGTTGAAGCTTAAATGAAGAATGCTTAATGAAGATGAAGCTGAAGCAAACAATTGAAATGCGTACGATGATGCAACATGTTGAAGCCATGTGAAATTAGTGTGAAACATCAATAAGTGAAGCATAGTAACTTAGTTGATCTTAATGGTTAAACTGGAAAAGGTATTATATGCTCAAGAAGGAGTTAATCAAGAGAAGCTAAAAGCTTATGAAAAGAATCCATAGTGCTCATCAAGAAAGCTTCTAATAAATACAAAACTAATGTTTTATAATCTCTCAGAGATTGATTCTTTATATATTTTTCTGTACTAGAAAGCAAGGAGTTGTTGCATATATCTTGCTTAGAAACACTTAGGTGTTCATGTACTTCATTTTTGTAATCAGCTTGTAACAAGCATATTAGTGCACAAAGAAAATCCTTGAAAAAGGTGTTGTTCCTTGAGCGCTCGAGTGAAGACCAGAAGGCTTGAGATGACTAACTGTGTTTCTAAAAGCTTAGTGGATGTTGTTCCTTGAGCAGTCGAGTGATGACCAGAAAGCTTGAGAGGGTCAGGTGTAACACCCATTTTAATTATTTAGTCATTTTATAATTATTTTAAATATTATACGTTGGTGTGTCCTTTGGTGGGGGTGTATTTGGTGATGTTTGGTGGGTGTCCCTAATGTGGAAGGACTATTGGTGGTATTTTGGTGTGAAATATAATAATATAAAAATAATAGTAACATTGGTGGGGGTGTTATTATTATTATTATTATTATTATTATTATTATTATTATTATTATTATTATTATTATTATTATTATTATATTTGTTAATATTATTAATATTATTATTATTTTGGTGAAATAATGATATTATTATTATTATTATTATTATTATTATTATTATTATATTTATTATATTTGTTAATATTATTAATATTATTATTATTTTGGTGAAATAATGATATTATTATTATTATTATTATTATTATTATTATTATTATTATATTTATTATATTTGTTAATATTATTAATATTATTATTATTTTAGTGAAATAATGATATTATTATTATTATTATTATTATATTTTTTAATATTATCAATATTATTATTATTTTGGTGAAATAATGATATTAGTATTATTATTATTATTATTATTATATTTATTATATTTGTTAATATTATTAATATTATTATTATTATTTTGGTGAAATAACGATATTATTATTATTATTATTATTATTATTATTAATAATGAGTATTATTATTATTATGATTATTATTATTATTAGTATTATAATATTATTAGTATTAATAATAATATTGTATTATTTTATTAAGTTATTTTATTAATTGGGATTAGATTTAATAAAGAAAATAGAATGTGAAGGGGTGGGGAGAGTGGTACGATACATTTGAGAAATTGAGAAAAAGGGAACGAAGAACGGAAGAGAAAAGGGGAAGGCCAAGAGACCAATTCTAGGAGGATTTCTATCGATCAACCAATTGATAAGGTAAGGGGGGAGAAATTTGATTGGGAATGGTTTATACATGTATAGGGTAGAGGGGATTCCTTAACCCCGTAGGAATTTATCGTTATATAAAGTTTTATATTGGCATGCTATGATTATTGTTGATGTTGGGGGATTGATGAATGCTGATGATGCATTTTGGGGTATATATATATATGGTGATGATAGTAACTGTAATGTTGAGCCATTTTGTTGGATTGTTGATGTTACTGTAGTATTGATCCATTTTGTTGGATTGTTGATGTTACTGTAGTGTTGATAGTAACTAGGAATATAAAGCTGATGAGATTATGTGTTGTTACCGTAGTGTTGGCAATGACCATGATTATAGCTTTGGGAAAAGTTATGTGTTGTTTCCCTATAGTGTCGTTAATGACTATGGTTAGGACCTTGGTGAGATTCAGAGTGACTCTGAAGTGTCGGTAATGTACCGTAATGTCGGTTCTAGAGTAGAAATTATAGGATAATTGGTAAGTATAATATCTATTGGCATGTTTGTGATTGTGGATTGATGTTGATGAATTATTGATTTTGGTGTATAGGCTGAGGTGTTGGTTTAGGGAGGTTCTGAGTAACCTCAGAGACTTTTGGTGAGATGTCTGAATTGGTCTCGTGTGATCCTTCTAGCCTTGCTGTAGTGTGAAAATGATGAGTATGGGATATAACTTGTGTACTTGGGGATAGTACGCGTTCCCTTAATATTGTTGGTGAGCAATTAGTAATGTATATGTGTGTAGTGATCAGTAGGATCGTGTATCCCCGAGTGGGGGGGGGGGGACGTAGTTATATCCGGTGTGATAGTATAAATTCGTTTACTATCTGATTGATTTATATGGTGCTGGTGTAATATATCTATACATATGCATTGTTGTATGATGATATGATCAGGAGGATCGTGTGCACTTAGCGTGCCAAAATATAATAATTATGCATTGGTGTCTTGCATATCATGGTGTTTTGGTGGGATGAATCATGTCTCAGGAGGAGCGTAAGTGATTCATCCGTACTCCTTTGTGGAGAATGGTGGGGGATAGATCATGTCTCAGGAGGAGCGTAAGTGATCTATCCAGGTTCGATTGAATGAACCAATGAGTCGGTACCGCATGCATGGTGTTGAGTTGCATAATTGCATTATAATATGTTATATTGTAATTTGAACAGTAGGTTCGTTATATGGTGTTGTTGGGGTGAATAATTGATGTGTTGGTGTGTTTTACTGCCTTATTACATGTATTACATTACCATTATATTTTTGATCATGATTTCTCACCCCTTTGCTGTTGTTGTGTCTGTGCTTCTCCGGAAGTACAGATAATCCAGGTACTTAGCTAGCTTGGATTATGGTGTGACAGTCGAGTCTAGGATGCTCTGATACGTAGCACGGGACTTGGGCGCTTTTATTTGTTTTATGAAGAACTTATATTTTATTTTCCTGTGAACGTATCAAACTTTTATTGGGTTTTATATTTAATATTCCGCTGTATTTGGAGAAAAACCTTTTTATAAGGAAACGTTGTTTTCATGTGATATCCCACTTGGGAAATTGGAACTCTGATTTTGTTTATTTATAATGTTTATTAATTTAATTGATTTTGGGAAGTGGGGTGTTACAATTGGTATCAGAGCAGGTCGGTCCGTCCGGCCAGTGTTGTTGAGTCGAGTTGAGTCTGTCCTTTATGATGTAGTTGAATATCTTTTAACTTGGTGTTGCTATGTTTGAGCAGTATGGCAGGAAGGAACGATGTTGCATTGGCTGCTGCTATGCAAGCAATGGCGCAGGCAGTTGCTAATCAGAATCAAACTGCAGATGCCCAATTCAGGAGTTTGGCGCAGTTTCGGAGCAACAAGCCGCCAACGTTTGAAGGAGGAATTCTGGACCCAGAAGCTGCTCAGAAGTGGCTGAAGGCAATTGAGAAGATCTTCAGAACGATGGAATGTACTGATGAGCAGAAGGTGAGATTTGGTACTCACATGCTGGAAGGTGAGGCTGAAGCCTGGTGGGACAATAGTCGCCAAAGATTGGAAGCTGCTGGAACCGCCATTACTTGGGAGGTGGTTCAGAAGGGTTTTTTGGAAAAGTATTTTCCAGAAGATATTCGCAGTGCTAAGGAAATTGAATTCTTAGAGTTGAAGCAGGGTAGTATGACGGTAGCGGAGTATGCTGCTAAATTTGAGGAGCTAGTGCAGTATTGTCCTCACTATAATGTGGAGGGGGCGATGACTTCTAAGTGCTTAAAGTTTGAGAATGGACTGCGTCCAGAGATTAAGTTGGGAATTGCTTGTCAGAAGATCAGGAGCTATCCTGAGCTAGTAAGTAGGAGCAGGATATATGATAACGATAACCGAGCTAGGATTGCGCACTACAAAGCTGTTAATGACCGTAAGGGTAAGCAGAGGTTTAGTGGTACTCCTTATAGTGTTGCTGCTGATAAGGGAAAACGTAAAGCTGTTATTGATAAGAAGCCTAGAGATGGGAGAGCATCTGCTGAAGGGAAATGTTTTCGGTGCGGTGGTATAGGACACCGTGCTAATGATTGTCCTAATGAAGCCAAGAAGTGTTTTAAGTGTGGGAAACCAGGTCATGTGATAGCTGACTGCAGAGCAACCATGCCGACCTGTTATAACTATGGTGAGAAGGGTCATATCAGTACACATTGTGAGAAGCCGAAGAAGCCTCAGACGTCTCCGGCTAGTGGGAAAGTGTTTACCTTAGCAGGGACTCAAGCTGCCAGTGATGAGCGTGTTATCAAAGGTACTTGTATTATCAATAATATTCCTTTGATTGCTATTATTGATACGGGTGCAACACACTCGTTTATTTCTGTGGATTGTGTGGAGAGAATAGGATTGGTGCCGTCTACTCTGGAGAGACGAATGACTATTGAGACACCCTCTATAGGTTCAGTGACTACTTCTTTGGTATGCCTGAAGTGTCCGCTGACTATTTTCGGTAGAGAATTTGAAGTGGATTTGATTTGTCTACCACTTGGTAAATTGGATGTTATTCTGGGTATGAACTGGTTAGAGTTCAACCGAGTCTACATCGACTGTTTTCGGAAGGAATTGTTGTTCTTGACCACTGAAGAGGAAGCTTTAGCAAGTTCTTTGTCTAATAAAGAATTGAGGGCCTTGTTGGAAGATGAAACTAGAGTGTTTGCTTTATTTGTAACATTATCGGGGGATAGCAAAGTGTCAATAGAGGAAGTAGCTGTGGCGAATGAATTTCCGGAAGTGTTTCCTGACGACATTACGGAATTGCCTCCGACGCGAGAAGTGGAATTTGGTATTGATCTTGTTCCTGGTACGAGGCCTATTTCTATGGCACCGTACAGGATGTCTGCAGTGGAATTGGCTGAGTTGAAGTCTCAGATTGGAGAATTGTTGGATAGGAAGTTTATTAGGCCAAGTGTATCGCCGTGGGGAGCTCCAGTGTTATTGGTGAAGAAGAAGGATGGTAGTATGCGTTTGTGCATCGATTACCGTCAATTGAATAAAGTAACTATTAAGAATAAGTATCCTCTACCTAGGATTGATGACTTGATGGACCAGCTGGTGGGAGCTCGTGTATTTAGTAAGATCGACTTAAGATCGGGTTATCATCAGATAAGAGTAAAAGAAGGTGATGTTCAGAAGACTGCCTTTAGGACTCGATATGGACATTACGAATATGCTGTAATGCCGTTTGGAGTGACTAACGCGCCGGGAGTATTTATGGAGTATATGAACAGAATTTTCCATTCTTATTTGGATCAGTTCATTGTAGTGTTTATTGATGATATATTAATTTATTCTAAATCTGATGAAGAGCATGCAGGACATTTGAGGATTGCCTTGCAAGTGTTGAAAGAAAATAAACTATTTGCTAAATTGTCAAAGTGTGACTTCTGGTTGAGGAAAGTGAGTTTCTTGGGGCATGTAATATCTGAAGATGGAATAGCGGTGGATCCGTCAAAAGTAAGTGCAGTATTGCAGTGGGAACCGCCGAAGACAGCTACAGAAATTAGGAGCTTTCTGGGTTTAGCTGGTTATTACCGCAGGTTTATTGAAGGTTTCTCTAATTTGGCGTTGCCATTAACTCAGTTAACGAGAAAGAACCAAGTCTTTGTATGGGACGCTACTTGTGAAGAAAGTTTTGAAGAGTTGAAAAAGAGATTGACTACGGCACCGGTGTTAGTGTTACCGACTCCGAGTGAACCGTTTGTGGTGTACTGTGATGCGTCTAAGATGGGATTAGGTGGAGTTCTTATGCAGAATGGTAAAGTAGTAGCATATGCATCGCGGCAATTGAGAGTGCATGAGCGAAATTATCCGACTCATGATCTTGAATTAGCTGCGGTTGTTTTTGTGTTGAAAATCTGGAGACATTATTTATATGGTTCAAGATTTGAAGTGTTTAGTGATCATAAGAGTCTGAGATACCTGTTTGATCAGAAAGAGCTGAATATGAGGCAGAGAAGATGGTTGGAATTTTTGAAGGATTATGACTTCAGTTTGAGTTATCATCCAGGAAAGGCCAATGTAGTGGCAGATGCTTTGAGTAGGAAAGCAATTCATATGGCAGCTCTGATGGTGAAAGAAATTGAGTTAATTGAACAATTTAGAGATTTGAGCATGGTTTGTGAGACTACTGCAGATAGTGTAATGTTGGGTATGTTGCAGGTAAATAATGACTTCTTGGATATGATTAGAGAAAATCAGAAGTTGGATGTGAAATTGGTAGATTTGATGCCTGGAGTAGGAAGTGACTCCGATAGTGACTTTAAATTGGATAGTACAAGTGTGTTGAGATTTAGAGGCAGGATTTGTGTACCAGATAATGAGGAATTAAAAAAGTCAATTTTGAGTGAAGGACACCATAGTAATCTGAGTATTCATCCTGGAGCTACGAAGATGTATCATGATTTGAAGAAATTATTTTGGTGGTCTGGTATGAAAAGAGACATTGCTCAATTTGTGTATGCCTGTTTGACGTGTCAGAAGTCGAAGGTAGAACACCAAAGACCTTCTGGATTTATGCAACCATTAGAGATTCCGGTTTGGAAATGGGATTGCATTACTATGGATTTTGTTACAGGTTTGCCGAATACAGCGAGAGATTTTGATGCTATCTGGGTGATTGTGGATCGATTGACGAAGTCTGCACATTTTGTACCAATCAACATTAGTTTTCCATTAACGAAGCTGGCGGATATTTATATTCGGGTAATTGTGAAGTTGCATGGCGTTCCGTCCAGTATTGTATCGGATAGAGATCTGCGGTTTACTTCGGAATTTTGGAAAAGCTTGCAGGAAGCTTTGGGGACTAAGTTGAAGTTGAGTTCAGCTTATCATCCGCAAACTGATGGTCAGTCGGAGAGGACTATTCAGTCACTTGAGGATTTGTTGAGAGCTTGTGTGTTGGAAAAGGGTGGTGCGTGGGATACTCATTTACCATTGATTGAGTTCACGTACAATAACAGTTACCATTCTAGTATCGGAATGGCACCGTTTGAAGCTTTGTATGGGAGGAGGTGTAGGACTCCTCTGTGTTGGTATGAAACTGGTGAGAATGTGGTGCTTGGACCAGAAATTGTACAGCAGACTACTGAGACAATTCAAATGATTCGTGAGAAAATGAAAGTGTCTCAGAGTAGGCAGAAAAGTTATCATGATAATCGGAGGAAAGAGTTGGAATTCTGTGTAGGTGATCACGTATTCCTAAGAGTTAATCCGATGACTGGTGTGGGTCGTGCATTGAAGTCCAAGAAGCTGGATCCTAAGTTTATTGGACCTTATGAAATTCTGCAAAGAATTGGTGCTGTAGCTTATAGGGTGGCGTTGCCACCTGAGTTATCGAACTTACATGATGTGTTTCATGTGTCGCAATTGCGAAAGTATGTTTCTGATCCATCTCATGTTATTCAGAGAGATGATGTTCAGGTTCGGGAGAATCTTACTATTGAGACGATGCCGTTGAGGATCGAGGACCGTAAGATGAAACAGCTCCGAGGGAAAGAGATACCTTTGGTGAAGGTAGCTTGGGGAGGTGCTGCAGGAGGCAGTGTGACCTGGGAGTTGGAAAGCAGGATGCGAGAAGCGTATCCGGAGCTATTTCCATCAGGTAATTTTCGAGGACGAAAATAATTAAAGTGGGGGAGAGTTGTAACACCCATTTTAATTATTTAGTCATTTTATAATTATTTTAAATATTATACGTTGGTGTGTCCTTTGGTGGGGGTGTATTTGGTGATGTTTGGTGGGTGTCCCTAATGTGGAAGGACTATTGGTGGTATTTTGGTGTGAAATATAATAATATAAAAATAATAGTAACATTGGTGGGGGTGTTATTATTATTATTATTATTATTATTATTATTATTATTATTATTATTATTATTATTATTATTATATTTGTTAATATTATTAATATTATTATTATTTTGGTGAAATAATGATATTATTATTATTATTATTATTATTATTATTATTATTATTATTATTATTATTATATTTATTATATTTGTTAATATTATTAATATTATTATTATTTTGGTGAAATAATGATATTATTATTATTATTATTATTATTATTATTATATTTATTATATTTGTTAATATTATTAATATTATTATTATTTTAGTGAAATAATGATATTATTATTATTATTATTATTATATTTTTTAATATTATCAATATTATTATTATTTTGGTGAAATAATGATATTAGTATTATTATTATTATTATTATATTTATTATATTTGTTAATATTATTAATATTATTATTATTATTTTGGTGAAATAACGATATTATTATTATTATTATTAATAATAATAATAATGATTATTATTATTATTAGTATTATAATATTATTAGTATTAATAATAATATTGTATTATTTTATTAAGTTATTTTATTAATTGGGATTAGATTTAATAAAGAAAATAGAATGTGAAGGGGTGGGGAGAGTGGTACGATACATTTGAGAAATTGAGAAAAAGGGAACGAAGAACGGAAGAGAAAAGGGGAAGGCCAAGAGACCAATTCTAGGAGGATTTCTATCGATCAACCAATTGATAAGGTAAGGGGGGAGAAATTTGATTGGGAATGGTTTATACATGTATAGGGTAGAGGGGATTCCTTAACCCCGTAGGAATTTATCGTTATATAAAGTTTTATATTGGCATGCTATGATTATTGTTGATGTTGGGGGATTGATGAATGCTGATGATGCATTTTGGGGTATATATATATATGGTGATGATAGTAACTGTAATGTTGAGCCATTTTGTTGGATTGTTGATGTTACTGTAGTATTGATCCATTTTGTTGGATTGTTGATGTTACTGTAGTGTTGATAGTAACTAGGAATATAAAGCTGATGAGATTATGTGTTGTTACCGTAGTGTTGGCAATGACCATGATTATAGCTTTGGGAAAAGTTATGTGTTGTTTCCCTATAGTGTCGTTAATGACTATGGTTAGGACCTTGGTGAGATTCAGAGTGACTCTGAAGTGTCGGTAATGTACCGTAATGTCGGTTCTAGAGTAGAAATTATAGGATAATTGGTAAGTATAATATCTATTGGCATGTTTGTGATTGTGGATTGATGTTGATGAATTATTGATTTTGGTGTATAGGCTGAGGTGTTGGTTTAGGGAGGTTCTGAGTAACCTCAGAGACTTTTGGTGAGATGTCTGAATTGGTCTCGTGTGATCCTTCTAGCCTTGCTGTAGTGTGAAAATGATGAGTATGGGATATAACTTGTGTACTTGGGGATAGTACGCGTTCCCTTAATATTGTTGGTGAGCAATTAGTAATGTATATGTGTGTAGTGATCAGTAGGATCGTGTATCCCCGAGTGGGGGGGGGACGTAGTTATATCCGGTGTGATAGTATAAATTCGTTTACTATCTGATTGATTTATATGGTGCTGGTGTAATATATCTATACATATGCATTGTTGTATGATGATATGATCAGGAGGATCGTGTGCACTTAGCGTGCCAAAATATAATAATTATGCATTGGTGTCTTGCATATCATGGTGTTTTGGTGGGATGAATCATGTCTCAGGAGGAGCGTAAGTGATTCATCCGTACTCCTTTGTGGAGAATGGTGGGGGATAGATCATGTCTCAGGAGGAGCGTAAGTGATCTATCCAGGTTCGATTGAATGAACCAATGAGTCGGTACCGCATGCATGGTGTTGAGTTGCATAATTGCATTATAATATGTTATATTGTAATTTGAACAGTAGGTTCGTTATATGGTGTTGTTGGGGTGAATAATTGATGTGTTGGTGTGTTTTACTGCCTTATTACATGTATTACATTACCATTATATTTTTGATCATGATTTCTCACCCCTTTGCTGTTGTTGTGTCTGTGCTTCTCCGGAAGTACAGATAATCCAGGTACTTAGCTAGCTTGGATTATGGTGTGACAGTCGAGTCTAGGATGCTCTGATACGTAGCACGGGACTTGGGCGCTTTTATTTGTTTTATGAAGAACTTATATTTTATTTTCCTGTGAACGTATCAAACTTTTATTGGGTTTTATATTTAATATTCCGCTGTATTTGGAGAAAAACCTTTTTATAAGGAAACATTGTTTTCATGTGATATCCCACTTGGGAAATTGGAACTCTGATTTTGTTTATTTATAATGTTTATTAATTTAATTGATTTTGGGAAGTGGGGTGTTACATCAGGTCGTCGTTAACAGCTTGGAGGTTGATTCCTTGATAGGAGAATTAATGCCAGGATTCCCAAGAAGGCAATGGAAAGTATCCATTATGGTTGTAATCGTTGATGATTATTGGATTAAGTCCTTGTAATAAGGCGAAATCACCTTGAGGGGTGGACTGAAGTTACTTCATTAACAGTGAATGAGGATAAAAATAATTGTGTCATTTATTTTTATTGTCATTATTATATTTATTCTTCTAATTTCGCAAAAGGGGACAAAATGTGAAACTCAATTCAAACCCCCTTTCTTGTGTTTCTCATCCTTCAATAAATTGGTATCTAGAGCTCCTGTTAGATTCTTGATCGTGTCTTCCAGAATCACACATCAAATATTGTGTTTTCAAGATCGTGGGTTGTTGTTGATCAATCGCTGCAAAAATGAATGGTATCATAAATTTACCAAACTTCCTTCCAACTCATGACGACAAAAATTGGCTTCGCTGGAGAAAACAAATACAATCTCTATTTGGATTTCATGAAACCCTAGAAGTGGTTACTAATGGCATTTCTGCGCTTGGTAAAGACATAACTAGTGCACGAAAAACCGCTCATAAGGATGCCAAGAAGAAGGATTATGAGGCAGCATTTACATCCAATTAGAGGTTGATGCGACTAATTTCGACAGAATCGCTCATGTTGAATCAGCGAAGGAGTCATGGGATATTCTTGTCAAGTACAATGAAGGAGGCAGGAAAGTCAAGGTTGTGAAGTTGCAAACTTAGCGATGATAATATGAATTATTATCGATAGGAGAAAACAAAAAGATTGCAGGATATGTTTTGAAGGTGCAGAAACTCATCATGAAGGGTTGTGGTGAAACCCTAACTGATTAAATGATATTTAAGAAGGTAATGTGTAGGTTTACCTCTCACTTTGATCACGTTATCTTAGCTATTCAAGAATCTAAAAATCTAAAAATCCTAAAACTGGAAGATTTGGTTGGGTCGTTGGAGGCGTATGAGATTAGGATTGTCAAAAGGAAAAGAGTACAAGACTCGATACAAGCACTACAGGTTCAACCATTGAAGTAGAATGGTGGTTCCAACAAGTTTAAAGGAAAATTTGACAAGACTTAGGCCAATAAGTCTTGGTTGAATCCTCACAAGAATAAGGTCGATGATAGAGCTTCTGAATCCTCGAAAGAGGAGAAAGAAATTTCTATCAGAAAGACAAAGAAGAGAAAAAAGGTGTACAATGCTATAGCCATGAAAAGTAGGGTCACTTGGCCAAGCATTGTTGGTACATGAAAGACAAGGACGAAGGAGCGAGTCTTGCACGTCAAGATTCAGATGATTTAAATGATATAGTAGTTATGGATGCAGTTGCAGATGATCATGTCGAATCCAAGATCTGGTTCCTCAACTCAGGTTGCTCGAATCACATGACTGGTCGAAAAGTATGGTTAGTAAATTTCAAAGAGTAAAAGGAGAGCAAGGTCAAACTTGCTGATAATAGCTTGTTGCAAGCAAAAGGTACTGGGAACATAGTTATTTATAGGAGGAATGGAGTGAAAGCCTTGATCAAAGTTGTACTCTTTGTCCCTGGAATAAAGTATAATCTGCTAAGTGTTGGAGAACTGGTCAAAAAGGGGTTCTCAGTGGTTATGAAAGATAGAGCCTTGGAAATTTTTGACATCCGGAATAACTTGGTCTTGAAATCTCCTTTATCAAAGAATAAAACATTGAAGACCATGATCAGCTCAATTGAGGTAAAATGCCTGAAAATAGTTGTTGATCACAAAAATAGTTGGTTGTGGCATTTGAGGTTTAGCCATCTAAATTTTAGGTCGCTCAATCAACTGATCACTCAAGATATGATAGTGGGTATACCATATCTTGAGATGCCCGAAAAAATATGTGAAGGTTGTCTAGTCGGAAAGTTGTCCATGAAGTATTTCGTTTTGACTATGCCAATAAGATCGTCATGCATACTCGAAGATGTACATTCAGATGTATGTGGTTCCTTAGAAAAGCATATCATTGGTGGAAATAGGTATTTTTTTTCATTTGTTGATGACTACAGTTGAAAGCTATAGATCTATGTGATCAAGTGAAAGGACGAAGTATTTGAAATCTTTAAAAGATTTAAGATACTTGTCGAAAAACAGAGTGAAAAGAATATCAAGGTTCTGCGAATAGATGGTGGTGGCGAATACACGTCAAAGATGTTTGAAGAATTATGTGTAGAACATGGTATTCATCGCTAGATAACTGCTCTTCATACTCCTCAATTTAATGGAATAACAGAAAGAAGAAACATAACCATATTGGACACAATGAGATGCATGTTGAAGTATAAGATTTTGACAAAATCCTTATGGAGTGAAGCTGTTCCGACTGCTGTTTATATTCTAAAGAGGTGCCCTACCAAAAAGCTGGACAACAATTTTCCTGAAGAAGTGTGGAGTGGCAAACAAACATCAGTGAGTCATCTAAAGGTGTTTGGCTCTATTTGTTACAACATGTTCCTGATGCTTGAAGAAGAAAGCTTGATGACAAGAGTGAACATATGATTAAAGTAAAATATCATAAAATTGGTGCATACAGGTTGTTCAATCCAATTAATCAAAATATTGTGATTAGTCAAGATATTGGGATTGATGAAAATTCTTCTTGGGATTGGAATTCTAGTAAAACAATTGACAAGCCATTGATGAGTTATGATTTTGACGAAGCAAGTAATGATGTCGAAGTCGAAGATATTGTAAATATTCCAATCGAAATTGAAGTAGTTACTGACATACCTGACACAATCAAAGTCAGAGAGGATATGGCTAGCATAAGTCAAATACCACAAAGAACTAGAGCTCGTCCAACAAGACTTCAAGACTATGAAGTAGTTGGTGATGATGAAGTCACAAAAGATGGAGAACTAGTTCATTTTGCTTTACTTGTAGGTGCTGAACTAATCAACTACAACGAGACTTTAAAGAATATGAAGTGGAATTCTACCTTAGTTGAAGAGTTACAAGCAATCGAAAGAAATAACACATGGGAATTGGTCGAATTCCCAGCACATACAAAAGTTATCGAAGTGAAGTGGGTGTTTTAGTTGAAGCACAATGTTAATGGATCGATGGCAAGACATAAGGTGAGATTGGTAGCTCAAGGATTTCTTCAGGGAGAAGGACTCGACTACTCTTAAGTATATGCACCTGTCACAAGATTGGAGACTGCCAAATTGGTTATAGCCTTGGCATGTAAGCAAGGTTGGTTGACATTTCACTTAGATGTGAAATTGTCATTGTTGAATGGACCTTTAGATGAAGAGGTGTGTGTCACACAACCTCCTGGGTTTGTGATTCAGGAGGAAGCAAGGAAAGTATACAAGTTGCACAAAAAGCTCTATGACCTCAAGCAGGCACCTAAGGCGTGGAACTAGAAGGTCGACTCATAATTGATTGACAAACTATGGAATTCTATTTTGACGAGACACTAAAAGAAAATAAGTTATGGTTACTTGCTATTCAGATGCTGATTGTTGTGGAGATAAGAAAAATCGAAGAAGCATTACTGGATATTTCTTTCAAGTATTTGGTGCACCAATCTCATGGTGCTCGAGAAATCAACATGTGGTGGCATTGTCACCGTGTGAGGCTGAATATATAGCTGGATCCTATGTTATGTGTCAAGCAATTTGGATCAGATATGTGCTTGAAAAAATGGAGGTCAAAGTGAAGAAACCTCTGGTACTGCAGATCAATAATAATTAAACCATAAATCTTGCAAAGAATCTAGTTTTTTATGGAAGAAGTAAGCATATCAAAGCTAGATTTCATTTCTTAAGGGAGAAGGTGAATCAAGATGAACTTAAAGTAAGACATTGCTCAGGTGAAGCAGAATTGATCGACATTTTCATCAAAGGATTGAAGATCTATAGGTTCCTAACATTGAGAAATAAATTAGGAATAGTTCAAATCGATAATGATTAGTATGTTTCGACAACTTGAAATATAAGGGTATGTTGAGATATTAAATATAATCCAAGTTGAGTTATGTGGCCCAAGCCCAAATTTAATTAGGGTTTAGGGATTGTTACTTAGTTTATTACTTTACTTAGTAGACAAGTTATTTGTATATAAATACATAGTTTGTAATCCAGTTATTATCATTCAATTCAATAAAACAATCCTTATTATTTTATTCTGTCTCTTTCTCTCCTCACTAAAAATGCCTCACACACTAATATTATTGTGCTTAGTGTTGCACCCCAAAATTTGACCAACATTTATTTACCCATCAAGAGTTGTATGATACTTTGAATCTAGCCAAGAAAGTTGTTCAAGTGTTCAAAGGTTGATATCTTTGACAGAAAACTCAAGAGATCCTCAGAGGGATTGGTTGAAACCAAGGTTGTGTGTCTCATAGCTTGAGAGTTGTGGGAGCTCCTCAGATGATTCTGAGACTATGAGGATAGACTTGAAGCTTTGAGAAAGCTTGTGAGATGTCTTGAAGGCCATCATGAAGCCTAGAGAGGTCACTATGCAAGAATTCAGAAGATTCAGCCATGAGTGGTGGAATTAGGGTTTGACTGGGTCAACCCTAGGTCAACTGATGATTTGGAGAGGGTTGAGACCTAATCCAAGAGCCATGTGATCATGGAATGATGCATTGAGATGATATGAGGATGATTCCTTGACCAAATCATCATGATTGAGGAGTTTGAGAAGTTTTAAGCTAGGGTTTCTAAGGATTGACAGTGTAAAATCCCCTAGTTTGATCCCTATCTTCTAGGAAGTTTAGCTCAAGATGTGATTGTCATATCATCTTCCCTACAACATGAATGTTGTAGAGCTTGTTCTTAGCTTTAATTTGAGTACTAGAAGTCCTTGATAGGATTTGTAGAGCTCAAGTTATGACTTTGACAAATTACAGGTCATCTGAGGTATGTGAATCTGGGTCCTTGAACGTCACCCAACTTGCATCCAACTTTTGCCCTAGTAGGATGATTCCTATGGATTCTTGGTCAACATGAATGTTGTAGAGCATCTTATTAGATTTCTAGAGAGTACTAGAAGTCCTTGATAGGATTTGTAGAACTCAACTTATGGCTTTGACAAGTCAATGACATTTTGGTCATTTGGAGGTTATGGGTCATTTCAAGCATAAGGCCATATCTCCTATTTCCAAGCTTCAAATGGGAAAATCTTCAACATAAAACTTGCTTAGAATGATGTTTTAAGGCTATTAGGAAGGTCATGAGATGTTGAAAAGGCTTTCATCAAAAAGTGATAAAAATGACCTAAAATGGAGGCATAAGTTAATTAAGGTGAAATTGAAAATTGGAAATCACAAGCTATAAATCCAAACCATGTCATGTAATAGGTCATTTTGACTCCAAAGGACATTCTAAGAACAATGGTTCAGCCACAATTTTGATTTGAGGCTTAGATCATAGGGCTGCTTTGGAATTGGCTTACTTGCATATTAAGGTACCAAAGCAAAACTCAAAAGAACTCAATGTACACATTGGTTATGCATTGTAACTCACCCTAAATCTCATATGGGGAGAATTTCAAGTCAATTACAAAGGCTACAAGGAGCTTGGCATGAGATAGCATATAAGGAGAATGGAAATCAAAATGTCATGACATGAAAAGTTCAATTTCTCATTGGATGATCCTAGATGGTTCTAGATGATTCTAAACCACTCTATAAGATGATTGTAACTTGCTCAGATGCAAGGTTGGTGAGAATTGGTGCAGAGAAGAGAGAGTGAGATCAAGAATCTTCCATTGCAAATCAAGTTCCATTTCTTCATTCTTCTTCATTTCGATTCATTCTTTCCACACAAACACATTCTATACATCATAGTGAAGCTGTGCAGATTGAATTGAGATCAAATCCATGGAGAATTGAAGAGTTGGGGATTGAAATTTCAAGGTGGCAATTCAAAATCGGTTTCCAAGAATCAAGTTGTTTCAACCATTCCTTTTGCATACAGAAGCTAGAAGATTACTCAGTGAAGGAATTGGGAAAGATTGAAGGCCTGAATTGGAGGATTTCTCCATCTGTTCACTCGATTTTACCAGGTTTGTAACTTTCTCTCTACACTCTAATTTAAGTAGAATTAGGTAGAATTAATAGGTTAGAATGGTTAGAAATCACTAGGAGATCATTTCTGGAAAGTTTGAAGAGAATTGGTGATGGTTTTGTTGTTGACAAGATTTCTGTTTGGACCAAGAACTCCTTGAATCTTGAGTAATAATCTTAGTTCTTTAGTGGAGGTTGATCAGTGATAGGAGGTGAACATTTTAGTGTAAGCAATTTCAAGAATGGTGAGTTTTGATTTCTGAGCATAATTTGAGGTTTGATTCGTGTTTTAAGTTTGAGTGAGATTCAATGGAATTTGAGATTGTAATCGTGTTCAGCATGAAGAATTGAGCGTGTTAGGGTTTTACATTTTGTATTTTGATGAAAGATTGATGACATTCGAATTGAGGAAGGGTGAGGTTTGAAGTTCTGTTGCCATGGAGTTTTCCCTCCACGTTCAGGGCTCAAGGTTGATGATGATGTTGTGACCGTCAGATGCACCAAGACCTGTTGACTTCAGCTTTATCCGTTGGCCATGATTTAATTTCAAGTTGTGAAGACTTAGTCTGAAAACAATCCAAAACGCAGCGTTTCACTTAAAATAGGGTTATGGGCTTAAGTCAGGATTTGATATCCCCACCCCTCTTCATGGGCCAATTGGTTTCTGAACTGTGTTTTGTTACTCTTTGCACCGCTTTTTTTTCTTTTTTTTCTTTTCATTTTATTAATTGTTTTCTGATTAAATGATGGGCCTAGCGCCTTTCTATCTGAACCCCTCACTTTTGGCCCATGTGATGATTTGAACTGGATCTGTTTACTTGCTGCACCCCATCATTTCATTTTAATTTCCTTTTTTTATCATTTTATGTTAAAGTTTAAAAAATCATATCAATTGGAAAATTAATGGTTTTTTAATGGGAGTTTTTTCTCCTATTTAATATTCATGTCAAGAAAAATATAAAATAAAAATATTTTCCTTTCATGCATTTTTAGTATTTTTTGTATATTTTCTACTTTTATTGCATTTTATTTCTTTTATGTTGATACATGAATTTGTGGAATTTTGTTTAGGTAGTTCCCTTAACATTTTTAGGCCATTCTTTTTAGGATAGTTAGATATATGCTTTAGCTTCCCCCTGGATTTATTCCATAATTTTGTGATGAATTTTAGAATAGTTTTGATTAGATGACATTAGGTTGTGTAGAATTAGGTCAAACTTCAACGTAGGTCCATAATAACATTAGAATTTTGGGTTTTTAGGACAAGTTAGACTATGGGACATATAAGGGTATTAAGGGTAGGTATGTAGGATCCCTTAGAAATTATATTAGGATTTAATATAGTGTTATACAATTTTTAGAGTATTTTTGTATAGGATGATTGTTTGTATTGCCCTTGTGGGTTTGAATTTTTGTTTGCTTTGCTTTGTGGGCTTGGAGAGCTTGGTATTGTTCTAAGGAGCATTGAGAAGCATAATAGAAGACTTGAAGATGCATTGAGGAGCTTGAGAGCTTGATCTTTTTGTTTTGTTGTTGTTTTAGGGTTAGGGATTAGGAAGAGGTTAGACTTAGATAACTTCTTTCTTAAACATGGATGGTATCTTTCACCTCCATTCCTCCCTATGATTCAAAGTCCTTCCATGGTATACACCTCTCTCCTTTGGAGGGATAAGTGATGTACCTAGGAAGTAGAACTCCTGAGGGAACCATTCCTTTGATGTTGAACCCTTATAGGTCACCTTTGGTGGTCAATGAGCAGTTCAATATCCCCAGCTTATCCAGTAAGTGATTTCCTTTGGTTTGATTATCTTGAGAGAGGTTGAGCTTGAGTTTGAAGATGAAGACTTCATTGAAGAGTGTAGAAGAGGATGAATCCTTGAGTATTTCCATTCCAGCTGAAGCTTGAAGAGCAACAAGAGCAAGTTGATACTTGAAGACCCCTGAAGATTAGGTGAAGCCTGAAGGTGGAGCTGATCAAGAAGCTGAAGCTTAAAGGAGAAGATAAGTTGAAACTTATGTTGAAGGGTTGAAACCTGGAAGAGCAAATTGATATTTGTCAAGAGTAATTTGAAGTCTGAAGACTGAGTTGCTGTTGGGAGAGCTGAAGCTTGAGGTTGAGAGAAGGGTTGATTTGCTTTCTTTTCTTTTTCTTTTCTGTATTGACATATTTTGTTTGACTTGCTTGATGCATTAGAATAAGTTCATATCTAGAGTAGGTAGAATCTAGGAGCATGATTGCACTAGAGGTTGAGTTGCTCCCTCTGCTTGTATTGTTACTGTGTGGCTTTGCTTGCGGGTATTCGGTAGAGCCCAGCTCCCTTGCCCATGTGGTTTGTTTGTCTGATGGCATTTTTATCTCTTTCTGTATGATTGCAGTTTACTGTTATTGCTTGATAGCATGTTGTTTATATTTCAGTATGATTACTGTTATCCATTCTGGCTTGAGGTTGAGATGAGCTTGTGGAGGCTGAAGCCCCACACACATTTCCTCCCTCACTTGCATTGCATGCATTTTACTGTTAAGCTGATGCTTTGTCTGTTTTGGTGTATCATTGACATGATCCCTTAGGACTCTCAGTTCCTTTGATAAGGAATTGATGATAGGACTTTAGGTTGAAACCTATGCATGACAACTTCTAGGAGTTCCCTGTTCAAACCTCAACCATAGGATTAATCCTTGGCATGACAACAGTAGGACTTGATAGTCTCCCTCCTAGTTGGGCCTGTTCTCTCCTCATCTCAAAACAGTTTAAGATACAGTAATCATGAATGATTTCTTTCGTACGTTACGAGCCTTAAGCTATCTGAGAAAGGATTGTGGGAAAGTTTCTTTTCCATAGTCTGGATGTTTAGTATGGTACCCTTTGGGTGACATGCGACGCATTCACTCTCAGGTCATAGTCTCTAGTGCGATTGAAATCGCAAACACATTAAAAAACACTTCTTTCGTAAAAGACAGGAAATAAACCGTAGTTTCCCGAACTACATGAGCTCTGATCTCTCATGCTTGTTGAGAGTACGTAGGCACAAGATGGCGATGTCTTGGCGAGCTACCTTCCCTCATAACTCGTCGTAGGCCGAACTATGTTGACTCTGATTTCTCATTCTCTGATGAGAATACGTAGGCATAAAGCGCGACGCTTTGCCGAGTCATTTTTCTTTTCTTTTTAAGCCAGCCTTGATAGGTAGATAGATAAAACCAACCCATCCAAGTAAACACAACAAGCGAGGATCTCGTCGAGTACGACGGACGTGAGGGGTGCTAATACCTTCCCCTTGCGTAACCGACTCCCGAATCCAGACAACGGTTGTGACGACCTTGTCTTACCCTTTTTCGTCAGGTTTTTCCGATCGTTTCCTTTCCCGTTCTGAGGGATAAATAACGAAAGGTGGCGACTCTTCTGTTGTGCCGGCACCTTATTTTCGCGCAAGCGACAGCTGGCGACTCTGCCGGGGATTCCAACGGTTCCCTGCGAGAGTCAATCCTAACGCTTGTATGTTTACTTGTTGGTTTGTGTTCTTTATCGCATTTTACTTCTCGCACTTTATTTCCCACATTTTATATTCAGTATAATATGATTATCTGTGCTGTTGTGGGATGGGAGTTCTGATGAGTGAGAAGCCAGACCCAGGCTTGAGTGCACTATAGACTTAGAGTGGAAATTAGTGGGCGCGTGCTTGCTTTGCAGGCACTAGTGTCTCATGAAATCCACGCTCAGACGAGGTTTATTCGGTTGGCTTCTCTTTCAACCCTTTGGGTTGAGACGGTTGCTGGTTTGGTGGATTGTCGACTCTGGGGACCGATCATTTGTGATTCAGCCGAGTGAGGCCGCTTCATGAGCTGGTGATGCCACACCTTCTGGGTATCGTATCACCCCTCTTGAATGTCTGTGACGCTGATGAACGCATAGGATGCCGAACTTGAGTCAGTTTAGGTCCATACCTGTGAGCAGGGTTGGGTTTATTGCAGGAAACTTTGACCTTCAGACTACCTGGTTTTCTTGACAGTGGATTAGTTTTGTTGGTACAAGGGTTTCTCAGTTGCAAATATGTCTATTCTTGATAGAGCAGGTTTTGATCAGAGGATCTTATCATCAGGTGTATGTCTGTTCTTGATAGAGCAGGTTTTGATCAGAGGATCTTATCATCAGATGTGTATTTGTTCTTGATAGAGCCGATTTTTGGGGTCTGAAGATCTCATCAGCAGATGTTGTTTTTTCTTGATAGAGCAGATTTTTGGGGTCTGAAGATCTCATCAGCAGATGTTGTTTGTTCTTGATAGAGCAGATTTTTGAGTGGGGTCTGAAGATCTCATCAGCAGCTGTATGTTTGTTCTTGATAGAGCAGATTTTTGATTTGGGGTCTGAGAACCTCATCAGCAGATATTTCTTGATCATACATCAGAGGTCCTTATTATCAGACATTTGTTCTTGACAGAGCAGAATTATGATCCTATATATATGGTCCTATCAGATGGTTGTTCTTGGCAGATCAGATTTATGGTCCTACACCGGGGTTTTCTTCCTATCAGTGATTGTTGATACAGAATCTCCACAGCACCAGCTGCCTTGGCCTCTTATTATGACTGCATTTTGCATTAGTTTGCATATTCATTTGCATTTCATTAACGTGTGTTTGTGTTGCAGGTACCGTTTTCCCCGATCCAGGATTTCTTGCCTCCTATTGTATTGTTATGGGCTCTCTGAGGAAGACCGTGGCTTACAAGTTCCCTACCCCCGATGTGGTTAAGCTAACTGGTTTGATAGCTCTAGCAGATGATTCTGTAAGGGAGGAGTTCAGAAAATCTTACGGCAGGTTGCTCAGTTTGGTTTATAAGCCTTCTGTGTTCGAGTTGAATGGGTTGCATGCTCTGCTGCAGTTCTACGACCCTCCGCTGAGATGTTTCACTTTTCAGGACTTCATTCTCGCACCTATGCTGGAAGAGTATGCTGATTTGCTAGGTGTACCTATCAAGAGGCAGATGCCTTTTGTTCATATGGATGCTGAGCCTGATCTAGCTGGTTTAGCTCCTTCACTTCATTTGGACGCCTCCGAGTTAGTATTGACTAGTTGGAACAAGGTTCCTGGGTTCTCCTTGCAGTTTCTAGTGGGTAAGGCTCAGCAGTGTGCCAAGGACGGATGTTGGGTCGCATTCAATGCCATCCTCGCTCTATGCATATACGACATCATTCTGTTCCCTAATATGCCCGATTTTGTAGACTTTGATGTGTTTCACATCTTTGCTTCAGGGAATCCAGTCCCTACCTTGATAGGAGATGTCTATCATTCAGTCCATTACAAAAACGAGAACAGGAGGGGGAAGAATGTCTCGTGCTGCGTACCCTTGCTGTACAAATGGCTTGATAGTCATCTGCCCAAGAGGTGTCCTTTTGTCTTGTCTGCAGCCACAACTGAGTGGCCTGAGCGTCTGATGAGTATATCTGCAAAGGATATTGACTGGTTCGATAGAGATAGGCTGGGTACTGAGGTGATCTTCAGTTGCAGCGGGTTTCCAAATGTACCTTTGATAGGTAGGAAGGGCTGTATAAACTACAATCCGTCGTTGTTGGTCCGCCAGTTCGCGTATGCTCTGTGAACTCCGCCGAAGGATGAAGAGGTACAGGAATCTCTGTACCTCACTGGTACTCTAGAGGGGGATTTGCTATCCAAGCTTCAGCGCGCGTGGAATGGTATCAGTAAGCGAGGAAAGCCTTTGCTGGGAAAAAGCAACAATCAAGCCTACCCTTCGTACGTGACTTGGATCAGATCCAGGGCCAATGCTATAGGGATGCCGTTTCCTCATGCCAAGCCAGAAAGCCCTCCAACAATCGAAGAGCCTACTACTGTGCCCATTCATCAGCATAATCAGGTGTTAGCTGAGCGGGATGAATTGAAGCGGGCGAACGAAGAACTGGAGAAGGAGTTAGCTCAGCTCCGAAGCGAAAGGAACGAAGCCGTTCATTCTTTCAAAAGGCAGACAGAGTTGGTGAACCAGCTGGGTACAGACCTGACTAAGCAGATAGCCGAGCGTGAACGCATGGGTCGAGACTTCAAAGCTGTCAACGACGTACTGGCTACGAAGAAGCAGCACTTGGACGAGGCATATCGAAGGATATCCAAGTTCAACCAGCACTGGAAGGCTTCCCTGGCCACCAAGAAAGAGCGGGAGGATAAGCTGATGCTGCAGATCTCCAAGCTGGAAGCCCAGGTGAAGGACAGTGAGCAAAGGTTTGATGAAGAAACCGCCCGCAGATACGCCGCCGAAGGCCAGCTCAACAAAGCTCTCGCTAACCTGAAGGAGCGCAAGCTGACGTTTGAGTCCAAGAAGCGGAAGTTAGAGGATTGCTTTAGCGAAGGAGCATGGGAAAGTTCGGTTGAGGGACTTCAGTATACCATTGTGCAGAGGGAATTGCTCGTCGAGGGGTTGCTCACTCTGCCAGATCATCCAGAGACGAAGGAGTTGTTAGAAGAGTATCGCGCCCGTGGCCGTACTTGACTATTTGTATTCCTTTTGTTTTGATCATTGTTGTATGCTGACCATCACCAGGCTTGTTGGCTGAGGTCACGCTGTTGATTCGTCTTGTACTCGCTGATGCTATGTACTGCCTTGATAGGCTTTCTTTATATATGAGATTGATGTTTCCATGATTGGGCTCGGACTTCTCCTTCTTATTATTATCAGCACTGGCACTCAGGCACTAGGATCGGGGGAGATCTCCCAAACACACAGACACACGCATGCATTTTCATGAAGCATTTGCATGACGCATTTTGTTGTTTTTCCTAACCCTCTAGTGTTTACAGGTTTTTCAGGTTTACAGGTCCCAGGCTGTTTCCGGTGGTTCCAGGATTGATCAGAGACTAATTCACCGTTATCCGACTAGAGCTAATCAGACCAGGATCATGGATCAAGTGCAAACAGATGTTCAGGAGCTCCGCGAGAGGATGGATCGCTTCATGGAACTCATGTAAGTGGTCGCCAATGGCCAAGACCAGCTCAGGACTTTGGTTCAGCCTTTGATCTCCAGGGTTGATAGCAACGACATACTCCATGGCGGGGCTGTGCCTACTCCTCCACCAGTTGATACTCCGCAGAATGGTGTCCCCGTGGCCGGGGGTAATGGCAGTGCTAATGGCAATGTGATGGCCAATATCGGACTCAATACGACGGGCGTCGGTAATGGGAGTCTGGGAGCTAACGTCAACATCGGGCCGGGCAACGGCAATGCAGGCGTCGGGAATCTGTTGGTGCCTCAACCATGGCTGGAGGATTATCAGGATGATGTGTTCTCTTAAAGAGGTGCTGAAGGGGAGCTGAATGCTGAAGCGCGACTCAGATTCAAGGCACTGGAAGATAAAATGAGAGATATTGAGAATCAGAATACTTTGGGCGTCGATATGTCCAAGCTGGGATTAATTGCTGATTTCAAGGTACCTCCTAAGTTCAGGGTGCCTGGCTTTGAGAAATATAAGGGCACCACTTGCCCTCATGTCCACCTTAGATCGTACTACAGGAAGATGTCTGCTTATTCCGAAGACGAGAAGTTGCTGATGCACTTCTTCCAAGACAGTCTTTCAGGGCCATCCCTCGAGTGGTACATGGGTCTGGAGCCCACTAGCGTGCGCACATGGAAAGACCTCGCTGAAGCGTTTGTCCACCATTACCAGTACAATAGTGACTTGGCCCCGAACCGAGTTCAGCTGCAGAACCTGTCGCAGAGGAATAATGAAGGGTTTAAGGAGTACGCCCAGCGGTGGCGTGAGTTGGCAGCTCGGGTTCAACCGCCGATGGTTGAACGAGAGCTCGTGCAGATGTTTGTAGCTACCCTCCCAGGGGTTTACTATGAAAAGTTAGTCAGCGGTATGTCCGGGACGTTCTCAGCTCTCATTATCATGGGCGAGCACGTCGAGAATGGAATCAAGATCGGGAAAATTCAAGGCGAATCATCCTCAGCTGGAGGAGGCGGAAAGAAACCTTATGCTGGTAAACGACGAGAAGGAGAAACGAGCGCTGTGACCAACGCTCGAAGGAAGGGCAAAGGCCCTCAGCAGCAGATAGCCAGTATAAATATCCCAGCAGCTCCGCAGCAGCAGCAGCCGCAGCAACCTAATCAACAGGGATATAGAAAATACCAGAATCGGGCATCGTTGGCAAACCGTCACTTCGAGGCACCACCCATGTCGTATGCGGAGCTCTTGCAGACTTTGCTTCAGCTTCAGTTGGTTCAGAAGAGGACGATGGCTCCCTTGACAGGGGCACCTCCACCGGGGTACGACGCAAATGCCACTTGCGATTTCCACACAGGGGCACCAGGCCACACAATCGAGAACTGCAAAGCCTTTAAGCATAAGGTGCAGGACCTGGTAGATGCCAAGATCATTAACTTCTCCTATAATATGCCCAATGTTACGAAGAATCCTATGCCGAATCATAGGGGAGGCGGAGTAAACGCCATTATCGAAGAAGAGAATGCAAATCTATTGACTGATGTCAGAGACCTAAAGACGCCGCTTAGCTTCGTCAAAGCTAAGTTGTTGAAAAGAGGGTTCTTTCCAGGATGCAGAGAACTATGCATGGACTGTGCTACACATTCTGATGGATGTGAGCAGTTGGTTGAAGGAATTCAAAGTCTAATGACTGGAGGGATTCTGCAGTTTAGCCGGAGGGCTGAAAGTGTATCAGGAGAGGTAGTGTTGAAGCAGGCCGATGAAGTCGCCACCATCACCATCCCTCGCCGACCAATAACCATTTCTGCGCCCAGACCGCCTACGATCACTATTAACAAAGCTGGGCCGATACCCTTCGAGAGCACTAACGCCGTTCCGTGGCATTATGGGGCTGAAGTCTATTGCAACGGACAGAGGTTGGAGCTAGAGCCGTATGGGTCGACTGTAGATAATCTCGTAGGAATCAATGGTATTACTCGTAGCGGAAGAGTGTTTGCACCACCAGAGGTCGTGGCAGAAAAAGCGGTCAGAGCTGATGCAGCCGATAAGGGTAAAAGCAAAGCCGTTGAAGAGGTCCTGTGTGGGGCAGAAACAAATTTACTTGTTAAAGATGCCGAAGAGTTTATGCGGTTGATCAAAAAGAGAGACTACAAGATTGTAGACCACCTCCATCAAACGCCTTCGAAGATTTCTATTCTCAACTTGTTGCTGTGTTCTGAAGTACACCGCAACGCGCTACTGAAGGTATTGAACGCCGCCTACGTACCGCAAGAGATATCGGTAAATCAGCTAGAAGAGGTGGTAGCCCACGTTAACGCTGGCAATGGGCTAGGTTTCACAGACTTGGAGCTGACACCAAAAGGGAGGAATCAAAACAGCGCCCTGCACATCTCGATAGAGTGTAGGGGCACAATCATGTCGCACGTGCTGGTGGACACGGGTTCGTCGCTTAATGTGCTTCCGAAGAAGGCCTTAATGAAGCTGGATACTCGTGGAGTGATCTGCACACTCAGTGATCTGGTGGTGAAAGTATTAGACGGAATTAAATGCCACGTTTTCGGGGAGGTGACCCTGCCGGTCCAAGTCGGCCCAGAAACGTTCGACATGGTCTTTTACATTATGGACATCATGCCTGCCTACAGTTGTCTCTTGGGCCGGCCATGGATCCATGCTGCGGGTGCCGTGACCTCCACGTTGCACCAAAAGCTCAAATATGCTGTCGGAGGAAGCATCGTAACCGTGTGCGGCGAGGAAGACATAATGGTGAGCCATTTGTCATCCTTTAAGTATGTTGAAATGGATGGTGAAATCCATGAAACTCTCTGCCAGGAATTTGAGGCCGTCAAAGTGAAAGAGGTAGCTCCTGTAGTCACAGAAAAGTCAGAGATGAATCTCTCCTCATTCAAAGAAGCTCGGGCTGTTGTCCAAGCTGGATCCACCCCAGGCTGGGGGCGTATTTTGGAGATACCGAACAAGCAGGATAAGTTTGGGTTGGGGTATTCTCCTGGAGCTGAAACTTCTTCTTCTTCGTCTAGCAGCGCGTCACGGGGTAAGGGGCCGATCCTATTTACCAGTGGCGGAGTGATTTTCGAAAGCATCAACGCGGCGTCTGAAGACAGCGGGGATAGCGATTGTGATCTCGACTCTTGGATTCAGCCAAGCAATCCAGGCGAGGGCCTCAACAGTTGGACCATCAAGGATATCATCCAGATGACAAGTGAAGAGTAATGATTTACTTTTTCCAATCATTGTACAACCCTATGTCCTACCCGGGGCATAGCGGTTTTATTGTCAGGGCCTTGTTGGATTATGTACATGCATTTTGTTAATAAATCAAAGGTGTTTTCTTCGTATTCAATTATTGTGATCTCTGTTATTCCTGTTTTATATTTGTTTTGAAAAACAGTAAAATGGCAATGGGGTTTGTGCTAACCTACATACTCTTGTTTTAAACTTAACCCTTGTTATTGCAGTATCCACATAACAGATGACATCGACTCTGGACCTTCTACGGCTCACTTCGACTTCGATTGCCCGATCTATCAAGCCGAAGAAGAGATTGATGAAGACGAAGACCTTCCTGAAGAGTTGGCCCGCTTGTTGAAACAAGAGGAAAAGGTTATTCTTCCTCATGAGGAGGAGATCGAAATCGTGAACCTGGGTTCTGAAGAGCTCGTCAGAAATGTCAGGATAGGGGCTGCGTTGCAGAGTGATGTCAAGCAGAGATTGGTCGAGATGCTAAGAGAGTATAGTGACGTCTTTGCTTGGTCATACGAAGATATACCCGGACTTGACACGGACATCGTGGTCCACCACTTGCCGCTACGAGAAGATTGCCCTCCCGTTAAGCAGAAGCTTAGGAGGACGAGACCAGATATGACCGTTAAGATCAAAGAAGAAGTGCAAAAACAGCTTGATGCTAGCTTCTTAGCGGTCACCACTTACCCTCCGTGGGTCGCCAATATAGTGCCTGTACCGAAGAAGGACGGTAAGGTACGCATGTGCGTCGATTATCGGGATTTGAATAGGGCGAGCCCTAAAGATGATTTCCCGTTGCCTCATATCGATGTGTTGGTCGACAACACAGCCCAGTTCTCCGTGTTTTCGTTCATGGATGGCTTCTCCGGTTACAATCAGATCAAGATGGCGCCGGAGGACATGGAGAAAACGACGTTTATCACCCCCTGGGGAACATTTTGCTATAAGGTAATGCCCTTCGGTCTGAAGAACGCAGGGGCCACTTACCAACGAGCAATGGTAACTTTGTTTCATGACATGATTCATTATGAGATCGAGGTCTATGTTGATGACATGATTGCGAAGTCCCAAACGGAGGAAGAGCATCTGGTCAACTTATTGAAGCTTTTTGAGAGGCTTAGGAAGTTCAGGTTGAGGCTGAACCCTAACAAATGCACTTTCGGAGTGCGGTCCGGAAAGTTACTGGGGTTTATTGTGAGTGAACGAGGCATCAAGGTTGATCATGCGAAAATAAAAGCCATTCAAGAAATACCAGCGCCGAAAACAGAAAAAGAAGTTCGTGGTTTCTTGGGCAGAATAAACTACATTGCAAGGTTTATCTCTCAGCTCACGGCCACATGTGAACCGATATTCAAGCTTTTAAAGAAAGATCAGGCAATTACTTGGAATGAGGATTGCCAGAAGGCATTCGACAAGATAAAGCAGTATCTTCAAGAACCTCCAATCTTGATACCCCCAGTGGCTGGACGACCATTAATCATGTACTTGATAGTTCTTGAGAATAGTATGGGGTGTGTTCTTGGTCAGCACGACGAGACGGGCAGAAAGGAGCATGCCATTTACTACTTGAGTAAAAAGTTCACAGACTGTGAATCTCGCTACTCGATGCTGGAGAAGACGTGTTGTGCACTAGCCTGGGCTGCCAAACGTTTACGACAGTACATGCTCAATCACACCACTATGCTAATTTCGAAGATGGACCCGATCAATTACGTCTTCGAGAAGCAGGCTCTTTCGGGCAGGATTGCCAGATGGCAAATGGTGTTAACGGAATATGATATTCAGTACGTGTCCCAGAAGGCCATCAAGGGAAGCGTATTGTCTGATTACCTTGCCGAGCAGCCGATCAAGGATTACCAGCCGATGAAGTTCGAATTCCCTGACGAGGATATTATGTTTCTCAAAGCGAAGGATTGCGATGAGCCGCTGCCCGATGTCGCTACTGCGAAAATCGGCGCCGGCTGAACAGAAGAGTCGCCACCGTGCGTTATTTATCCCACGGGAGGGAAAGGAAACGCCCAGAGTAAACCTCGCACAAAAAAGGGAAAAGGTATGGTCATCGCAACCAAAACCTGGATTCGGGAGTCGGTTACGCAAGGGGAAGGTATTAGCACCCCTCACGTCCGTCGTACTCGACGGGATCCACGCTTGTTTTCGGGTATGGATTGTTATTCTATCTAAACTATAGGTCAAGGGTTAAAAAGAAAATAAAATGAAAGTAAAAATGACTCGGCAAAGTATCGCACTTTATGCCTACGTATTCCCGTCTGGAACGAGAAATCAGAGTCAACGTAGTTCGCCTACCTACGGGAAAGGAGGGGAAGGTTGCTCGCTAGGATATCGCATCCTATGCCTACGTACTTCCACACAGCATGGAAGATCAGAGCAAACGTAGTTCGGGCCACGTACGACACAAGCTTGTCTTGGTTGATTTTATTCTGAAAAAGGTCTTTCTGATTAACAGTCCCGGCGGACAAAAATGACGCTTTGATGAGTTCACATTCTTTTACGAAAGAAGTGTCTTTTATTGTGTTTGAAATCTTTAGGTGTTTTTCTGTTTGTTTTGAGAAAGAAAGAGACAGAACTCTAAACTACGGTTGCGAAGGGAAACAACTAATCTAGTGTTATCATGCATGGGTTAAGACCTAGTGTCTATCATGCTCCTCTCTTGCGCAGAGAGAAACAGAGATCCTAAGGGATAGGCAGAAACAGAAACAATATCAGATATATACAGTAAAACAGTAAAATGCATGGATGCAACAGCACAAGCGAGGCAAGGGAGTCCCACTCAACCTCGAACCTAGAAAACAATAGGCGAAAGTGAACAGACTTCACTTTCAACCCAACAGGGTAAACAGCAAACAATACAGTTCAGAAAACCAATCAATACATCAAGAAATGAAATACAGCAGCAAAAGAAACAGCATCAGCAGCTCTGAATCAACAACTGGCTTCAAGCAACCTCCAATAAGCTACAGGCTTCACCAAGCATCAATCTCCATCTTCATGGCCTTCAGACAAGGGCTTTGATCCTCAGTCTTCCATCTGCAATGGCTTTTCTTCAAGCTCAAACCTCCAGGATGAGGGATTAATCACCAAAGTGAATTGGGTGTTAAGCAATCAGCTGACTACCAAAGGTGGTGAACAGACTGCTTCTAACACAAGAGACATTTTCTCTCAAGAGTTCTATCTCATAGACACCATCACCAAGCCTTCCAAAGGAAGGGGGTGAGTGTCTTAGAGAGACTCTGAATCACAGAGAAGAATGGATGCAGACAAGGCAATCCATGTTTGAGAAACAATCTTTCTAATCTAGAGCTCTGCCTAGCTCCTAAACCCTAGTCTCCTCAGCAGCTGCTAGCAAAAACCTCCTCATCAACTCTGACAGTTGATCTTCAATCTTTGAATCTCCCATGGTCTTCATCTTCACAAATCTTCAGCTTCCCCAGGGCCCCAGACAAACCCAATACCCAATCAAACAATCAACAATCCCCAGAGGGCACACCACACCAGACAGCAGATATACAGATAGTAATAATATCAGTAGGGGAGTCCTAATTTTTTCTAAGGGATCTAATAGCTACCCATAGCCCATATAGTCCCATAACTAATCTATTCAAACCCTAAGTCCTAAGGGAGAAAATCAAACTCCTAAGTTGTCACCTAAAAACCCTAGTTTCATTCATGATATTCAAGCATTTATTAATCACCTAAAATTAACCTCTAAAAATGGGAAATAAAATATTTCTACAAGCTTAACATCTCATCTAAACAATATGAAAAGAATGATCAAAAAATATTAAAGCATGTGAGAGAACAAAAATCATGAAAATGATGCATGAAATATAACTATTTATTATGCTATTTATTTAGAAAATATGTAAAAAATATGAAATAAAACTAAAAATGAAATTTTATTTTCCTATAATATTCTAGACATTTTAATGAAAACATGGTAAAAAGAATGGATTAAAAAGCATTTTTTATGAATTTATTATGATTTTATGAAAATTGATGAAAATTAAAATGAAATAAGAAAAAAGTAAAATGAATTAAATGAGCCAGGGGGTGTGAATAGGAACTTCGCTCAGTTCAAAATTGGATGGGCCTCACAGGGTAGGGGTGCAGTTAGCGCTTCTGGCTTAAGCCCAATACACATTCAGAATTAAAAAAAAAAAAAAACAAAGAAACGCTGGGGGGTAGAAATAGCATCAGAAACACGTTCAATATTGGTTTGGGCCTAACTCTGGGGGTGGGGATAGCATCATCCACTCAGGCCCGCCCGTTTCAATTAATGAAACGGCGCGTTTTGGCCAGCTTCATTCTTTCCCTCCAAAGCTCAGATTAAACATAGGCCATTGGATTGCCTTGATAGTCAAGAGTCTACCACGAAATGAAGGGCTCAGATTGTATCTTCTTCAATTGAACCTGCAACCTAGGGTTTGAGCTTCCATGGCCACCATGCACGAGCAAGGTTCCACCTCCCTGTTCTCACTCCACACGCGATGAATCCTCATGATGTAAACATGGAATCTGCTCCAAATCTCTCCCTCTATAATCTTAGGGCATCAAATCACCTTGAAACTCACCACATCAACAAATTCGATTGGATCAACCTTCGGCCTCCATTGAAATACACTGGTATGCATCATCACCAAACTTCCTCAAACCTAGCCTAACTTAAACTACATCTAATGGAGGTTAACACATGCTATCAAGCCACGATTATAACACACTAATCTAAGAGATTCGAACACAAACAGAATATGGCACCTGTCACTAACCATCACCAAACCTCTCCAAATTCATCTAACTTAATCTCCTAACCACCTAGATCAATTCTACACTAACAAAAACATGCCTACCTAACTGGATCAAGCAGTGTGATAGAAAACTTACCTTGTAAGAAATCTTGAGAAGCAGCTATGGAAATGGAAGATCTGAGGCTTCCAAGTGATGAATCTTGATCAATCCTTGAGGAACTTGCTTCTGTATGCACAAACTTGGAGTTTCCTTGCTTGAATCATGCAATCCACTTGAACTTGTAGTTTTGAGATTCTTGAGAAAAGCACTCGAATATGAATGATTCACACCAAGAACTTGCTTCAATTATGATCTGTGATGATGATGGAATGGAATTGAGTTGATTATGATGAAGATTGATGAAGGTTTTGAGAGAATTGTGATGAAACTCCAATGAAAAAGTGTGATAGATTTTGTGAAATTCTTGGTGCAAATGAGGCCAACCCTTGATCAATGCACATTTCATGAATATATAGACCCCAAATGAACATTCTAGATCCATCTTGCACATTCCCTTGTTTTCAAATTTTGATCCATTTTGATTATGTTTCTTAAATGATAAGCAACCATGGATAACTTCATTTTTTCCTTCTAAACTCAAAAAAGTGTGTGAACCATTGTTCTTAGAATTGTTTTTCCATTCAAAATCATATATTGGAAGTCTCCATTTGGACTTGTAAATCTCCCAAACCATTTTCCAACTTGAAATTATTCACTTTATAAGCCTTTTTAGTTCATATTTTGACCTATCATGCAACTCCATGCTATGAGCTTCTCCAATAACTTGTGACCTTCTTTCTAGACTTAAAATCCCATTTGGAGCAAGTTTGATGTTGTAAGTTTTTCCATTTGAGGCCTCCTTGTATGAGTTTTGGGTATAGGTTAAAATGACCTGTAATTCACAAATGCCCAAAATACCCTTTGCTTGTCAAGACCATAAGTTGAGTTCTCCACATCATATGAAGGCATACCATACCATTCTAGAAAGCTAAGACAATGAGGAACAACTCTTAAGTTGACCAAGAATTCATTTGAAATCTCCTTGAGGGGCAAAACTAGCTTGGAAGTCAAGTCACTTTCACAGACAAAAATTCAGACACCCCAGATGACCTGTAACTTGTAAGGACCATAACTTGAGTTCTATAAATCTCCTTGAGGTCTTCCACCACTCAAATTAAAGGTCTTGAGATCCTCTACAAGTTTCATGTTGGCCAAGAAGCCATTTGAAGCTAGCATTTTGACTTATCTTGCTTGGAAATTTGACCTAAACTAGGGGATTTTACAGAGAAACCCTAATTTAGTAACTCCTCTTCTCCTTGATTTCTCTTGAATTCTCCTTGTCATATCTCCATATCCTTCTTTATATGTTCAATATTGATCCCCACATCTCTCCAATAGACTTGAATGCCCTCTTAAGTCAGTCAATGGACCTAGGGTTGGCCTAGGGTTGACCCAGATGAAACCCTAGTTGACTATCTTCAACTGTAGCTCTTGTGCTTTCCTCAATGACTTGTTTTCTCCTCCAAATGACTTTATAAGTCTCTCAAGGTGTCTAGATACCCTCCATGTCTTCATTTCATAGCTCATAACCCTCTTATTGATCCTCAAACACCCTCAGCTAGGAGATGGACTCAAGGCTTGATCTGCTGAACTCCTTGCTTTCAAATTCTTTCTTGATGACTTGCATGAGATTGAATTGGAATAATAACCTCTTGCTAGGCCTCTAGAGATGAGAATAATGATTGATCTCCTGTTGAATGACATGCTATGCTTATGCTATGCAGATGGTTAGTCTATGTACATGACTCTATATGCAAATGCTAATGATAATGAAACATGAACCAAGTGAATAAGGTTGGGCAAATTTTAGGGTGCAACAGCTGCCCCTATTCAAGCGACTTGGACCCGATTGGGTGAAGAGCCCGGAGCCTTCAGACATTCGCGGTACGAGACGGTTGAATACTAGTGAAACCAGAAATTTGCCAACCGCAGAAATAAACTGCGCTCCTACTTGCGGAATGACATTCATCAGCTGAATCTGACTGTTAGAGTAACCCACTGATCTCGCGCGACCGTGCTGGGGATTGTCTTCATCGTTCTGAAGAGGATTTTGTCATAACAGATTGCTTGCTTGTCCACGCTAGGACTCTGTCTGTCGTCAATACAAAGAAATCTCAACTAGAATTGGTCCACGTTAGGACTCCACTTGCTGTTAACCCAGAAAAATCTCGGCAACTCCGCTGGGGATAATTCGTCTGCATTTCCATAAACTGAGTCGTCCACGTTAGGAATAAAATTCTCCCACGTTAGGAGTAACACTTGTCCACGTTAGGAATAACATCGTCCACGTTAGGAATCATTTCTTCTGAATCTGTCCGCGTCAGGACTAACCCTTTCATCTTTCCACGTCAGGAAGCAATCTTCTTTCCACGTAAGGAGAACTATATCAATCTGTCCACGTAAGGACTTCAATACCACTTGACATGTCCGCGTCAGGACTTCAATCTTTCCACGTAAGGAATAAACTCGTCTTTCCACGTAAGGAAACCATTTTTCTTCCACGTAAGGAATGCTCTTGATATGCCCACGTAAGGACTCTGATCTTTCCACGTAAGGAATACCACTCTTTCTCGATTTGTCCGAGTCAGGACTCATTTTTCCACGTAAGGAATGCCATCTTAATCTGTCCGCGTAAGGACTACAACCTTTCCACGTTAGGAATGCAACTTCTGATATGTCCGCGTAAGGACTCCAATCTTTCCACGTCAGGAATGCTGTCATTTCCACGTAAGGAAACTGTCTTTTGATACGTCCGCGTAAGGACTACCTCGTCCACGTTAGGACCCATTTCTCCTTATTAGGGATAATAGTTTCTCTGATTCGTCCACGTCAGGACACTGATCTCGTCTTGATTCGTCCACGTTAGGACTCCGGCGTCTTCGACTCGCTGAGGAAATAAGACTTGTCCACGCAAGGACTCACGCGTCTTCGACTCGCTGGGGAAATATCCGCGTCAGGACTTACACTTTGCCCACAACACGAAGAAGGATAAATTTGTCCACATCAATCTTGTATCTTGTCATCACAAAGAACTACAAACTTGTCCACGTCAGGACACGCATTTCACCATTACAAATAAAGATCTCTGCCGAAAACAAAGTGATCCACGTCAGGATACCAACACGAAGAGTAACCAATCTTTTGTCAACGTCATGACTTCCCTTTCTCCAAATTTCAAAAGACCGAATCTATCCGCGTCAGGATTAACACACCTTACCAATCTGGTAACACAAACCTGTCCACGTTAGGACGCCCACTTCTGAAGAAATCCCGTCATTCTAGGAGTAAATGGTCCACGTCAGGACTTAATTCTTCAATGATCCTCACCCATAAACTTCTTAGCACTGACGTGACAGCGACTTTGAGGCGGACTCTACTGGGGATGTCTGAGAACCAACTATCGGACACCTGCTTCGAAATTCTGATTCATGCGACTCGTTGATGACAAACGAACTCTGCTTGGGGAATAAGGAGATTCTTATCCTGGCCACTCTGGCTGGGGAAGATAGGATGCATTTGCATAAATGACTCTGCTGGAGACAAAGAGAGTTTTATCATGATAACTCTGTGGGGGAATACCGCCGAAACTGACATTATTATTGAATATCTCCTGCCGAGATCTTGACTGTTTGGTAATTTATTTGAGCAAGAGCTCTCTCCACCTGAACTGCTAGAATACAAAAACTGCTTCAGCAAAATAAATGCTGGAAGGATAATGCCGACTCGCCGGGGATAGCCTGATGCTACAAAATTATTCCGGCAAAATAAATGCTGGAAGAGTGAAGTCGACCCTGCTGGGAAGTTGGGAACTCAAACCACACGTCTTATTGAAGTAACCCCCTGCTGGGGAATAATAACTCTGCTGAGGAATAGCAGATGCGCACAGCACAATCGGACTTTCTGCTGGAATGTGAACCGATATCACCAGTATCTCTGACAAAATAAATGACAGGAACCGCCATCAACTCTGCTGGGGAGAGTCTTGATCTTCGAATTCCACTGGAAGGAAAGAACATTTACTGAAGAGAACTCCGCTGGGGATGACTGGATTCTCTTGGGGAAAATTAACTGACTCCGCTGGTGGAGAATGCATGACCCTGCGGGGGGAAATGAACCTGTCTGAATACAGCCTTACGATCGCGGGATCACCAAACTCTGCTGAGGACGAGTAACTTCTCTGGAGCACGTCCTTTGGATAAGCTACGGCTAGCTGGGGAATTCTATCCTTCTTCAGGAAGAACATGCATGACCTGCGCGAGGATCAAGCCTTTCACTATTGCAATCTTTTGATCATCTTCCTCGTACGGTTATGAAACCTGCGACAACACAAACAAGACACGACAAGCCTATGCAATCAAATCAATTCAGGTTAGTGACGTTACACTCAGTTAATTCAAAGCTTTAACAATTGTTGGCAAGGGCCAGTGATGTTATACTCATGTTAGTTTCATCAAACTTAGGCGTTTTATCATGCGCAAAACAGTAAAGAACAGGCATCAAGTACTGAATAACACATTTTCATTGATTGGGCCCCTGAATGGGCGGAGTTTTTTGTACACGGGATGTAACTCCTGAAAAGAGGAAGCTACACAAAGCAAATATACAAGTATGCAAGTATTCACAAGAAGCGTAAATATTGACAAATTAAATTTTGTACACATGTCGGCAACTGGATGCAGATGAACACCACGAACTGATCCTCCCATGACTCGTCCGACTCTAATGCTTTCCCGGTATCCGTCTTCTGAAGAGGTTGTATCCGATAACTGACTCCTTAACCATATTCTCCCGCACTGATGCTCATTGAATTCGGACCGCAGTCATTTGCTTTTCAAATCCCTAACTTTTGCGTGAACCGCCCTTTACGGGTTTTCAGTTCACCGGGATACCCCTTTTTGCCGAAGCCGCCCAGTGTAGGTTTTCAACTTCGCGGGTGTACATTTTTTCAATTTTATCCCTAATTTTTGCCCGAACCTTTCATTCTGTTTTTGGTTCGCCAGGATGCCCCATTTTTGCCTGGACTCTCTTTTTCTGTCCAGCGGGTCTGTTTTAAGCAAAGTATTTTTTAACCGCGTCCGAATTCACAGGTGATGCAAAGTCTTCCCCGTCCATGGTGGACAACAATAAAGCTCCTCCTGAAAAGACCTTACTGACAACGTATGGCCCTTCGTAGTTGGGGGTCCACTTGCCCCGGTGATCTGCTTGCGGCGGGAGAATCCTTTTCAGCACAAGGTCGCCCGTCTGAAAGCTCCGCGGAAGTATCTTCTTGTCGTACGCTTTCTTCATTCGTCTTTGATACAAACGACCGTATGCCAGAGAAGCTAGCCTCTTCTCATCCATCAAACTCAGTTGGTTCAATCTGTTCGTTACCCATTCTGCCTCGTCCAGCTGAACGTCTCGCAATACCCTTAGAGAAGGGATCTCAACTTCCAATGGTAATACCGCTTCCATCCCGTATACCAACGAGAACGGAGTTGCCCCGGTTGATGTGCGTACCGTCGTACGATAACCGTGCAGAGCGAAAGGTAGCATTTCATGCCAATCTTTATACGTCACCACCATTTTCTGGATGATCTTCTTGATATTCTTATTGGCCGCTTCGACAGCGCCATTCATCTTGGGTCGGTAAGGGGAGGAGTTGTGATGTTCGATCTTGAAATTCTGACAGAGCTCCTTCATCATTTTGTTGTTCAGATTAGAACCATTATCCGTGATTATCCGCTCGGGAATTCCGTATCGGCAAATGATATCTCTCTTGATGAATCTAGCCACCACTTGCTTCGTTACATTTGCATAAGACGCTGCTTCCACCCACTTGGTGAAATAATCGATTGCTACGAGGATGAACCGATGCCCGTTAGAAGCCGTCGGCTCGATCTTTCCAATCATATCGATTCCCCACATTGAGAATGGCCATGGAGATGACATCACATTTAGAGGACTCGGAGGCACATGTATTTTGTCAGCATATATTTGGCACTTGTGGCACTTTCTTGCAAATTTGAAACAATCAGTTTCCATCGTCAGCCAAAAATAACCTGCCCGCAGTAGTTTTCTCGTCATAGCATGCCCACCAGCATGCGTGCCGAATGCACCTTCGTGAATTTCCTCCATGAGAAGTTTGGCCTCTTTTTCGTCTACACAACGCAACAACACCAAGTCGTGGTTTCTTCTGTACAAGACGCCATCCGGGTTCAAATAGAAATTACCCGCTAATCTCCTGAGAGTCTTCTGATCTTGACTGGATGCCCCAGCTGGATACTCTTTATTCTTCAGGAAATTAAGGATGTCAAAATACCACGGTTTGCCATCAGACGCTTCATCAATAGCAAATACATAAGCTGGCCTGTCTAACCGAGAGATAGTGATCTGGGGAGCTTCGTTCCAGAAATTGACCTTGTACATGGAAGACAAGGTGGCAAGGGCGTCAGCCATTTGATTTTCTGCCCGCGGCACGTGATGCAATTCAACTTTGTCGAAGAAAGGCAACAATCTCCTTGCATAATTCATATAATGTATCAAATTGGGCTGCCGTGTCTCCCATTCCCCTTTGATCTGATTCACTACCAGAGCCGAGTCTCCGTATACGTCTAAATGTTTGATTCGCAAATCAATGGCTTCTTCAAGCCCCATTATACAAGCTTCGTATTCGGCCTCATTGTTGGTAACGGCAAAGGTCAATCGGGCAGTAAACGGGATGTGCGACCCGTGTGGCGTAGTGATAATTGCCCCTATCCCGCTACCGTAAGCATTCACAGCTCCATCAAATATCATCTGCCATTTGGACCCCGGCTCTGGTCCTTCGTCTGGCAACGGCTCTTCGCAATCCTTCATCTTGAGATACATGATATCCTCGTCAGGAAAGTCAAATCTCATCGATTGATACTCTTCAATAGGCTGCTCCGCCAGATATTCAGACAACACACTCCCCTTTATCGCCTTTTGCGAGACGTATTGAATATCATATTCAGTCAAGATCATCTGCCACCGGGCAATTCTACCTGACAACGCCTGCTTTTCGAATATATATTTGATCGGATCCATCTTCGAGATGAGCATGGTTGTATGATTCAGCATGTACTGCCTCAGACGCTTGGCGGCCCAGGCTAGCGCGCAGCAAGTTTTCTCCAGCATTGAATATCGAGATTCACAGTCTGTAAATTTCTTACTCAAATAATAGATCGCATGCTCTTTTCTCCCCGTCTCGTCGTGTTGACCGAGAACGCAACCCATGCTTCCCTCAAGAACCGTTAAATACATTATCAAGGGTTTCCCTGCCACCGGGGGTATCAAAATAGGAGGCTCCTGCAAGTACTTCTTTATTTTGTCGAACGCCTTTTGACAATTTTCGTTCCATGTCACAGCTTGATCTTTCTTTAGCAACTTGAATAATGGTTCACACGTGGCAGTTAGGTGAGATATGAACCGGGCAATGTAGTTCAATCTCCCCAAAAACCCGCGCACCTCTTTCTCTGTTTTAGGCGTCGGCATTTCTTGAATCGCTTTTATTTTAGCAGGATCGACCTCTATTCCTCTTTCGCTTACTATGAACCCCAGGAGCTTACCCGATCTCACCCCGAAGGTGCATTTGTTAGGGTTCAGCCTCAGCCTGAACTTCCTAAGCCTTTTAAACAACTTCAACAGATTCACCAGATGCTCTTCCTCCGTCTGGGATTTGGCAATCATATCGTCAACATAAACTTCGATCTCTTTATGCATCATGTCATGAAAAAGAGTCGTCATCGCACGCTGATATGTTGCCCCAGCATTTTTCAAACCAAAGGGCATCACTTTATAGCAAAATGTTCCCCAAGGCGTTATGAAAGTAGTCTTCTCCATATCCTCTGGCGCCATTTTAATCTGATTATAGCCTGAAAAGCCATCCATGAAGGAGAATACAGAGTATTGAGCAGTATTATCAACTAACACGTCAATATGAGGAAGCGGAAAATCGTCTTTTGGGCTTGCTTTATTCAAATCTCTGTAATCTACGCACATCCGAACCTTGCCATCTTTCTTTGGCACTGGTACGATGTTGGCAACCCACGAAGGATACTTCGTCACAGCCAGGAAACCAGCGTCCCACTGTTTCTGAACCTCCTCTTTGATCTTCATTGCCATATCTGGGCGAGTTCTGCGAAGTTTTTGTTTGACAGGCGGGCAGTCTTCTTTCAGTGGCAGACGATGCACAACCATATCTGTATCGAGCCCTGGCATATCTTGATACGACCAAGCAAATACATCATTATACTCCCGGAGCATTTCAACCAGTTTTCGCTTGATATCACTCTGCAATGCGGCTCCAATACGAATATTTTTCTCAACCCCTTCCGACCCCAAATTGATAATTTCGATAACCTCGTCATGAGGCAGAATGGCTCTTTCCTCTTGCTTCACCAACCAAGACAGTTCTTCAGGAACGTCTCTATCTTCGACAACCTCTTCTTCGGTCTGGAATACCGGGTGCTCGAAGTCGGGACGAGTCATAGGTGGTTCAAGGATGTCATCTGAAAATGTTATCCTGCAAAAGAAAGGGTTAAGTGCTTCAAAATGCGTATAAAGCGGATAACCACGTTGCCATTTTATTGAAAAATACAAAACAAGAAAGACAGGGATTACAGTATTTGCACATGAAAAACGCCATTTACTTAATGATTAACGAAGCAATGTTTATAACAACACAGCCCTAAGCAAATCCTGATGCCCCGGGCAAGACATCAGATTATTCAACAATTAATAAAGCAAAGCATTACTGTTTAAAGGTCACAGGAACAAGCTCCTGAATGGACCAGTTGCACAGTCCTTGTCCTGGCGTGCTTGGCTGAATCCAGGCCTCCATATCACAGTCGCTGTCCCCTTCATCGGATTCTGAAGCAGCATTGACAGATTCACGGCATACTCCACTGGCAGAGATGGTGATTGACTTTCTGAAATGAGGGGCCCCCACAGAAGGAGTTGATGACGATGGTCGGTACCCCAGTCCGAACCGGTCCATTTTCACCGGAATGTCCAATACTTTGCCCCAGCCCGTGGCTTCTCCTGCTTTCACCAGCGCTTGAGCTTCTTTATACGATGAGACAGCTATCTCTGGCACTTTGCTTGGCCCGGGACTCTTGTCCTTTATGCGCAAACCTTCGAACGCCTGGCATGGCGTCTCGTGGATCTCCCCGTCGACTTCCACATATTTGAACGAAGAAAGATGGCTGACCAGGATGTCTTCTTCTCCGCACACGGTGACTACACTGTCTCCGATCATATACTTTAGCTTCTGATGCAGGGTTGACGTGACAGCCCCTGCCCCGTGAATCCAAGGTCTTCCCAGCAAGCAGCTGTACGCAGGCTGTATATCCATGATATAAAACTCCGTTGCAAACACTTCCGGCCCCACTTGCAGAGGCAAGGTAATCGATCCGAAGACTGTTCTCCGCGTGCCGTCAAACGCTCTGACTACCAAATCACTTGGTGTACACAAAATTCCTCGAACATCCAGCTTCATCATAGCCTTCTTAGGCAGCACATTCAAAGACGACCCGGTGTCAACCAATACGTGCGACATTGTCGACCCTCTGCACTCAACAGATACATGTAATGCCATATTATGATCCCTTCCTTTCGGAGTCAAGTCGAAGTCCGTAAAGCCCAGACTGTGGCCTGCATTTACATGTGCCAATACTCCTTCTAGCTGATTGACGGAGACATCCTGTGGTACAAAAGAAGTGTCCAGGACTTTCAGCAAAGCATTTCGGTGGGCTTCCGAACACAACAGCAATGACAGAATAGATATTTTGGATGGCGTTTGCTGCAGATGCTCCACGATTTTATAATCGCTCTTCCGAATTAAACGCATGAATTCTTCGACATCCTTAGATGCTGCTTCTTTTTCATTTGCTTGAACCGGAACATTTTCCACCGCTTTCCCCTTTCCTTTCGCTAGCCTTTCGGCTTCCACTTCAGGAGATATAAAGATCCTGCCGCTCCTCGTCATGCCTCCTGGGCCCACAACATTATCCACAACCTCCACTGACTGCTTGTTAACATCGATTTTAATCCCGTCACAATACACCTCCAGCCCATATGACCATGGAACCGCTTTCGTGCTCTCATACGGGATTGGCCCGGCTTTAGTTATAGTAATCGGTGGTCGCTGAGCTGGTGCTGAAATAGTGATCGTCTTCCTAGGAATTGTCACTGTGGCAACATCACTCTGATTATCCATTACTGCCCCTGCCGGCTCATCAGTTGCTGTTCTATCAAACTGCAATACACCTTCATCAATCAAGGCCTGAATGCCTTTCTTCAAATCCTCACACCCCCCAGACAGGGCCCAACAATCTAAGCAGTACTCATTACAACCCGGGTAAACACCTCCTTGCAACAGTCGGCTTTTTACTTTGCTCAGCGGCGTCTTTAAATCCTCAACATTCATAATCAGATTCAGACCTTCCTCAATCAGCACGGCATTCGCCCCATGATTAGGCATGGGTTTCTGGACTATATTCGCACCGGTCGTTCCGAAGTTGATAGACTTGTTGTCCAAGAGATCCTGCACAACGTGCTTAAAAGCGTGACAACCTTCTATATCATGGCCCGGGGCCCCAGAATGAAACTCGCAGCGCCTATTTGCATCATAGCCGAACGGGGGAGTTCCCGTTATTGGTGCCAAGGTTCTTTTTTCTACCAGATTCAATCCCAACAAGGTCTGCAATAAATCAGCATAGTTAGAGGGAGGCTTCTCGAACACCCTTCTCGGCTTATTACCCTGGAATCTTCTCTGAGCTTGCTGTGCCCCCTGCTGAGGCTGCTGCTGCTGTGGCATTGGCTGCTGCTGAACCGGTTGTTGTTGCTGGATTGGTTGTTGCTGATAAGGGATAGTGACACTCGACACTTGCTGCTGTTGACGATATTGATTTCTTCCCCTGCCTCGGCCTCGGCCTCGGCCTCCAAATACAGCACTAGCTTCGCCCTGACGGCGCCCACCATAAGCTTTCCTATTGCTGCCAGATGCAGCTGACTCGTCAACTTGGAACTTTCCTTGCTTAATGTTCCGCTCAATCTTTTCCCCCATCAAGATCAGGTCTGAAAAACTAGCCAAAGACGTATGAAACAGCATATCATGAAACAGCCCGGTGAATGTGCCGACAAACATATCGTTCATTTCTTTATCTTCCACAGGAGGACGAACTCTGGCAGCCATATCGCGCCACCTTTGCGCGTATTCTTTAAAACTCTCCCCCTTCTTCTGCGAAAGCCCGGCCAACTGGACCCGATTGGGTGCCAGATCACTGTTATATTTGTAATGGGCTACGAACGCCTCCGCTAATTGCTTCCAAGTCTTGATATCAGTGGGCTCCAACCCCATGTACCACTCTAAGGAAGGACCCGATAGGCTATCCTGAAAGAAATGCATGAGCATTCTTTCGTCAGTGGAGTATGCTGACATCTTTCTGTAATAAGCTCGTACATGCACTTTCGGACATGTATCTCCTTTGTACTTATCGAACGCAGGCGCTTTGAACTTGATTGGCACCCTCAGCCCAGGTACCAAGCCCATTGTTGCCATGTCCAGACCCACAGCACTCTGATTTAAGACTCCCTTCATTTGCTCCTCCAGCATTCTAATCTTTTGAGAATCATCCATCGGCCCTTCAAAGCCTCCTCCAGAGAAGGCGTCCTCCTGCTGATCCTCTTGCCACATACCGTTTCCAGCCCCGTATCCATCATACGCATTATTACGTCCAGCTCTGACTTGATTCATCCCTGGAACTCGGCCTCTGTTGCCGTACCCTTGAACACCTCCAACAGGACCTCCAGCCATAAAACCAGCACCGTTTCCGTTTCCAAAACCTCCGTAGCCCTGATTGACCATACCATAACCATCTTGCCCAAAGCCTTGAGCATTAAAGCCATACTTGCCAGTGTTGTCGAATCCCTGATCGTTGAATCCGAACCCAGCGTTGACAAAGCCATTGCCTCCGAGATTATCTCCCACATTGACATCACCCAGCCCAGCGTTGTGGACAGCAGTTTCATTTCCAGCTCCGACGTTACCATTTACAGCAGTGGTAGCGTGGTTGACGTTAGCAGCATTCACATTGACGACAGGCGGAGCCACTGGCGTTGGAGTGCCATCTCCATGAGCAGTATCAACCCGGACGGACTGATGATCTTCGTTACCATGACCAGCGTTGCGAGCCAATAGAGGCTGGACCATGGCCTGCAAGTTCTCTTGCCCTTTTGCTATAGCCTCCATGGTTTGCATGAAGAGGGCGAGCTTCTCGCGTACATCCTGCATCTCGTTCTGAATCTGGTCCATGACTTTCCGACAGTTGGATCGTGTAGAATAGCGATGCGGATGTTGATCTGGAATCCTGTTAAGTACCTGATGCAGAGCAAGAGATAAGACACCATTCATAGATTACCTGTTATGCAATATGAATATGAATGCAATGCAATGTGTCTGTGCATTAGGGAAGTTCATTCCCCCAGTTCTAGTGCGAGGGTGCCGGTGCAGTGACAGTGTTGACAATAAGAATATCGGAGCTGAATCATAGAAAGCCTCATATATAACAGAGAGAATCAATAAGCCCAGGGTACAATATCACTGAGGGTACAAAGATGGCATGACCTCAACCAACAATCCTGGTGATGGTCAGCAACTATGCAAATAAAGCATACAAATAATGGAATGATCAGATCCTCCCAAAAGTCTGGTACTCCTCTATCAACTTCTTGGTTTCCGGATGGCTTGGTCGATCAAGCAGCCCTTCAACAAGCTGGTTTCTCTTCTTAAGGACACGGCGTACGTCTTCAGCAGTTTCTTCCCATGCTGCTTCTCCGAAGCAATCTTCTAACTTTCGCTTCTGGGACACTGCTTCATCTCTGGATTTGATTGCCTTGTTTAGTGCATGCTGAACACTATACCGGTTCATCACTTCCTCCTCACACTTCTTGATGCTAGACTTCAACTTCTCCTCGAGGTCGGAAATTTGCTGCTTCAGCTTATCTTCCCTCTTCTTGTTGTTAGTGAGTGTAGCATTCCAAGTCTTATTGCAAGAAGATATCTCTCGGTGTGCTGCGTCGAGCGCTTTCTTTTTGGCTTCCAGCATGTCATGGGAACTTCTGAACTCTTGCCCCAGACGTTCGCGCTTTTTCTTTTCCTCGGTCAACTCAGCTCCTAACCTGTTTACCAGCTCAATCTGTTGTTGGAAAGCATATACGGCTTTGTTCTTCTCGCTGCGTGCCTGGGCTAGCTCTTGCTCTAACCCTTCGTTAATCTTCATCAAGGCTTCTTTCTCCTTCACAACTTGTTCATAGACTTCCCTAGAAACAGTAGTCGGTTCTTCTACCGGAATAGGATCAAGAATTGGTGCATCTGGAAATGGCATCTTCAACTGACTAGCCCTCTCTTGAATCCAAACTCTATAAGGTGCATAGGCCTGACAGTCATTCTTTCCTAACAACGGCTTCCCTTTGCGGTTAATACGCGTCCAAGCATGTCGCAACTTGGCTAATAACTCCCCCTTCACGTCACCAGTGAAGTACAGAGATTCCTGTACTTCCTCCCTCTGAGGTGGATTCTTCAGCGCATATCCGAACTGGCGAATGAATAGAGAAGGGTTGTAATTGATACACCCTTTTCTTCCTATCAATGGCACATTAGGGTAACCAGAACAACTGAAGATGAGCTCCGATCCCAGCAGGTCTCTATCAAACCACTCCATATCTTCCGACGATAGCCTCATCAGACGCTCTGGCCAACCAACTGGAACTGTAGTCTCTGCAGCAGATCCTCTCTTAGGAAGGTGACTCTCAAACCACATACTCAACAAGGGCACACACAGATGAACATTCTTCCCTCTTCCCTTCTCATTCTTGTAATGCAGTGAGTGATATAGGTCTCCGAGTAAGGTAGGTACAGGATTACCAGCAGCAAACAAGTAGAAAGCGTCAAAATCCACAAAATCAGGTATATTGGGGAACAGAACTACGCCATAGATGCACAAAGCCAACACAGCATTGAAAGCAACCCAGCACCCATTCTTGGCGTACTCCTGGGCTTTACCAACTAAGAACTGAAATGAGAAGCCTGGAACTCCACGGGAAACAGTAGTCACAAGTTCAGAAGCATCCACATGCAAGGCTTTGGCCAATTCCTCCGGCTTAGGTTTGGCATCATAATGAATGAATGGAACCTGGTTCTGCACAGGCAGCTCAACATACTCAGCGTATTCCTCCAAGGTTGGTCCCATAATAAAGTCAGAGAACGTAAAGCACCTCAAAGCCGGGTCGTAGAATTGCATAAAAGCATACAGCCCATCTAACTCTACCTCTGTAGGTTTGCACACCAATCTCAATAATCTACCATAACTCATCCGGAAACTCCTACGAACACCCTCATCAGCAAGAGAGATCAACCCCAGTAAAGGAACAATATCAGGCGTAGGCAATTTGTAAGCAACCGTTCTCCTTAAGCTAGCCATGATCAAACACTCAGAAGTCTGGGCACTAGAACTAGGGAAATGCAAATGCACCTGCAGCACAGACACACGTTAGTGAAATGCAAATGATAATGGATATGCAAGGATGCAATGCAAGTAACATTCAACGGGGACCAAAGCTGTAGCTGAATAGCCTAAACCCAATCAAGAAAGGTCTCAGGTAGACCGTCCAGAAGTCACCAAACCTTGGTCTCAGATAGACCTAAAATAAAACTCCAACACTGGTCCCTGACAGACCTCAAACCATAACTCCAACTGGTCTCTGCTAGACCTCAAATCCCATCTATAACTGGTCTCTGACAGACCTCATAACACATCTCCAACTGGTCTCTGACAGACCTCAGAATACATCTCCAAATGGTCTCTGACAGACCTCAGAATAAATCTCCAAATGGTCTCTGACAGACCTCAGAATAAATCTCCACATGGTCTCTGGCAGACCTCATAACTCTCCATAAATAACCCAGATCTCTGATCAAGAAATAACCGGTAATCTGGAGGTCTAGTTACCTGCATAACCCTGAATCCCCTCACAGGTGGGTGGCCCTATAACTGGCACAAGGTACGGCATCCTATGCGGTCGTCGGCGTCACAGACTTTCAGGGTTGATGATACGATTCCCAGAAGGAGTGGCATCATCAAATCCTGAAGAGGCCTCACTCAGCCAACTTCCAAATGATCGGTCCTCAGAGTCGACAATCCAACTAACCAGCAACCCACGCCAACCAAAGGAAGGGGCAGGAGGCCAACCAGAGGAACCTCGTCTGAGTGTAGATTTCATGGGACACCGAAGCAAGCAAAGCAAGCGGGCGCCCACTAATTTCTACTCTAATTCTAGGTGCACTCAAGCCCAGGTCCGGCTTATCTCTCAATATCAGAACACCCGTCACACCCCAACACAGCAATAATAATCAATATATATAAAGCTGAAAAATACAGGGTTAGAAATATACAATAACTCCATACAAAATCCTCGACGGGAAAACAAGCGCTAGGATTGACTCTCTCAAGGGACGTTGGATCCCAAATGCATAAGAACCATCGCAGTCCTTAGCAGCCAGGGGACGTTGGATCCCCAGCAGAGTCGCCAGCTGTCGCTACTGCGAAAATCGGCGCCGGCTGAACAGAAGAGTCGCCACCGTGCGTTATTTATCCCACGGGAGGGAAAGGAAACGCCCAGAGTAAACCTCGCACAAAAAAGGGAAAAGGTATGGTCATCGCAACCAAAACCTGGATTCGGGAGTCGGTTACGCAAGGGGAAGGTATTAGCACCCCTCACGTCCGTCGTACTCGACGGGATCCACGCTTGTTTTCGGGTATGGATTGTTATTCTATCTAAACTATAGGTCAAGGGTTAAAAAGAAAATAAAATGAAAGTAAAAATGACTCGGCAAAGTATCGCACTTTATGCCTACGTATTCCCGTCTGGAACGAGAAATCAGAGTCAACGTAGTTCGCCTACCTACGGGAAAGGAGGGGAAGGTTGCTCGCTAGGATATCGCATCCTATGCCTACGTACTTCCACACAGCATGGAAGATCAGAGCAAACGTAGTTCGGGCCACGTACGACACAAGCTTGTCTTGGTTGATTTTATTCTGAAAAAGGTCTTTCTGATTAACAGTCCCGGCGGACAAAAATGACGCTTTGATGAGTTCACATTCTTTTACGAAAGAAGTGTCTTTTATTGTGTTTGAAATCTTTAGGTGTTTTTCTGTTTGTTTTGAGAAAGAAAGAGACAGAACTCTAAACTACGGTTGCGAAGGGAAACAACTAATCTAGTGTTATCATGCATGGGTTAAGACCTAGTGTCTATCATGCTCCTCTCTTGCGCAGAGAGAAACAGAGATCCTAAGGGATAGGCAGAAACAGAAACAATATCAGATATATACAGTAAAACAGTAAAATGCATGGATGCAACAGCACAAGCGAGGCAAGGGAGTCCCACTCAACCTCGAACCTAGAAAACAATAGGCGAAAGTGAACAGACTTCACTTTCAACCCAACAGGGTAAACAGCAAACAATACAGTTCAGAAAACCAATCAATACATCAAGAAATGAAATACAGCAGCAAAAGAAACAGCATCAGCAGCTCTGAATCAACAACTGGCTTCAAGCAACCTCCAATAAGCTACAGGCTTCACCAAGCATCAATCTCCATCTTCATGGCCTTCAGACAAGGGCTTTGATCCTCAGTCTTCCATCTGCAATGGCTTTTCTTCAAGCTCAAACCTCCAGGATGAGGGATTAATCACCAAAGTGAATTGGGTGTTAAGCAATCAGCTGACTACCAAAGGTGGTGAACAGACTGCTTCTAACACAAGAGACATTTTCTCTCAAGAGTTCTATCTCATAGACACCATCACCAAGCCTTCCAAAGGAAGGGGGTGAGTGTCTTAGAGAGACTCTGAATCACAGAGAAGAATGGATGCAGACAAGGCAATCCATGTTTGAGAAACAATCTTTCTAATCTAGAGCTCTGCCTAGCTCCTAAACCCTAGTCTCCTCAGCAGCTGCTAGCAAAAACCTCCTCATCAACTCTGACAGTTGATCTTCAATCTTTGAATCTCCCATGGTCTTCATCTTCACAAATCTTCAGCTTCCCCAGGGCCCCAGACAAACCCAATACCCAATCAAACAATCAACAATCCCCAGAGGGCACACCACACCAGACAGCAGATATACAGATAGTAATAATATCAGTAGGGGAGTCCTAATTTTTTCTAAGGGATCTAATAGCTACCCATAGCCCATATAGTCCCATAACTAATCTATTCAAACCCTAAGTCCTAAGGGAGAAAATCAAACTCCTAAGTTGTCACCTAAAAACCCTAGTTTCATTCATGATATTCAAGCATTTATTAATCACCTAAAATTAACCTCTAAAAATGGGAAATAAAATATTTCTACAAGCTTAACATCTCATCTAAACAATATGAAAAGAATGATCAAAAAATATTAAAGCATGTGAGAGAACAAAAATCATGAAAATGATGCATGAAATATAACTATTTATTATGCTATTTATTTAGAAAATATGTAAAAAATATGAAATAAAACTAAAAATGAAATTTTATTTTCCTATAATATTCTAGACATTTTAATGAAAACATGGTAAAAAGAATGGATTAAAAAGCATTTTTTATGAATTTATTATGATTTTATGAAAATTGATGAAAATTAAAATGAAATAAGAAAAAAGTAAAATGAATTAAATGAGCCAGGGGGTGTGAATAGGAACTTCGCTCAGTTCAAAATTGGATGGGCCTCACAGGGTAGGGGTGCAGTTAGCGCTTCTGGCTTAAGCCCAATACACATTCAGAATTAAAAAAAAAAAAAAACAAAGAAACGCTGGGGGGTAGAAATAGCATCAGAAACACGTTCAATATTGGTTTGGGCCTAACTCTGGGGGTGGGGATAGCATCATCCACTCAGGCCCGCCCGTTTCAATTAATGAAACGGCGCGTTTTGGCCAGCTTCATTCTTTCCCTCCAAAGCTCAGATTAAACATAGGCCATTGGATTGCCTTGATAGTCAAGAGTCTACCACGAAATGAAGGGCTCAGATTGTATCTTCTTCAATTGAACCTGCAACCTAGGGTTTGAGCTTCCATGGCCACCATGCACGAGCAAGGTTCCACCTCCCTGTTCTCACTCCACACGCGATGAATCCTCATGATGTAAACATGGAATCTGCTCCAAATCTCTCCCTCTATAATCTTAGGGCATCAAATCACCTTGAAACTCACCACATCAACAAATTCGATTGGATCAACCTTCGGCCTCCATTGAAATACACTGGTATGCATCATCACCAAACTTCCTCAAACCTAGCCTAACTTAAACTACATCTAATGGAGGTTAACACATGCTATCAAGCCACGATTATAACACACTAATCTAAGAGATTCGAACACAAACAGAATATGGCACCTGTCACTAACCATCACCAAACCTCTCCAAATTCATCTAACTTAATCTCCTAACCACCTAGATCAATTCTACACTAACAAAAACATGCCTACCTAACTGGATCAAGCAGTGTGATAGAAAACTTACCTTGTAAGAAATCTTGAGAAGCAGCTATGGAAATGGAAGATCTGAGGCTTCCAAGTGATGAATCTTGATCAATCCTTGAGGAACTTGCTTCTGTATGCACAAACTTGGAGTTTCCTTGCTTGAATCATGCAATCCACTTGAACTTGTAGTTTTGAGATTCTTGAGAAAAGCACTCGAATATGAATGATTCACACCAAGAACTTGCTTCAATTATGATCTGTGATGATGATGGAATGGAATTGAGTTGATTATGATGAAGATTGATGAAGGTTTTGAGAGAATTGTGATGAAACTCCAATGAAAAAGTGTGATAGATTTTGTGAAATTCTTGGTGCAAATGAGGCCAACCCTTGATCAATGCACATTTCATGAATATATAGACCCCAAATGAACATTCTAGATCCATCTTGCACATTCCCTTGTTTTCAAATTTTGATCCATTTTGATTATGTTTCTTAAATGATAAGCAACCATGGATAACTTCATTTTTTCCTTCTAAACTCAAAAAAGTGTGTGAACCATTGTTCTTAGAATTGTTTTTCCATTCAAAATCATATATTGGAAGTCTCCATTTGGACTTGTAAATCTCCCAAACCATTTTCCAACTTGAAATTATTCACTTTATAAGCCTTTTTAGTTCATATTTTGACCTATCATGCAACTCCATGCTATGAGCTTCTCCAATAACTTGTGACCTTCTTTCTAGACTTAAAATCCCATTTGGAGCAAGTTTTATGTTGTAAGTTTTTCCATTTGAGGCCTCCTTGTATGAGTTTTGGGTATAGGTTAAAATGACCTGTAATTCACAAATGCCCAAAATACCCTTTGCTTGTCAAGACCATAAGTTGAGTTCTCCACATCATATGAAGGCATACCATACCATTCTAGAAAGCTAAGACAATGAGGAACAACTCTTAAGTTGACCAAGAATTCATTTGAAATCTCCTTGAGGGGCAAAACTAGCTTGGAAGTCAAGTCACTTTCACAGACAAAAATTCAGACACCCCAGATGACCTGTAACTTGTAAGGACCATAACTTGAGTTCTATAAATCTCCTTGAGGTCTTCCACCACTCAAATTAAAGGTCTTGAGATCCTCTACAAGTTTCATGTTGGCCAAGAAGCCATTTGAAGCTAGCATTTTGACTTATCTTGCTTGGAAATTTGACCTAAACTAGGGGATTTTACAGAGAAACCCTAATTTAGTAACTCCTCTTCTCCTTGATTTCTCTTGAATTCTCCTTGTCATATCTCCATATCCTTCTTTATATGTTCAATATTGATCCCCACATCTCTCCAATAGACTTGAATGCCCTCTTAAGTCAGTCAATGGACCTAGGGTTGGCCTAGGGTTGACCCAGATGAAACCCTAGTTGACTATCTTCAACTGTAGCTCTTGTGCTTTCCTCAATGACTTGTTTTCTCCTCCAAATGACTTTATAAGTCTCTCAAGGTGTCTAGATACCCTCCATGTCTTCATTTCATAGCTCATAACCCTCTTATTGATCCTCAAACACCCTCAGCTAGGAGATGGACTCAAGGCTTGATCTGCTGAACTCCTTGCTTTCAAATTCTTTCTTGATGACTTGCATGAGATTGAATTGGAATAATAACCTCTTGCTAGGCCTCTAGAGATGAGAATAATGATTGATCTCCTGTTGAATGACATGCTATGCTTATGCTATGCAGATGGTTAGTCTATGTACATGACTCTATATGCAAATGCTAATGATAATGAAACATGAACCAAGTGAATAAGGTTGGGCAAATTTTAGGGTGCAACACCCGACGAGGGGCCAGATAGGAAATCCCAGTGGAAATTGATATTCGATGGGGCGGTTAATTCCTATGGAAGTGGCATCGGGGCTATCATCACGACTCCCCACGGATCCCATATCCCGTTCACTGCGAGACTGACGTTTCCAGTCACTAACAATGAGGCGGAGTACGAAGCATGCATCATGGGTCTAGAAGAGGCAATTGATTTGAGAATCAAGAATCTAGACGTATATGGTGACTCAGCGCTCGTGATCAACCAAATTAAAGGGGAGTGGGAGACTCGTCAACCGAATTTGGTGCTGTACATGAATTATGCCAGAAGGCTACTTCCGTTCTTTGATCGAGTGGAACTCCATCATGTACCCAGAGCAGAAAATCAGATGGCTGATGCCTTAGCCACGTTGGCTTCAATGTATAAAGTCAATTTTTGGAATGAGGCTCCAAGAATTGTCCTCTCGCGTCTTGATAGATCGGCATTTGTCTTTGCAATCGAGGAAGCCGCTGACGGCAAGCCATGGTTCTATGGCATCTAGACCTTCCTTATGACTAAGGAATATCTTGCGGGTGCGTCAACCCAGGATAAGAAGACTCTGAGGAGGCTATCTGGCAATTTTTATCTCAATCCTGATGGAGTGTTGTATAAGAGAAACCACGATCTCGTGCTACTCAGATGTGTAGATGAGAAAGAGGCGAGTATGCTCATGGAAGAAGTCCATGAAGGCACATTTGGTACGCACGCCGGCGGACATACTATGACGAGGAAGATCCTGAGGGCAGGATATTACTGGCTGACGATGGAATCGGATTGCTTCAGATTCGCAAAGAAATGTCATAAATGCCAGATTTATGCTGATAAGGTTCATGTACCGCCGTGCCCATTAAATGTCATGTCCTCCCCGTGGCCGTTCTCCATGTGGGGCATCGACATGATAGGCAAGATCGAGCCCACTGTGTCTAACGGTCATCGCTTCATTCTAGTAGCTATCGACTACTTCACCAAGTGGGTGGAGGCAGCCTCGTATGCTAATGTGACCAAGTAGGTGGTGGCTAAATTCATAAAGAGGGACATCATCTGTCGTTACGGAATTCCCGAGCGGATGATTACTGATAATGGTTCGAATCTGAATAACAAGATGATGAAGGAGATGTGCTAGAGTTTCAAGATTGAACACCACAACTCATCTCCTTACCGGCCAAAGATGAATGGCGCCGTTGAAGCGGCCAACAAGAACATAAAGAAGATTGTTCAGAAGATGGTTGTGACCTACAAAGATTGGCACGAGATGCTGCCTTTTGCACTGCACGGTTATCGTACGATGGTACGTACTTCAACCAGGGCAACTCCTTTCTCCTTGGTGTACGGTATGGAAGCTGTCCTACCGTTAGAAGTGGAGATCCCTTCTTTGCGAGTTTTGGTGGATGTGAAACTCGACGAGGCAGAATGGATTACGAACCGACTGAACCAACTCAGCCTGATGGACGAGAAGAGGTTAGCATCGATTGCGTTTGGTCGTTTATACCAAAGTCGAATGAAGAAAGCTTATGATAAGAAGGTGTGTCCTAGAAGCTTTCAGACGGGTGATCTCGTCCTGAAGAAGATTCTTCCTCCACACTCCGATCACCGGGGCAAGTGGACTCCGAATTACGAAGGTCCGTACGTCGTCAGCAAGGTCTTCTCGGGAGGAGCTTTGTTGTTATCCACGATGGATGGTGAAGATTTTGCATCCCCGGTGAACGCGGACGCGGTTAAAAAATACTTTGATTGAAAGCGACCCGCTGGACAAAAAAAAAGAGAGTCCAGGCAAAAAAGGGGCATCCCGGCGAACCAAAAACAAAATAAAAAGGTTCGGGCAAAAATTAGGGATATAAATTGAAAAAATGTACACCCGCGAAGTCGAAAACCTACACTGGGCGGCTTCGGCAAAAAAGGGTATCCCGGTGAACTGAAAACCCGCAAAGGGCGGTTCACGCAAAAGTTAGGGATTTGAAAAAGCAAATGACTGCGCTCCGCGTGTGGACTTTCATTGTTTAGTGGTTTGGAGGACCTGAGGGCCGTTTATCTGAATCAATCTCTTCCGAAGCTGATGCGTCGGAGAAGTATCGAAGTCGAGTGGGTCATAGAGGGATCAACTCATGGTGTTCGTCTACGCCTCGTTGCCGACATTTGTATATACTGATGTATATTTATGTTTTATTTTGTGCGGCTTCCTCATTCCAGGAGCTTGCATCTGTTGTAAAACATTTCTACCCATTCAGGGGTTCGTTATCAATAAAATGCATACTATTCAGCAATTCTGTTTGCCTGTTTAGCATTTATCTGTTTTGTTTGCGAAAAAGAACGCCGATGTTTTTGATAAAATGCGCATACATAAACTTACTGGCTTAGGCCACTGATTGTTGAAACAATGAATTACTTGAACATTGTCACGAGATAATAACCTTGATAGGTCCCTTTGAAAAGGGTATCTTGTCTGTTTGTTTGTGTTGATACAGGTGTAGCTTATACTAGACAGTGCGCTGTACACATCCCGAAGCAGGATGATTCCTCCTTCTCTAGCAGAGTTCAGTAGCCTCTCCCCGTAGAGTCTGAACGCGAGAGCATGAGCATTGATATGTCTCCCCAGGCAGAGAGGATTCTCTTCCCCAAGCAGATGCGTCCCGAGGGAACGTCATCTCCTCAGCTGAGTCAGGCGCCGAAGCATGAATTCACTTCCCCCAGCACCGGGTCACAAGTGCAGGTTTCGCAGGAAACTATTCGTACGCCGAAGTATGCGGCAACTGATGGTGCCAGACTGAAGTCTCCAGCGGAATTGAAATTCCCCACCAGAGTCGTACTCTCCCCCGAAGTCGGATGATTCCTTCTTCCCCAGCGGAATTGAAATTCCCCACCAGAGTCGTACTCTCCCCCAAAGTCGGATGATTCCTTCTTCCCCAGCGGATTTGAAATTCCTCATCAGAGTCGTACTCTCTCCAGCGAAGCAGAATGATTTCTTCTTCCCCAGCCGAGTTCGCAGGTCCCCAAGAGAGTCGAATCCTTGGAAGCAGCTCAAGCCATGATTGGTTTTTCCCCAGTAGAGTGTTGAACAGCTGAAATTGTTTCCCCACAGAGTCGTCATCTCCAGAGAAGTAGCCGAGAAGGCCACGCAGTTTATTCCCGCAATTGACATCGTTTTCCCTCAGCAGGTCCAGGTTCTCGTAGAGCTTCGTTCCCCCTGCAGCAATTAACTGAAGTTGTTTTCCCCGCAGCAATCAACTGAAGTTGTGTCCCCTGCGGAGTCCAATTGAGATTGGCATGACCTTGTTCTCCTCAGCAGGATGATTCCTCTGTCTGAGTAGTTCTTCCCCCTTGGCAGGAGGATTCTCCCTTCGGCATTTATTTTGCTGACGGGATCGCATCATTGTGCATGATTGCATAGCATTTATCATAAACGCATAGCATTTCCACCGTGTGGAGCATTGCGCCATTGCCGAAGCATATGCATAATAAACATGATCTAGGTTGTTACCGTTCTTGTTTTGCAGGTGTCCCACCGCAGAATTGGTTGCTCAGGATGATTCCTGGCATTCTCCCCAACGAAGCCGCTTGCCCAAGATGATTCTTGGGATCCCCAGCGAAGTCTTCGGTTCAAGATGATTCTTGAATTCCTCAGAAGGGCCGTTTGCTTAAGATGATTCTTAAGACCCCAGTGCAGTCTCCAGAATTGGTTGCTCAAGTTGATACTTAGAGTCCCCAGTGAAGGTTGCCCAGGATGATTCCTGAAATCCCCAACAGAGTGTTTGCTCAGGATGATTCCTGAAATCTCCAGAATGGTTACCGGTGCAAGACGATTCTTGAAGGTCCCCAACGAAGTTATTTGTTCAAGATGATTCTTGAAGTCCTCAGCAGAGTTGATTTATCCAGAATGATTTCTGGACCCCCAGAGCGGAGGTACTTGACAGTTCTCCAGAATCCCCAGCGGCGAAGCATCCTCCCCAGCAGGTTTTCTAACGGCGAAGTTGAAATCTCCCTTGAAGACTTCATGATTGAAGTCTAACCGTGTTAATGAAGCAGTTCTCTCAGCTGATGCGGAGTGCCTGATGGCAGAGGTTTAGATGTTCCCAGTTGGCTCATGATTGACCAAGAATTCTATTCCCGACTTGCTAATGAAGTCCGACTGATGCCCGACAGTAATGCGGAATGCCTGATGGCATGATCAACCTGATGGTTGAAGTCCGGCTGATGCCCGACAATTTCTTTGAATGCCTGATGGCATGATCAACCTGATGGTTGAAGTCCGGCTGATGCCCGACAAGCTCTCTGGATGCCTGATGGCATGATCGACTATGTATTACCGGTTACCGTGTGACCAATTCCCCAATGAAGTTCCTTCACCCTGACGGCGAGGTCAGACAATGTTGAGAGTTGACGGCGAAGTCAGATTATGTTGAGTACTTGGCGGCGATGTCAGATAGTTTGGTTCTCCAGCGGTGATGTTGGATGTTTGTTTTTGGCGGCGATGTCAGGTGCTTTAGTTCTCCGGCGGCGATGTTGGATGTTTGTTTCTGGCGGCGATGTCAGATTCTTTAGTTTTCCAGCGGCGATGTTGGGTGTTTTGTTTCCGACGGCGATGTCAGATTCTTTAGTTTTCCAGCGGCGATGTTGGATGTTCGTTGTCCGACGGCGATGTCAGATTCTTTAGTTCTCCAGCGGCGATGTTGGATGTTTGTTTCTGGCAGCGATGTCAGGTGCTTTAGTTCTCCAGCAGCGATGTTGGGTGTTTTGGTTGTCCGACGGTGATGTCAGACGCTTATCTGCATGAATGCCTGACGACGAGGTCCGGTGTCTGATGACGATGTCAGAGGAATTCAATGTGGATAATTGACGACAAGGTTCAGGTCAGTATGTCTCCAGCTAGTTGCCGTGCAACTATTATTTCAGTTTTCGAAGATTCGTTCCCGCCAGAGTACCGTGTACTCGTGCAGTTGGCAAATTTCCGGGTTTATCGGTATTCAACCGTCTCGCACCTCGATTGGCTGAGAGCCGTTCGCTCCTCACCCAGTCAGGTTCAAGCCGTTTGAATAGGGGCAGCTGTTGCACCCCAAAATTTGACCAACATTTATTTACCCATCAAGAGTTGTATGAGACTTTGAAGCTAGCCAAGAAAGTTGTTCAAGTGTTCAAAGGTTGATATCTTTGTCAGAAAACTCAAGAGATCCTCAGAGGGATTGGTTGAAACCAAGGTTGTGTGTCTCATAGCTTGAGAGTTGTGGGAGCTCCTCAGATGATTCTGAGACTATGAGGATAGACTTGAAGCTTTGAGAAAGCTTGTGATATGTCTTGAAGGCCATCATGAAGCCTAGAGAGGTCATTATGCAAGAATTCAGAAGATTCAGCCATGAGTGGTGGAATTAGGGTTTGACTGGGTCAACCCTAGGTCAACTGATGATTTGGAGAGGGTTGAGACCTAATCCAAGAGCCATTTGATCATGGAATGATGCATTGATATGCTATGAGGATGATTCCTAGACCAACTCATCATGATTGAGGAGTTTGAGAAGTTTTAAGCTAGGGTTTCTAAGGATTGACAGTGTAAAATCCCCTAGTTTGATCCCTATCTTCAAGGCAGTTTAGCTCAAGATGTGATTGTCATCTCATCTTCCCTACAACATGAATGTTGTAGGGCTTGTTCTTAGCTTTAATTTTAGTACTAGAAGTCCTTGATAGGGTTTGTAGAGCTCAAGTTATGACTTTGACAAATTATAGGTCATCTGAGGTATGTGAATCTGGGTCCTTGAAAGTCACCCAACTTGCATCCAACTTTTGCCCTATTAGGATGATTACTATGGATTCTTGGTCAACATGAATGTTGTAGAGAATCTTCTTAGCTTTCTAGAGAGTACTATAAGTCCTTGATAGGATTTGTAGAACTCAACTTATGGCTTTGACAAGTCAATGGCATTTTGGTCATTTGGAGGTTATGGGTCATTTCAAGCATAAGGCCATATCTCCTATTTCCAAGCTTCAAATGGAAAAATATTCAACATCAAACTTGCTTAGAATGATGTTTTAAGGCTATTAGGGAGGTAATGAAATGTTGAAAAGGCTTGCATCAAAAAGTGATAAAAATGGCCTAAAATGGAGGCATAAGTTAATTAAGGTGAAATTGAAAATTGGAAATCACAAGCTATAAATTCAAACCATGTCATGTAATAGGTCATTTTGACTCCAAAGGACATTCTAAGAACAATGGTTCAGCCACAACTTTGATTTGAGGCTTAGATTATAGGGCTGCTTTGGAATTGGCTTACTTGCATATTAAGGTACCAAAGCAAAACTCAAAAGAACTCAATGTACACATTGGTTATGCATTGTAACTCACCCTAAATCTCATATGGGGAGAATTTCAAGTCAATTACAAAGGCTACAAGGAGCTTGGCATGAGATAGCGTGTAAGGAGAATGGAAATCAAAATGTCATGACATGAAAAGTTCAATTTCTCATTGGATGATTCTAGATGGTTCTAGATGATTCTAAACCACTCTATAAGATGATTGTAACTTGCTCAGATGCAAGGTTGGTGAGAATTGGTGTAGAGAAGAGAGAGTGATATCAAGAATCTTCCATTGCAAATCAAGTTCCATTTCTTCATTCTTCTTCATTTCGATTCATTCTTTCCACACAAACACATTCTATACATCATAGTGAAGCTGTGCAGATTGAATTGAGATCAAATCCATGGAGAATTGAAGAGTTGGGGATTGAAATTTCAAGGTGGCAATTCAAAATCGGTTTCCAAGAATCAAGTTGTTTCAACCATTCCTTTTGCATACAGAAGCTAGAAGATTACTCAGTGAAGGAATTGGGAAAGATTGAAGGCCTGAATTGAAGGATTTCTCCATCTGTTCACTCGATTTTACCAGGTTTGTAACTTTCTCTCTACACTCTAATTTAAGTAGAATTAGGTAGAATTAATAGGTTAGAATGGTTAGAAATCACTAGGAGATCATTTCTGGAAAGTTTGAAGAGAATTGGTGATGGTTTTGTTGTTGACAAGATTTCTGTTTGGACCAAGAACTCCTTGAATCTTGAGTAATAATCTTAGTTCTTTAGTGGAGGTTGATTAGTGATAGGAGGTGAACATTTTAGTGTAAGCAATTTCAAGAATGGTGAGTTTTGATTTCTGAGCATAATTTGAGGTTTGATTCGTGTTTTAAGTTTGAGTGAGATTCAATGGAATTTGAGATTGTAATCGTGTTCAGCATGAAGAATTGAGCGTGTTAGGGTTTTACATTTTGTATTTTGATGAAAGATTGATGAGATTCGAATTGAGGAAGGGTGAGGTTTGAAGTTCTGTTGCCATGGAGTTTTCCCTCCACGTTCAGGGCTCAAGGTTGATGATGATGTTGTGACCGTCAGATGCACCAAGACCTGTTGACTTCAGCTTTATCCGTTGGCCATGATTTAATTTCAAGTTGTGAAGACTTAGTCTGAAAACAATCCAAAATGTAGCGTTTCACTTAAAATAGGGTTATGGGCTTAAGTCAGGATTTGATATCCCCACCCCTCTTCATGGGCCAATTGGTTTCTGAACTGTGTTTTGTTACTCTTTGCACCACTTCTTTTTCTTTTTTTTCTTTTCATTTTATTAATTGTTTTCTGATTAAATGATGGGCCTAGCGCCTTGCTATCTGAACCCCTCACTTTTGGCCCATGTGATGATTTGAACTGGATCTGTTTACTTGCTGCACCCCATCATTTCATTTTAATTTCCTTTTTTATCATTTTATGTTAAACTTTAAAAAATCATATCAATTGTAAAATTAATGTTTTTTTAATGGGAGTTTTTTCTCCTATTTCATATTCATGTCAAGAAAAATATAAAATAAAAATATTTTCCTTTCATGCATTTTAGTATTTTTTGTATATTTTATACTTTTATTGCATTTTATTTCTTTTATGTTGATACATGAATTTGTGGAATTTTGTTTAGGTAGTTCCCTTAACATTTTTAGGCCATTCTTTTTAGGATAGTTAGACATATGCTTTAGCTTCCCCCTGGATTTATTCCATAATTTTGTGATGAATTTTAGAATAGTTTTGATTAGATGACATTAGGTTGTGTAGAATTAGGTCAAACTTCAACATAGGTCCATAATAACATTAGAATTTTGGGTTTTTAGGACAAATTAGACTATGGGACATATAAGGGTATTAAGGGTAGGTATGTAGGATCCCTTAGAAATTATATTAGGATTTAATATAGTGTTATACAATTTTTAGATGATTTTTGTATAGGATGATTGTTTGTATTGCCCTTGTGGGTTTGAATTTTTGTTTGCTTTGCTTTGTGGGCTTGGAGAGCTTGGTATTGTTCTAAGGAGCATTGAGAAGCATAATAGAAGACTTGAAGATGCATTGAGGAGCTTGAGAGCTTGATCTTTTTGTTTTGTTGTTGTTTTAGGGTTAGGGATTAGGAAGAGGTTAGACTTAGATAACTTCTTTCTTAAACATGGATGGTATCTTTCACCTCCATTCCTCCCTATGATTCAAAGTCCTTCCATGGTATACACCTCTCTCCTTTGGAGGGATAAGTGATGTACCTAGGAAGTAGAACTCCTGAGGGAACCATTCCTTTGATGTTGAACCCTTATAGGTCACCTTTGGTGGTCAATGAGCAGTTCAATATCCCCAGCTTATCCAGTAAGTGATTTCCTTTGGTTTGATTATCTTGAGAGAGGTTGAGCTTGAGTTTGAAGATGAAGACTTCATTGAAGAGTGTAGAAGAGGATGAATCCTTGAGTATTTCCATTCCAGCTGAAGCTTGAAGAGCAACAAGAGCAAGTTGATACTTGAAGACCCCTGAAGATTAGGTGAAGCCTGAAGGTGGAGCTGATCAAGAAGCTGAAGCTTAAAGGAGAAGATAAGTTGAAACTTATGTTGAAGGGTTGAAACCTGGAAGAGAAAATTGTTATTTGTCAAGAGTAATTTGAAGTCTGAAGACTGAGTTGCTGTTGGGAGAGCTGAAGCTTGAGGTTGAGAGAAGGGTTGATCTGCTTTCTTTTCTTTTTCTTTTTTGTATTGACATGTTTTGTTTGACTTGCTTGATGCATTAGAATAAGTTCATATCTAGAGTAGGTAGAATCTAGGAGCATGATTGCACTAGAGGTTGAGTTGCTCCCTCTGCTTGTATTGTTACTGTGTGGCTTTGCTTGCGGGTATTCGGTAGAGCCCAGCTCCCTTGCCCATGTGGTTTGTGTGACTTTGCTTGCGGGTATTCGGTAGAGCCCAGCTCCCTTTACTGTTATTGCTTGATAGCATGTTGTTTATATTTCAGTATGATTACTGTTATCCATTCTGGCTTGAGGTTGAGATGAGCTTGTGGAGGCTGAAGCCCCACACACATTTCCTCCCTCACTTGCATTGTATGCATTTTACTGTTAAGCTGATGCTTTGTCTGTTTTGGTGTATCATTGACATGATCCCTTAGGACTCTCAGTTCCTTTGATAAGGAATTGATGATAGGACTTTAGGTTGAAACCTATGCATGACAACTTCTAGGAGTTCCCTGTTCAAACCTCAACCATAGGATGAATCCTTGGCATGACAACAGTAGGACTTGATAGTCTCCCTCCTAGTTGGGCCTGTTCTCTCCTCATCTCAAAACAGTTTAAGATACAGTAATCATGAATGATTTCTTTCGTACATTACGAGCCTTAAGCTATCTGAGAAAGGATTGTGGGAGAGTTTCTTTTCCACAGTCTGGATGTTTAGTATGGTACCCTTTGGGTGACATGCGACGCATTCGCTCTCAGGTCATAGTCTCTAGTGTGATTGAAATCGCAAACACATTAAAAAACACTTCTTTCGTAAAAGACAGGAAATAAACCGTAGTTTCCCGAACTACGTGAGCTCTGATCTCTCATGCTTGTTGAGAGTACGTAGGCACAAGATGGCGATGTCTTGGCGAGCTACCTTCCCGCATAACCCGTCGTAGGCCGAACTACGTTGACTCTGATTTCTCATTCTCTGATGAGAATACGTAGGCATAAAGCGCGACGCTTTGCCGAGTCATTTTTCTTTTCTTTTTAAGCCAGCCTTGATAGGTAGATAGATAAAACCAACCCGTCCAGGTAAACACAACAAGCGATGATCCCGTCGAGTACGACGGACGTGAGGGGTGCTAATGCCTTCCCCTTGCGTAACCGACTCCCGAATCCAGACAACGGTTGCGACGACCTTGTCTTACCCTTTTCGTGAGGTTTTTCCGATCGTTTCCTTTCCCGTTCTGAGGGATAAATAACGAAAGGTGGCGACTCTTCTGTTGTGCCGGCACCTTATTTTCGCGCAAGCGACACTTAGGTTTATAAAGGTGAGTTGAAAGACCAATTAATCTTCTTCTTGTTATCTCCCGAGAGGCTTATCTATTTCTTAGTGCTCTTGGTTCTCTCTGATTGACTTGTTTGTTTTAGGGGTGTTTTCCCTATGGTTTTTATTTTCTTTTTCTTGGGTCTACCACTGGTACTTTTTATATGTATTAATTATTAAAAACAACGTTTTTAGTTAAATGAAGGTTACATGAATAAAATTAAAATATAAAGAAAAAGATGGGAAAGAACCTAACCCATCAATAAAAAATAACAAAAACAAAACAAAAAATTAGATAAACTACGTCTATCCTTTACGAAATTACTCTTCGCATAATTTTGGATGAAGTCCCACCAAATATCATTTTGAATGTAATATCAACACAATTATTGTTTTCACAGTAAATATTAGACACCTTAAAACAGAAGAACTTAATGGTAGACAATTTTTTCATTTGAATATAAACTTCTAAGGGACAATGATAGTATTAGTGAATGTTCATATGACAAGTAGAGAATCACTTTCAAGCCAAACTTGAGTCTACCCTAATCTTGAAGTATGCTCTATATCCAAAATGATAACTATAAGTTCAACATAAAAAGAGGTTGTGATACCCAGATTTGCTGAGGATGTACTTAAGGTTCCCAACAAATCACAAAAAACTCCTCCACATATTGCAAGTCTAGGATACCCCTAAGACGTCTCCTTTGTGTTACATTTAACCCATTAAAGTTGTGGACATTTTAAACTAATTTTCTTAATACAGATTGCATGGGTGGTTGATATTTGATATCAAAGTGTTTTAAGATAGTGGATTCATGCACCTATGAGTATATATCGCCTTTAAAAGAGGTTGATGCGTTTTGAATCAAAACTTTAATGTCTCCAAATTCCCTACCAAAGTTTATCTAATGTCATTAAATCTAATTAATTTATTATATTCTAAGTTTATTAGATGATCAAGGCAATGATTGCAATAATAATATTATTGAGTTATAAACTCCAACCTCGACTAGTAATGTTGTATACGGTCATAAAGGTAGATTGATCAATTTGAATGCATAACAAGGATTCTAACCATGTTTTGATTTGCAATGCGCGGTTGTAATTTAAGAAGAGGTGAAGAGGAGTTTACAAGTATGGAGTGCATAAGAATATCACATGTTATCTATGGTAAGAGTGGTGAATGAGGCTTGAGATCCTAATTTTACATTGACGATGTTCCTCAATGGTAAGAGATCAATATCTAATCTGTCCCACTCTAAAGATTCATTACTATTGAAATTATATTAATTAGAGTGAGAATTGGAATGATTTATTGATAATTAATGGGCAATAAATGAACACAAGTAAGAACTAATATAGAAGTGAATTTGAAAAGATTCATTTTAGTCCTACATTGAAGGGAATGGAAATATTAGTAGTGTTTATATATTCAACTTGGTCAATTGGGTTGGGCCCTAAAGGGCACCCAATTTTGTGAAAGGAGTGAGGACACACCCATGACCATCAAGACACGCGCGCCGCCGCCGCTGTCTGTCTGGCCGGCCGGTTCGGTCCGGTCTAGATGAATTATTTTTTGAACCCGAATTTATAGAATTTAATTATCATTAATTAATTAATATAATTCGGTGGAAAATTAATTAATAATAAATATTAATTAATTAAGAAAATAATTGGTCTGTAACTGCCATATTGACTAGATCTAGTATTTTTCCATTCTCCCACGATTTTCTCCATTCACCACGAATTTCTCCCTACTCAGCCTTACTAGCTGCCTATAAATACAAGGTAGAAGTTCAGTAGTGAAGATGCGGATTTCAAAAAAAAGTTCACACGAATTTTGATTTCCATCTTCTCTCCCTTAATTCTCTTCGTCTACAAATCCTTCTTTTCTTGTTTTTTCTTATTTTTCTGACTGGCTATTTTCGCCAGATACTGTGATATAGAAAGGTGTATTTCTAGAGCGATTTATCAATCGTACGTTATTGAACGGGCTGTTTTATCCTGGAGGCGTCGTCATAAATCGACTGCTTTGCATATTTTGGCAGTACGGCGAAACGTCTTAAAGAAAGTGACCTAGTACGCGACTCGTCCCGATAATTTTCTTGTGCCAAACTCAATTTTTCAAATCCGAAAACAACAATTTTAAGACGTTTTAATAACTGCCATGGCAACTGAGGAAATTATCAGTACTACTGCGGCCGCTTCGGTGTCTGACAAACCTTTCAGGTTTGAGCGTTCCAATTTCAAACGTTGGCAAGCTAAGATGAAGTTTTTCTTAACTCTGAAAAAGGTTGCCCACGTTCTGACTGAGGATATCCTGGTTGTCCCTTCTGCATCATCTGAACTACCTAATGGTAACTCACTTGCAGATTCAGATGGGACTTCCAAAACGTCTGACTCAGATGCTGCAAAAGCTAAGGCTGCAGCAGATGATCTACAACTCCAAAAAGAAATCTCCTTATGGCACGAGAATGATTATCTGTGCAAAAATCACATTCTGAACAGCCTTGGTGATGATCTGTACGACTACTACAGTAGCTACAGGACTGCTAAACAGGTATGGGAGGCTGTGCAAATAAAATATGATACTGAAGAAGCAGGTACGAAGAAATTTGCTGTCAGCCGCTACTTGAACTACAAGATGGTGAATGAGAAGTCGGTGGAAGCTCAAAGCCACAAAATTCAGAAGATTTCTCATGAGATTATTACAGAAGGTATGCCCATCAATGAACAATTTCAAATTGCTGTAATTATTGACAAACTGCCCACTGGTTGGAAAGATTTCAAAAATGTGCTTCGTCACAAAACAAAAGAATTTTCAATCGAGATTCTGATTACTCGCCTCCGAATTGAAGAGGAGGCTCGGAAACAAGATCAGAAAGAAGAAGTCTTAGTTGTGTCTAACAACAAAAAGAAATTTGGTGCGGTTCTGAAGCCTACGGGCAAACCTTTAAAGAATCAGAACGACAATTCTATGAACCGAACTAAGAATGAGAATCCCTCTAGGGCCCCATCGGCTCCATTTGCTAGGCAACATCCACCACCTCAAAGAAATGATGCTCCGGTTTTCTCTTGCTACAACTGTGGGAAACCGGGCCATATGGCAAAGAAATGTAGGAGCAGGCCTAAACCTGCAGCTGGCTCAAATGCTCAGGTTAACCTGACTGATGAGCAACTCATTTCCATGATCACTAAAATCAACATGGTTGGTGGAAGTGATGGTTGGTGGATAGACACTGGCGCCACTCGTCATGTCTGCTATGATCGTGCTATGTTCAAGACATACATGAATGCTGAAGATAAAAAAGTGTTGTTGGGAGATGCTCACACCACTAATCTTGCTGGAATTGGAGATGTTGAGCTGAAGTTCACTTCAAGAAAGACCTTGATCTTGAAGGACGTCATGCATGTTCCTGAAATTAGGAGGAATCTTGTTTCAGGTTTTCTTTTGAATAAGGCTGGGTTTAGTCAAACTTTAGAGGCAGATTTGTACACCATCACTAAGAATGGTATTTTTGTAGGAAAAGGGTACGCCACTGATGGCATGTTTAGGTTGAATGTTGATTTGAATAAAATTTCTCCTTCTGTTTACTCTTTGTGTGACTTTAATATTTGGCATGGTAGACTTTGTCACATTAATAAACGAATCATTTCTAATGCAAGCAACATAGGCCTAATCCATAAACTAAATGTCAATGATTCCAATAAATGTGAATTTTGCAGTCAAGCAAAAATAACAAAGACTTCACATAAATCAATTATAAAAGAATCTGATCCCCTAGATCTTATACACTCTGATATATGTGAATTAGATAGAAGTTTAACTAGAAATAATAAACGTTATTTTATCACTTTTATTGACGATTGCTCTGATTATACTTATGTATATCTAATGAAGTATAAAAGTGAAGCGCTTGACATGTTTAAGGTGTATGTAACTGAAATTGAGAATCAATCTAACAAGAAGATTAAGAGACTTCGCAGTGATAGGGGAACCGAATATGACTCTAGCTTGTTTAATGATTTTTATGCTGAACATGGTATTATACATGAAACGACTGCTCCATACTCTCCTGAAATGAATGGTAAAGCAGAAAGAAAGAATAGGACTCTTACTGAACTTGTAGTCGCAATCATGTTAAATTCTGGTGTTGCACCTCACTGGTGGGGGGAAATTTTATTGAGTGTTTGCTATGTCCTGAATAAAGTTCCCAAGTCAAAAAGTAAGATCTCTCCTCATGAGATATTAAAGAAAAGACAACCAAATTTGTCTTATTTGAGAACTTGGGGCTGTCTGGCTTATGTCAGAATTCCGGATCTGAAACGAGTTAAACTCGCTAGTAGAGCCTATGAATGCGTATTCATTGGGTATGCAGCAAACAGTAAGGCATACAGGTTTTATGACCTAAATGCTAGAGTAATCATAGAGTCAAACGATGTTGAATTCTATGAAGACAAATTTCCTTTCAGATCGAGAAATAGTGGGGGCTCACAATCGAGTCACATTCCTGTGATAAAAAGCACTGAAAGCAGCGACAATGTAGAAACAGAACTTCGAAGAAGTAAAAGAGCAAGAGTTGCTAAAGAATATGGGGTCGATTATGCGGCCTATAATGTAGAAGAAGATCCAATAAATCTTCAAGAAGCACTGTCATATATGGATGCAGACTTATGGCAAGAAGCCATTAATGATAAGAAAGATTCTCTAGAATCTAACAAGACCTGGCACTTAGTAGACTTACCCCCGGGTTGCAAACCAATTTGTTGCAAATGGGTATTGAAAAAGAAACTAAAACCTGATGAAACGATTGAGAAATACAAGGCTGTTCTTGTAGCTGTTTTAACATCCATTTGGTGTACTATTAAGTTATAAATGGCTGCTATTGAAATGAGTACCCTAATGGATGTAATTCTAGTGACCGGAGAAAAGGTGTCAAAGAAATCTATATGGAACAACCAGAAGGGTTTGTAATCCAAGGACAAGAAAGCAAGGTCTGTAAGTTAGATAAGTCTCTGTATGGACTAAAACAAGCCCCTAAACAATGGCATGAAAAGTTTGATAACTTAATGATAATTAATGGGTACAAAGTGAATGAAAGTGACAAGTGCGTTTATTACAAACCTGAGAATCGCATTTGTACTATCATATGTCTATATGTAGACGATCTACTTATATTTGGATGAAACATTCAAGCCATTAATGATATGAAATCATTGTTATGCAATAACTTTGATATGAAAGACCTCGGAGAAGCAAGTGTGATCCTGGGTATCAAGATCACGAGATCCGACCAAGGAATTTCTTTGGATCAATCTCACTATGTGGAGAAGATCTTAAAGAAATATAAATACTTTGATTGTAAACCTGCATGCACTCCGTATGATCCAAGTGTGAAACTGTTTAAGAACACTGGAGAAAGTGTCAAACAAGCAGAATATGCGAGCATCATTTGCAGTCTTAGGTATGCCACTGATTGTACTAGACCCGACATTGCATATGTCGTAGGATTGTTGTGCAGATTTACAAGTAGGCCGAGTAACGAACATTGGCAAGCTATTGAGTGGGTAATGAGGTACCTTAAAAGGACTATGGACCTCGGCCTACACTATTAGAAATTTCCTGCTGTACTAGAAGGGTATAGTGATGCAGGATGGAACACCTTATCGGATGATTCCAAAGCTACTAGTGGTTATATATTTAGTATAGCTGGAGGAGCTGTATCTTGGAAATCAAAGAAACAGACCATTCTGGCATATTCCACAATGGAGTCTGAGATGATAGCATTAGCTACAGCTAGTGAAGAAGTAAGTTGGTTAAGATGCTTGCTAGTTGAGATTCCTTTATGGGAAAAACCTATACCAGCTGCGTTGATCCACTGCGATAGTACAGCGGCTATTGCAAAAGTTGAGAACCGTTATTATAATGGTAAAAGACGTCAAATTAGAAGAAAACATAGCACTGTTAGAGATTGTATCTCTAAAGGAGCTGTGAGAGTGGATCATGTACGCACTGATGAGAACTTAGCAGATCCTTTGACGAAAGGATTAGCTAGAGAGAAAGTCCATAATACTTCCAAAAAGATGGGACTAATGCCTATAAAGCAATTAGTTACTCATGATGGTAACCCGACCTAAATGACTGGAGATCCCAAGACTTATGTTCAATGGGTAATAACAAGTTGTGAGTAATATGAAAATGATCATGCAAGTAAAGCATGAATCCTGAAGTAATGAGAGGATGAGACAATAGAAACTCTTAATGAGATCTATAATCTGTATGAGGGAGTACCTAGGCTACATGAGTACTCTTGATAGATTCACCTATGTGACTGTGGGGCTGAGGCCGGTTCCTATGGAATTTCGAGGCAGAATTCCTAGAGCATTCACTAAACCGGGATACACGTGCAGTGCTACTAAAGCACAGGCTACAAGAATACACCTTACGGAAAGGTTGTGTGCGGGTCTGATGTCCGAGATAGAGTTCAAGACAATGGTGTCACTCTTGTTGAATCAGAATCCTACTCGCTACGCTAAGGTTCAAGTCGTAGACACCTTTGCTTATGCTCTATCTTAGAAACGTCTGACGTACTTCTAAAATCTGTTTTTAAATTCAAGTGGGGGAATGTTGGAATTATATTAATTAGAGTGGGATTTGGAAAGATTTATTGACAATTAATGGACAATAAGTGAACGCAAGTAAGAACTAATATAGAAGTGAATTTGAAAAGATTCATTTTAGTCCTACATTGAAGGGAATGAAAATATTAGTAGTGTTTATATATTCCAACTTGGTCAATTGGGTTGGGCCCTAAAGGGCACCCAATTTTGTGAAAGGAGTGAGGACACACCCATGACCATCAAGACACATGCGCGCCGCCGCCGCTGTCCGTCTAGCCGGCCGGCTCAGCTCGGTTCGGTCCGGTCTTGATGAATTATTTTTTGGACCCGAATTTATAGAATTTAATTATCATTAATTAATTAATATAATTCGGTGGAAAATTAATTAATAATAAATATTAATTAATTAAGAAAATAATTGGTCAGTAACTGCCATATTGACTAGATCTAGTATTTTCCCATTCTCCCACGATTTTCTCCATTCACCACGAATTTCTCCCTACTCAGCCTTACTAGCTACCTATAAATACAGGGTAGAAGTTCAGTAGTGAAGATGCAGATTTCAAAAAAAAGTTCACACGAATTTTGATTTGCATCTTCTCTCCCTTAATTCTCTTCGTCTACAAATCCTTCTTTTCTTGTTTTTTCTTATTTTTCCGACTGTCTATTTTTGCCAGATACTGTGATTTAGAAAGGTGTATTTCTAGAGCGACTTATCAATCGTACGTTACTGAACGGGCTTTTTATCCTGGAGACGTCTTCGTAAATCGACTGCTTTGCATATTTTGGCAGTACGACGAAACGTCTTAAAGAAAGCGACCTAGTACGCGACTCGTCCCGATAATTTCCTTGTGCCAAACTCAATTTTTCAAATCCGAAAACAACAATTTTAAAACGTTTTAATAACTTCCATGGCAACAGAGGAAATTATTGGTACTACTGCGGCCACTTCGGTCTCTGACAAACCATTCAGGTTTGAGGGTTCCAATTTTAAACGTTGGCAAGCTAAGATGAAGTTTTTCTTAACTCTGAAAAAGGTTGCCCTCGTTCCGACTGAGGATATCCCGGTTTTCCCTTCTGCATCATCTGAACTACCTAATGGTAACTCACTTGTAGATTCAGACGGGACTTCCAAAACGTCTGACTCAGATGCTGCAAAAGCTAAGGCTGCAGCAGATGATCTACAGCTCCGAAAAGAAATCTCCTTATGGCACGAGAATGATTATCTGTGCAAAAATCACATTCTGAACAGCCTTGCTGATGATCTGTACGACTACTACAGTAGCTACATGACTGCTAAACAGGTATGGGAGGCTCTGCAAAGAAAATATGATACTGAAGAAGGAGGTGCGAAGAAATTTGCTGTCAGCCGCTACTTGAACTACAAGATGGTGGATGAGAAGTCGGTGGAAGCTCAAAGCCATGAAATTCAGAAGATTGCTCATGAGATTATTACAGAAGGTATGCCCCTCAATGAACAATTTCAAATTGCTGTAATTATTGACAAACTGCCCCCTGGTTGGAAAGATTTCAAAAATGTGCTTCGTCACAAAACAAAAGAATTTTCAATCGAGAGTCTGATTACTCGCCTCTGAATTGAAGAGGTGGCTCGGAAACAAGATCAGAAAGAAGAAGTCTTAGTTGTGTCTAACAACAAAAAGAAATTTGGTGCGGTTCTGAAGCCTACGGGCAAACCTTTAAAGAATCAGAACCGCAATGCTATGAACCGAACTAAGAATGGGAATCCCTCTAGGGCCCCATCGGCTCCATTTGCTAGGCAACAGCCACCACCTCAAAGAAATGATGCTCCGGTTTTCTCTTTCTACAACTCTGGGAAACCGGGCCATATGGCAAAGAAATGTAGGAGCAGGCCTAAACCTGCAGCTGGCTCAAATGCTCAGGTTAACCTGACTGATGAGCAAATCATTTCCACGATCACTGAAATCAACATGGTTGGTGGAAGTGATGGTTGATGGATAGACACTGGCACCACTCGTCATGTCTGCTATGATCGTGCTATGTTCAAGACATACATGAATGCTGAAGATAAGAAAGTGTTGTTGGGAGATGCTCACACCACTAATGTTGCTGGAATTGGAGATGTTGAGCTGAAGTTCACTTCAGGAAAGACCTTGATCTTGAAGGACGTCATGCATGTTCCTGAAATTAGGAAGAATCTTGTTTCTGGTATTCTTTTGAATAAGGCTGGGTTTAGTCAAACTTTAGGGGCAGATTTGTACACCATCACTAAGAATGGTATTTAGGTAGGAAAAGGGTACGCCACTGATGGCATGTTTAAGTTGAATGTTGATTTGAATAAAATTTCTCCTTCAGTTTACTCTTTGTGTGACTTTAATATTTGGCATGGTAGACTTTGTCACGTTAATAAAAGAATCATTTCTAATGCAAGCAACATAGGCCTAATCCCTAAACTAAATGTCAATGATTCCAATAAATGTGAATTTTGCAATCAAGCAAAAATAACAAAGACTTCACATAAATCAATTATAAAAGAATATGATCCCCTAGATCTTATACACTCTGATATATGTGAATTAGAGGGAAGTTTAACTAGAAATAATAAACGTTATTTTATCACTTTTATTGACGATTGCTCTGATTATACTTATATATATCTAATGAAGAATAAAAGTGAAGCGCTTGACATGTTTAAGGTGTATGTAACTGAAATTGAGAATCAATCTAACAAGAAGATTAAGAGACTTCGCAGTGATAGGGGAACCGAATATGACTCTAGCTTGTTTAATGATTTTTATGCTGAAAATGGTATTATACATGAAACGATTGCTCCATACTCTCCTGAAATGAATGGTAAAGCAGAAAGAAAGAATAAGACTCATACTGAACTTGTAGTCGCAATCATGTTAAATTCTGGTGCTGCACCTCACTGGTGGGGGGAAATTTTATTGACTGTTTGCTATGTCCTGAATAAAGTTCCCAAGTCAAAAAGTAAGATCTCACCTCATGAGATATTAAAGAAAAGATAACCAAATTTGTCTTATTTGAGAACTTGGGGTTGTCTGGCTTATGTCAGAATTCCGGATCCGAAACGAGTTTAACTCGCTAGTAGAGCCTATGAATGCGTATTCATTGGGTATGCAGCAAATAGTAAGGCATACAGGTTTTATGACCTAAATTCTAGAGTAATCATAGAATCAAACGATGTTGAATTCTATGAAGACAAATTTCCTTTTAGATCGAGAAACAGTGGGGGCTCACAATCGAGTCACATTCCTGTGATAAAAAGCACTGAAAGCAGCGGCAATGTAGAAACAGAACTTCGAAGAATTAAAAGAGCAAGAGTTGCTAAAGAATATGGGGCCGATTATGCGTCCTATAATGTAGAAGAAGATCCAATAAATCTTCAAGAAGCACTGTCATCTATGGATGCAGACTTATGGCAAGAAGCCATTAATGATGAGATAGATTCTCTAGAATCTAACAAGACCTGGCACTTAGTAGACTTACCCCCGGGTTGCAAACCAATTGGTTGCAAATGGGTTTTGAAAAAGAAACTAAAACCTGATGGAACGATTGAGAAATACAAGGCTCACCTTGTAGCCAAGGGTTTTAGACAAAGAGAAAATATAGATTTCTTCGACACCTTTTCTCCGGTCACTAGAATTACATCCATTAGGGTACTCATTTCAATAGCAGCCATTTATAACTTAATATTACACCAAATGGATGTTAAAACAACTTTTTTAAACGGTGACTTAGAAGAAGAAATCTATATGGAACAACCAGAAGGGTTTGTAATCCAAGGACAAGAAAGCAAGGTCTGTAAGTTAGATAAGTCTCTATATGGACTAAAATAAGCCCCTAAACAATGGCATGAAAAGTTTGATAACTTAATGATAATTAATGGGTACAAAATGAATGAAAGTCACAAGTGCGTTTATTACAAATCTGAGAATCGCATTTGTACTATCATATGTCTATATGTAGACGATCTACTTATATTTTGATCAAACGTTCAGGCCATTAATGATATGAAATTATTGTTATGCAATAACTTTGATATGAAAGACCTCGGAGAAGCAAGCGTGATCCTGGGTATCAAGATCACGAGATCCGACCAAAGAATTTCTTTGGATCAATCTCACTATGTGGAGAAGATCTTAAAGAAATATAAATACTTTGATTGTAAACCTGCATGCACTCCGTATGATCCAAGTGTGAAACTGTTTAAGAAGACTGGAGAAAGTGTCAAACAAGCAGAATATGCGAGCATCATTGGCAGTCTTGGGTATGCCACTAATTGTACTAGACCCGACATTGCATATGTCGTAGGATTGTTGTGCAGATTTACAAGTAGGTCGAGTAACGAACATTAGCAAGCTATTGAGCGAGTAATGAGGTACCTTAAAAGGACTATGGACCTCGGCCTACACTATCAGAAATTTCCTGCTGTACTAAAAGGGTATAGTGATGCAGATTGGAACACCTTATCGGATGATTCCAAAGCTACTAGTGGTTATATATTTAGTATAGCCGGAGGAGCTGTATCTTGGAAATCAAAGAAACAGACCATTCTGGCACAGTCCACAATGGAGTCTGAGATGATAGCATTAGCTACAACTAGTGAAGAAGCAAGTTGGTTAAGATGCTTGCTAGCTGATATTCTTTTATGGGAAAAACCTATACCAGCTGTGTTGATCCACTGCGATAGTACATCGGCTATTGCAAAAGTTGAGAACCGTTACTATAATGGTAAAAGACGTCAAATTAGAAGAAAACATAGCACTGTTAGAGATTGTATCTCTAAAGGAGCTGTGAGAGTGGATCATGTACGCACTGATGAGAACTTAGAAGATCCTTTGACGAAAGGATTAGCTAGAGAGAAAGTCCATAATACTTCCAAAAAGATGGGACTAATTCCTATAAAGCAATTAGTTACTCATGATGGTAACCCGACCTAAATGACTGGAGATCCCAAGACTTTGGTTCAATGGGTAATAACAAGTTGTGAGTAATATGAAAATGATCATGCAAGTAAAGCATGAATCCTGAAGTAATGAGAGGATGAGATAATAGAAACTCTTAATGAGATCTATACTCTGTATGAGGGAGTACCTAGGCTACAGGAGTACTCTTGATAGACTCACCTATGTGACCGTGGGACTGAGGCCGCTTCCTATGGAATTTCGAGGCAGAATTCCTAGAGCATTCACTAAACCAAGATACACGTGCAGGGCTACTAAAGCACGGGCTACAAGAATACACCTTACGGAAAGGTTGTGTGCGAGTCTGATGTCCGAGATAGAGTTCAAGACAATGGTGTCACTCTTGTTGAATCAGAATCCTACTCGCTACGCTAAGGTTCAAGTCGTAGACACCTTTGCTTATGCTCAATCTTAGAAACGTCTGACGTACTTCTAAAATCTCTTTTAAATTCAAGTGGGGGAATGTTGGAATTATATTAATTAGAGTGGGAATTGGAAAGATTTATTGACAATTAATGGGCAATAAATGAACACAAGTAAGAACTAATATAGAAGTAAATTTGAAAAGATTCATTTTAGTCCCACATTGAAGGGAATGGAAATATTAGTAGTGTTTATATATTCCAACTTGATCAATTGGGTTGGGCCCTAAAGGGCACCAAATTTTGTGAAAGGAGTGAGGACACACCCATGACCATCAAGACACACACGCGCACGCGTCGCCGCCGCCATCTGTCTGGTCGGCCGGCTCGGCTCGGCTCGGTTCGGTTCGGTCCTGTCCGATCCGGTCTAAATGTGATGATTTAAGTATCATTACTTTGATTATATGTGAATATGTTGTGTGTGCAATCATTGTTATAATTCTTAAAGAGATGAATTATTCGGATGCATGAGATTAAGATGTCGGTCTTAAATGCATTTGATTGTTGATTGCATATGCATCATTTAGTCAAGAGACAATTCTTGCTAGTTTTGTGGAGACTAGTGACTTGTCCCAAGCCTAGAAGAGTGGGTTTGAAAGCTTAGAGGACGAGCTTTTGGTGGTTATCGGTCTAGAAGAGTGGACCCGGTTTAATGTAAACCGAAAAAAGATTACAAGTGTTGGTACCACATGGCATGAGTTTGCATTAAGTTGTATTGAGTCATATAGCATGAATGTCATTGTTATATGAAATATGGTTGTGTGTTGAAATTGTGGATTATGGATGTGTGCATGATGAAACATGTTTTATGATTGTCCATATTTGTTTGTGTATATATGCTTTATGAAGTATATGATGGGTTATGATGAAGTATAGTGAGAATTGTGAAAATATGCGTATGTGTATGACGTGTGTAAATGAGAATTATGAATACGTGATTATTATATGGAAGTATGCTTACAAGCATGAATTGATGAATTGAGGTTTGTAAATGTGTAATGGTGAGAAAATGTGGAAATATGTATTCTGTAATTGTGCATTTAGATATGATTATATGCATTGTTATTATGATAATATTTCTCACCCTTATTCTGGAATGATCTCCTACATGACATCGTGCAGGTACCAAGGAGTAGTACTGCTTGTAGTTGCGAGGTTGCTTTTGGCGTAGTTGTTTAGTAATTGATTATGTTGGGTCGAGTCATGCTCTGGTCATGTAACACTGGGATCGCTTGGTTTACATTGTAGTGATATACTATGTCTTCATATTATTGAGATATTATGATGTTGGCCTTAGTGCCCAAATGATGTTGGTTTATGTGATGAACACAGATGTTTCCGTTAGGGGTATTATGTTATAAAATGAATCTGCTGCTACATGCAAAGTGAAAATTTGTAAAGCATGATTTTACATTGAAATGTTAATGAGCATGACAGGTGATTTTGATGTTTAGGAATTTATGTGTGACACCCTTTTGTAAATGCATGACAATTTACTCTGATTATTCATATGTTTTCTGTGGGGTTTAGGAGGGTGTTACAGAATGCGTCGCATATCGTCCAAAGAACATACGCTAAACACTCTAGACAATTAAGAGGAGGCCCCCAATCGTCATTCCCCAATTACTTAAGGCTCGTAGCGTACAACACAAATTAGTCTTTATTAGATGATTTGAGATGTTTGAAGATGAGAAGAGAGAGACACACTCTAAAGGGAGACTAAGACGTAACCTAATGTTCTCATTCAAAGTGCACCTATGATTGGGATGAAAAGGGAATGCTACCTAATGTTCTCATGCATGGTTTCAATCCTAATGTCTATCATAATCCATCTTAAACAATAAGGATTAGAGTTCCTAAGGGAACATGGCAAAGGAAGACAAAAGAAGACGAAGAAGAAAGCATAAGATAAAGAAAAAAGATGCAAATATGCAATGTAACATAAAGATGAAGAGGGAGGAAAAAGGTGTGGGGTAGCAACCACCACAAGCACATATCAACCTCTTCAAGCAAATAAGAACATGCAAAACAAATATGAATAAGAGTGGGAGGAACAAAGTGTGGGGAAGTAGCCTCCACAAGCACATCTCAACCTCAATCATGCAACCAAAAGCAACAATGCAAATGATCATCACTTTGAACCACATCCATAAGCATGCATTCAAGTGGAAATCGAAATACACGTCGAATAAATCATGATTAAACAATCAAGAACAGCGACATATATGCAAAACATCTCACTCCTAATGCATCATAATAATCCATGAGAATTCGAAGTGAAATGACATCAAAACAAGCATGAAAAATAGCAAAACAGGCCTGTTGGCATAGTGTTAACCGATTAACACCAGGGGTTAATCGATTAACCACTTAAAAATGTTAGAAAATTTGAATATTTGCATTGGTTAATCTATTAACCAATTGGTTAACCGATTAACACTATGTCAACAACAGAAAACAGCAGTTCAGAAGCACTTTTCAGCAACATATCCAATGTGCAATCATTCCAATGATCATACAATCAATTAAGCACGAAATTAAACCAGAAATCAATGATCTAATCAATATGTAAACATATTTAAACAACAAGATCACAAATCACATAAATCAAATCAACCAAAAGTCAATCAAAAACGAAGATCCACATCAAATATGCAAAATAAGCTCGAAATAGCAACGGATCTAGAATTCCAACCTACGAAGTGGAGAATTGCTTTGGTAATTGTTGATTCAACTTCAATTCATTAGATCCAAGCAAGAAATCCGAAAATCCTTCAAGATCCAATTGAGTTCTTGTAGTCGAAGTGAAGATCCACCAAAATTAAACAAGAATTATCCAAATAAGCTCCTCGAGATTAACTTCAAAATTTAGATCCAAACGTGCACGAAAATTGAATGGAGAATTGGATTCAATAAGGATGATGCATGAAGGTTTTAGCTCAAGAACTCATTGATTCCAATGGAGAGTCAAAGAATTCCAAGAAAGAGCTTTAATGGAGTTTTAGTGAGAAAAATTGAGAGAAAATGGAGAGAATGAGAGTGAATTCTGAAATGAGCATGAAATTATGAGGATTCTCTTGGTAAGGTTTGGAGCAAATCAACTAAATACCCCTTAGGTTTGGATCCAAATGAGGTTTGGAATGTGGTTTGTGAAAACATGGAATGGGAATTTGGAGGGAAAATGAAATTAACCAAAATTTGAAGGGGTTGTAGATCCTTCCTAAGTGTAAAACCAACTTCTCATGTGATCAAATTTGGACCCCAAAATGATTTCTCTTGAAAATTCACGTGCAGAGCTGAAATTTGCACTGGTTAATCGATTAACCATTTGGTTAATCGGTTAACACCCTCAAAAATTCAAATTTGGCCTAATTTTTCTTTGGTTAATCGGTTAATTGATTAACACCTTTAAAATTTGAATTTTGGTGCCTTTTGGAGGGAAATCTGCACATTTGCCCGTTTTCAACCGTTTTGAGCCCTGCTCAGCTTCTGTAACTTGCCTTTGAATACTATAACTGTGAGAATGCTTGAGATAGCATGAATGCTGCCTTCTGATTTGAAAATATCCTGCAAAATAAAATCGACCGCTCGATCGCCGGGAAAAATAAATGTCGGAGCCTCTGATGCTCGATGTTCAGTCTCTTGCACTAAAAGAAATCTAAGCCACGGAAAACCTTGATCCCCTACCTCAAGAATAAATGCTATGATATGCAGAAATGCAAGGAAAACATAAGTCAAGTACGAGAACCGATTGGTCAAATTTTGGGGTGCAACACATACCAACCAGAGTAATATATGTTCATTATATGCCTTTGCTTTCTTATTTATTTTTAAATAATATAGAACCATAATCAAAATAAACAACCATTGTGATATGTGAAAGAGTGACATGCTTCCAATCTCAACACCTGCAATTCATGTTTTTTACTAGAAAAAGGGTGTGTTCCCTTAAATTCTATTATTCTTTTAATATAAGAATGGAATATACATATCAAGTTCTTTTAATAACCTTCTCAAACCTAATTGAAACACTAATTTTATGTCCCTAATTGTAATTTGACACCCCTAATCAATAAATTCAAATATTTACTCCATAGAGTAGGCATGCTATTTTTTATGCGTGTTTCCAATGTAATATTCATTATTTAACAGAACATTTGTATTGGGAATCGCTGAATATTTTTTTTACTCACCCCATTCGTATCTCAAGACAACACCTTTTCTTCTTCCTTTCATACTCTATTTATTCCCACCTTCTTCCCAATAAAACTCTCTACATTCCAAAACAAATACATTAGCCTCTGATACACTATTTTATCATTTCTCACATAATACAATTCTCTCTCTCTCTCTCTCTCTCTCTCTCTCTCTCTCTCTCACACACACACACACACACACACACTTTCGTCTTCTTTCTTTTTTCACTTTTTCTATCAAACCGTAAAACCTCCATCGTCGTCGCCATAACACCCCTAATCAATCCAGGATGGAAGGATCACCCGAATTTCAGTTGGAGCAACAAACAAAACCATAACGGAAACCAAGCTATGCAACAAAACCAACAAGCTTTAAACTTCCAAAGGAAGCTTTCACGGCTGGAAGAGACCTTACAAAACATCAACAAGGCCACTAAATGTAGCTTGGATTAGGTAAATAAGAACCATGAGACCATGAGTAGAAACCATGATGCATCCATACAAAATTTGGAGATGCAGATTGGTAAGTTGTCTAGACAATTAGCTACTTTATGGTAGAAATATCCTAAGAATGAGCCTTGCAAGGTTGTGGAAACAGGTTTTGAAGTGATTGCTAATAAAGGTAAGGATGAAATAGTGGAAGAAGTGATTCTAGAAAAGGGAGAATTAAGGAATAAAAGGGAGAGGAGTGAAGTTCAGGTTGACCAAGAAGAGAGAGCAGTCACCATTGATCAATTAATAGACAAAAACTCCCTGTGGAAAAGAGCCAAGAAGGAAACCTCAATGATCCCAATCCACCACTACCTTATTACATCAAGGCATCATACACAATAATAAAGAAGAAACCCCTTCGTGAAGATGAGGCAGGAATGTTTTCCAAGTTTAAGGAGATGCTGAAGACACTCTAAGTAAGTATCTCTTTCCGTGAGGTTTTAGAACTTATGCCTAAATTTGCTAAATTCATGAAGGCATTGCTAAAGGGTACGAAGAAAAAATTGGTCGAGGAACAAGTCAACATGTCTGAAAAAGATGACGATCATGTGCCTAAAACATTGCCACCAAAGCTAAAGGATCTAGATAAGTTCTCTATATCTTGTACTATTGGTGGAGTGGAGATACCATATATTTCATGTGATGTAGGGTCTAGAAATATGATGCCACTGGATAAGGTAAAAGAGTGTTGCTTGGGAGAGATCATACGAAGTTATATAACTCATGCTTTAGCTGATTCATTTGTTTCTCACCCTCTTGGTATTATATAAGATGTGTTAGTGCATGCTGCTGGTATAATGTTTCCTGCAGTTTTTATGGTATTAGACATGAAAGGAGATTCTGAAGGGTATGCAATTCTAGGACTCCCATTCTTGGCAATTGGGAAAGCAAAAATAGATGTTAATACTGGTGAACTTATCTTGAAGTTCAATAAGGAGAAGGTGATTTTTAAGGTGTTTTACTGGACACCTAATGTGGAAGACTTGGATACGTGCTACCATCTAGAAGAAAAGGAGAACAAGGTTGACAAAGGGACGACAACAACCAAATTTACCGGCATGAGCTTTCCTTTGCACCTGACGTGCCTTAGGCATGGACCATCAAGCTAGTGACAGAAAATAAGAGCTTTAAGGGAGGCAACCCATCCGTAAGAATTTATTTTAAATTTTGTTTTGAATTTTATTTTATAACATATCACATTTACGTATTATTATTGTGTAGAAAAGAAAACATTGTATAAGAATGAAACAAAATAAAAATAAAAGGGAGAAGAAAATAAGAAGAAAAGAGAAGAAAAAATTAGGCCCCTGGAATAATCACGCAAACTATCACGTGCATGATAGACCTGCATCGCGATTGCAATATGCATAATATGCACAATATAGATGTTGGGGGAATCTCTAAAACATTGGCATCACACGCAATGAGTCTTTAGTGCTCTTGATATGAATGTTACAGAGAGACATTGGAAGGAACAGTTGCAATCGCGTGTGTGATGCATCTCTAATGTGTGCGATGAGCAACGACCTTATGTACTATAAATAGTTCCTGGATCAAACTCTTTTTCTAACAATTCTTTCTCTAATCCTTCTACTTGATGACATATTCCTCTGAGCATTTTAGGCAAAATTTTCTTCTTTTTCCTCTGTGCATGTTGTTTTTGTTATTGTTATAGGTATCATGTCCCCAAAAAAGGCACGTGTTGTATGCAGATCATCTTCAAGGGTTGATCCCACTCAAAATGCTCCCCATCTACCCCACCCATAAGTTCTTATCTGAGGCTCATGCTGAGAATCATCTCAAAATGGTGAACTACCACATTATGCGAGAAAGAGCCTTCACATGTGAAAACTTATAAGGTTTTGAGGAGGTGATCGAGGTGCTTTAACAAAGATGATGGGTAAGCTTTAGTAATTTAATTCATGAAACTAAGAAAACTATAGGTCTAGAGTTCTACGTCAATGCTGCTTTTGGCACACTAGGCACTTACAACTCCTATGTGTGAGGTAAGTATATAGACTATTCTGCTACTTCTATTAATTCTCATTTTAATTTAAAATCTCCATCTACATGTGCTCTTAGGATTTATAGGCAAGAACACAAAGTTATGAATACGGAATTAGGCCAAGAAATAGTTGAACATTTTTGTAGACCCGGAGATTAGACGACGGTGGAACGTAGCTTAATACTGCGACTCAAAACCGCCGACTTCTGCCAAATTCCTAGGTCCTGGGTGTAACACCCCACTTCCCAATTAAAATAAAATGCGAATAAATCAATTAAAAATATCAGAGTTTCTCTTCCAAAAGTGGAATATTACTTTTCACAAAATTTCCACAAAACATTTCATTAAAATATTTTCAAAATAAGCAGCTGAAAAGAAATTTGTCACAACATATATACATATATGTACATCATCTTATACATCATGATCGGCCATCTGCTCAAAATATACAAAACATCATCAATGAATCCATCAAAACATGATACGACACGGAGTATAAATAAAATCATCAAATAGATAAATAACTCCCAAAAACCCCGTGTTACGTATCAGAGCATCCCTACGACTCAACTCGCCACAATCCAAGCTAGCTAGCACCTGAATTGTCTGTACTTCCGAAGAAGCACAGACCACGACAACAACAAGGGGTGAGAAATCACGATCAAAATAAAATGGTAATAATATACATGAATAAAAGGCAAACAACACATAAACATCATTCATCATACATCAATCCGGGCCTACTGTCCCACGCCAAAATAGCACACCAACAATGCAACATATGCAACTCGACACAATGATATACGGTACCGACTCAAACTCAGGATAGATCACTTACGCTCCATCCAAGACATGATTTATCCCTACCACGCTCCTCCTGAGCCCATATAATCAATTTTAGGATAGATCGCTTACGCTCCATCTGAGACATGATATATCCCTACTACGCTCCTCCTGAGCCATATAATCAATTTTAGGATAGATCGCTTACGCTCCATCTGAGACACGATCTATCCCTACTACGTTCCTCCTGAGCCATATAATCAATTTCAGGATAGATCGCTTACGCTCCTTCCGAGACACGATCTATCCCTACTACGCTCCCCATTTGGAGCACGAGTGAATCACTTACTCTCCATCCGAGACATGATTCAACCCGTCCACAT